>VXAX01003520.1:630828-693790 GCA_013399835.1 Leptocoma aspasia | reverse complement strand
TGGCGGGTCCCCGGCGGCGCCGGGATTTCGCGGGGCCAGACGGCTCGGGGGGAGGCGGGGGGCGCGGGCAGCCGTCCAGCCCCGAGGCGTGCGCGGAGCAGAGCCGGCTCGTTCTCCCGGTTAGGCGCCTGCCGGTGGCGGGTTAATCTCGGATGAAGGGTTTAGCCGGGCGAGCGCGGCCCGCCCGCGCTATTAGCCGGATCGGTGCGTGTGTGTGCCGCGGCGGTGATTAGCTTTTAATGGCTTCTGCCCGAAGCAAGACGGGCGGCGGTGCTGGCCGAGCGCTGGGACCGCCGCCGCCCCGACGGGCTCGCTGCCCGAGGGGCCGCCGCTGCCCGCCGCGCTCACCCCTCTGCTCTCCGCAGGCAGGGCAGGGGACAGCGGCCGCCCGCTGCCGTCTTCCCCGGGCACCGGAGCCGGGGTCTCCCGGGCAGGAGCTGGGACCGGCCCGCCGTCGCCCCTCGCATTGCCGCCGCTCAGGGCCAGCAACGCTTCCCACACGGTGAGCCCGGGCAGGGGAGGGTGTGGACGGGGTGTGGGGAAGGGGCGTCTGGCCCCGGGGTCTCGCGACGCTCCCAGGGGTGGGACCGAACGCGCTCGGGCCCCCGAGGCGCATGGTGCTGGAGCGACGTGAGTTTGATTTCTGCGGGCACCGATGAAATGTGCATGCTTGTTGTGAGGCTGGGACCCTGTAACTGCACACGTTGCTTTCTCCGTCCCCAGCTCCCCTCTCGTCCCCCCCACTTCAGTCTGGTTTTGTGTCTCATTTTCAATGACAAATTGGATCTTTCACACTTGCATAGAGGAGATGTTCTGGTGAATGCATTTTTTGAGATGAGGTTAGTCACTGTGATTAAGGTGTCGTATGAACTGTGGTAAAAATGAAGGCTGCTCTCCCCTTCAGACGTCTGATCAGCTCAGGCCGATCGCAGGCTTCCCTAGAAACAGCTATCGCTGTGCTCTGGGACAATGATTGGATCAATCTGTTTTTATTGCTGCAGTAGTTTACCTATAAAGAAATAACCACTGATGGCACGAAAAGGATGTTATTTTCCGGTTCTGTGGTATCTCACGTTATCTCCCACTCCTAGTTAATCTACTAGGAATGAAACTTCCCAAGTATGCCACTATATATGGATAAGAGGAGGTATCTCTGTCCTGAAGGCATGACAGAGTAGAGAGAGGGGTCTATATACTGCCATGTTAACACTAAATATCTGAAATTTTTATTGCATACATTTCCTTTTAAATTCTGAAAGATTTCATACTGACCCTGAAAGGCATTGATGGCATACTATTCATAGAATTAATGAGTTCTTCGTGGATGCTCACATACTGTCTTTGTAAACATATGGCAGAGCTTTAAATGGTAATGTGATTATGGGCTAGTGGAAGGTGAAACTGTGCATTTAGATATTAGTGTTTCAGTGACTTTCCATATAAAGTCAGGGGGTAAAACATCTTAATCAAATCCATTTATAGCAAGAATTGTCTTAAGTTAAAAAAAATCAATATATCTATAAATAGGGTATTCTCAAAAGGAATGAGGAGTATTCTGCAAATTCAAGGTGGGGCTGCATAATTGAGATCAACTTCATTGTATGTTTATGTAGCTAGAGTATATGTCTGAATTGTTTGTTAGTATAAAAGGCCAATTTTTTTCACATTTGTATACCAGTTAAGTGCTGCTTGATTTTAGAGTTTGGGCAACTGCTTAGGGTTTTTTTTTTTTTTAAAATCATAAAAGAAGGAACATAGTACAAACAGCCTGGACACCAGTCATGCAAGTGCATTTACAGTAGGGCCCACAAATATCAGGGGCTCACATGTAACAGAGGCCAGACTTAATTTAGGATTTGTGAAAGCATGGTGATCCAGCTGTTTATCTCTGACTAGTTACTAATTTTGGAAGTACAGAATTTTGGTATTTTTATACAAAGATTTTGTGTATACGTATTATATATAGTGTCCGTGCGTATATATATGTATGCAAAGATCCAGCTTTATAAAAGCATTCAAGGGGTGTTCAAGTGTTACATTTCTGTGTTCCAAGTATCTTTACAAGCATATGATTGTGTATGTGTGCATATGTTTATCGGTAGCATATATGTGTACTTATGGAAGCACCCAGGAAGGATCAAGCATTATGTGGCTATGCATTTATGTCCCTCTAGATTCTGACTGTTTCAAAGTGTCTTTCCTTTGTGATAAAGAGCCTACTCTACAGTGTTTATTTAGCTTTGGGTGCTATTACAGAAATGCCTCATACTGCCTTTGTAGGTGGTTATTTTGTGGTTGGCTAACAATACTTTTTGTGGTAAGGATCAGATATGACACCAGACTGCTGGATTTTAACCTGAAAAAAAAGGGGAGGTAGTATCTGTTCTGTAAACTTAGGCCCACTGACCTCAGCTGACACTGACAGATGGAAACCATTGGTTTTGCATCCCACCACTTCCTCCAATCAGACCTGTTTAAAATGGGTCCTTTCAGTTTTCTTAAATTATTTTCCTTCTTTGAGTTCATTTGCTTGTCCTGTTTTCATCTCTGTTGTATCTATATGGCTGCTGTAATAGCTAAAAACAGAGTATTTCTGTTCATGTTTCAAACTTTAAGAAGGTATGGTGTGCTTACGTGGGTGAACTGCTGGTGTTTATATATAAGTCTGCATAGTATGTATACTGGTTGTGGGAGAAACTGAAGTTGAAGTTACGTTTTCTTTAGGCTGAAGGGTTTTTCTTCTAATGCAGACAGGGAAGAAGTCAACTTCTGTCATATTTCTTGCTTGTGTGATCCAGCCTCTGCTGAAACTGTAGTCTCCTACTGTCAAGTAAAATTTCATTGTTTGGTAGATTATACATAGCATGGGTAGAAGGGGAGAAGATGAAGTTTTACACAAGCTTCATAAAATGGGACAGAGGTTTTGGTGGCAGTCTTTGCAAGCACAGCAGCCTTTGTTGCTAAGCAGGCAGGGTTGTGTGTTGTACTAGGGAAAGGTTTTGTTTATTTTTTTTTTTAATGTGCCTTCATCCTAGGCTTATTTGTGCATGCTTCCTTCCCTGGCTGTGTTGTTTGCCTCGTAGTGGAAAACATGAACCTATTTCAAACCCCTTGTCCTCTTAATTTTCCTTTCCAAAGTAATTGCTTTCTCTTTGGAAGCCTTAAATTTTTGCTGTGATGATTGGAACCTTTTTCCATTCACTCTCTTCTATTTCATTATGGTGTTCTTACATCCAGTTGGCATGCTATGGTAGAGATTATCTTGCTTGCCTGCTGCTCTGCTTGTGTAAATCCCAACCTGTCTGTGAATCCCTCTTCCAGATTTACCTCTGTCTTCTGCCTAGCTCTATCTCTGTTCTTTCTTACTTGGCATGTATTCCTGCATTCTGCACTGTTTCTGTTTCTCTTGCAGTATACCGGTATTAATGTTCTTATCCTCCTGTCTAGCACTGTAAAACAACCCATTTACAATGCATGATTCAGTGTCCTCCCTCCTTCAAGCCCTTTCTAAGATTTCTGTACAGCAAGCCTATTTTCTTTTGCCACCAGTGTTAAATGTTTATCTGTACACTTTTGCATCAGTCATTGTATTAGTCTTGATTTTTTTTAATTTAATTTTTTTAATTGACTTATATTATAATGCAACAGAGATTCCTGGACTCTGTTAATACAAAGATCTGGTAGGTCACATGCTGCCAATTTTTGCTGTTGTCATTTGCTTTAAAGTAGGTAAAACCAAAGCAAATACCTTCTTATTGTGGTGTTTTCATGTATTAAATTGCCACAGAAATGCTGTCACATTTGAGTGTAAATAACTATGCAGTCATGACCTGGATTTTACTATATCTCGTTTTCTTTGGATGTTTCTTCCTCTGTTTAAAATTTGTATCTGGGGGGAATATGAGGCTGTCTTAACTTTCAAGGGCTGTGGGGGTCGGCCATGAAATTTGGGTTCCAGCAGATAGTGACTGTGGTGCTGTGGGGACTGCAGTACTTTTGGGCATGTCTCTCATATTTGTATAGTTCACCTAACCCAAGGGTTCAATTTAGTGTGCATTTGAGTTGGCTGTCCTTATGAGTTTCATCATGTGTAATAAATGCAGGGTGGTCCAGAAGCATTCAAGCTCACTGCACCCCTAAGAGAATGAAAAAAATTAAGAATCAGTATCACTCTTGAGGCATAGTTCAGTCTGTGAAAATATTTGCTATATGAGGTTATGGTTAACTTTTCAAAAAATAAGCTTATATGGACCAGATACAATAACAGCAAAAATCCAAATGGTGTGTTCCTTTTACCATTCTTGTTGAGCCCCAAGCTCAACAAAGGCTTAGTCTTTTTTGGTGTATAAAACCCATACCCATGATAAAACCATTAGGGATAATCCAGTATTATTATCATTGTACTAATTAGCAAGTATTTTTAGTTCTGAATGGAGGAATGTTGCTGAATTAGTTGATCAAGGAAAAATAAGGCCTTTTATACATTTGCTCAGGCTTTTGTTTTGTAGTCAACAAAATAGGCAGTGAAGCATGCTACACCTGATACCCTGTGCCTCTGGTGTGTTTGACACAGTAGGGCTGAAACTGGCACACCCAGAAATGCTGTTAGGAAAGGCATATATAGTGTAACAATTATTCTTTAATTAAGTTACTACTTCAGAACACTGTTTTTCCCTTTGTCCTCATCTGTGTAAAGTAATAGCAGATAACGACATCTTATTCCTGTGCAGTATTTCAGCAGGCCACCATGATTGCTCTATTATTAAGATTCATTTTACAAACCTTTTTAGATTTTGATTGACAGCAAAATCTTTTTTCTGTGGTTTTGCTCAAAATAAAATGATAATATATAGCTGAGTCATGTGTCTGTCTTGGATAGTTTTATAGGGTGCTCATAATCACATGAAGTGACTGTCACAAAGATGAAATACTGTATAATTACATAATATCTTGATGCATTTGGAGGATAAAGTCGAGAAGAGATATATGCTCTTGTGGGGTTCAGTCCTATAAGCAGTCTTGTAAAAGGTCTCGAAACAGATCAGTGCACTGGGTGAGTGTACTGCAAAGGAATTGTAAATGGGTTTGCCACCTTCTTGGCAGGCTGGATTCATTTTTGTGCTACTTCCCTGTTGTTACACATCTGTAGCCTGAGTGTGGTAAGTTACTGTTCTACTTCTGTTCCTAAATCCATCTGTGAAGGCAAAACAAACCAAAAGATACCTAAATAATACCACCCTCAAATTAAAGTTTTGTTGCTTTTGTATTTATTTACTGATCATAGTTTAGGGTGTAGTTTTGTTTTGTTTGGCTTGGTGTATCTACTTCAAAGATTAGGTGACTGTTTTCGGCATAGTCGTCAACTTCCATAAAATGAACATACCAAAGTAAAAGTAAAATCTTAATGGTGGTTTTGAAGTTACAAGAAACAACTCAGAAAGAAAAGAAACACAGCATTGTAACATCTGCTGTTATGTAATTGACGGTGCCGCAAGGTTCAGGAAGATGTGTTCAAGCTCACCAGTTATTTCAATATATTTTATAGACTTACAGCAGTAGGTTTTTGATTTTGCGTGCTACAAAAATAAGTAAATCTTAGAAGGTGTGGATGGGTTTGAGCACAAACAACACAATATATAATCAGTAAGCTTCATAAGTGCATGCAGGTGATCTGCTGTGTAGGTTGTTGGTTCTGGAATTTATGGGTCCATCTGCAGAAGCAAAGCGGAGACGTTATAAACCTCTCAGGCTTGTGGTTTCAGTTGAAAGGCTGATGGAGCTTCTGTGTACTAAGAACAGTTTGGTACTGGACTAAGAAGTCTGTAGTCTTTTGTAGCTTGCCAAGCCCATTAGTTGTGGTTCAGGAACTTATGGTGTTGATGGTGAAGCCTGTGGAGCTTGTGAGCAGCGCAAGCCTGAACTTGACAGCTATCTCAGACACCCAAGCAGCCAGAAGTAGATAGGCAGAGCAAAGGACTGGTGGCAGTCCAACCCTCATGGAAATGAGGACCGGTGCCAGTTCCAACCCAGAAATAGATGAGGAAAGTCTGGTTTTCTTATGGACTTTGTGGTTGTGTTGTGTCTGATAACTCTAAAACTCCTGTTGGGCTTTTTTGAAAGAAGAGTGGGCTGTCTTCTCCTGCACAGCTTTTGGAATAGAGCCTGTGATAATGTGGTGTTTTCTACAAAGAAAACCAGTGCTACTGTCTGCATTTGCATTCCCAAGCAGCAGCTGACTGAAACTGGCAAAACCAGTCACTTAGGATTTGGGCTGAAGTTGGAATAATGCTGGTGATTTCATTCTGCTTGAAAAAAAAAAGCCAACCTGTCAGCAGCAAGAGAAACCATGAATCTGCCTGAAGATGCAGGAAGCAGAGCTACCTGGTTTACACTTTAGAATGTGTTCACAAACACACTTTTAGAAAAAATAACTTTTTAGTTCCTTTTGAGAGGGAATAAATATATGGGTTTTTCCCCAAGCCCTGAAGAACTTCTCAGTACATATATTAAAGCAAGCAGTGCTTAGGAAGGGTGGAAAATAGTTAACTGTGAAGACAGGTGACTTGAGCAAAAAAAGAAATTCAAGATGTGAGCTGTGGAAATGAATACTCGGGTTAAAAAGTTCTTAAATATTACTTGTGTAGCACTACTCTTTCTTCCTTGTTGTCTACATTAGTATTGACTACTCCCAGTTTGTCTGGATATGTTCTGCTTTTGTTCAATTGGTGTTGGAGAATAAATTTTTGTACCTAGAATTTTCTAGCTTGAGTCTTTGAAATTGTATGTTTACTCTGCTGCTTTCTTGCAGCCTTTCTTGCCTTCAATGCCTTTCTTGCACAGTTCTGCAGTGCTGCATGTGCTGAACCTGTGACACATCTTACTAACTAGATCTGGTTCTTCTGAAATAGGTGATTTAGCAGCTCTTGGGGCAATTTTTTTTTCATTGCCGTAACTGCTGTTTATATAGAGGATCAGGGCAACCCTCAGGAAACTGCTACTGCAGTGTACCTCAAACTTGACCTGAAGGAATTGCCTGTAGGCATGAGAAGTCCTGTTAATGATTTAATTTCTGGTGCTTTTGAGACATCAAACTAGGAAGGGAGTTTTTGTTGATTTCCTGTACATCTTCATCGTGCTTAAATGTTACAAACGTCTTTGCTCTGAATTGTGATTGTGTGGTAGTGCTCTCTATGAGATTGATCAAATTTGATAGTGTAAGCCTAAATTTCTTTGCAAACAAACATACACAGTCAAACTGCAATGGCGAGTGAACATCAGTCAAAATGGAATTAGAAGAACACTCATCTTGGCAGAAGCAGTCCCTGAAAGCCCTTGTTCTTACATTATGTGAGTTTCAGAGCTGCAAATTTCAAAATACTGTCCAATGGTTAAGGTGGTGTCCAACTGGCAAATCTTTGGGAACAAGTTACTGAATTTACAAAAATATGCTTCTGCCGTATCAGACTGATGCCTTGACAGAAGCACAAAGTATGCTGGAGTCTGCCTTGCGTGTCATTAGGAAGCACTTCTGCTGTTGCAGCACAGATTTCATTGCCTCATGTCACAGCACACAACTGTCATGTTCTGATTTCATTTCAGCAACCTTAAGTGAACAGGGGATGTGTTATCCTTAGCTGCCTACAAAAAATATGGTTCAGATGAAAAGTGCTCTCAGCCCTGGCTTGATCATCTGTCTGACAGTATCAGTGAACTTTTCGTTAGTAATTTGACATAAATATTAAGACTGGTGAATCAGCTGGAGAAACAGGAGGGGAATTCTTCCCACGTTTGTGTAAGACCAGGCAGAAGACAAACTAATTATCCTATACTTGAGAGCAAATGAGGAATTCTAAGGACAGCTATTTTAGTGGCAAGTATGCTTGTAAATTTCTTGTTTCTTCTTAAAAATAACAGGTTAGGAGCAATAGGTGTTTTCACACCCCAGTACTTTGCTGTTTGTTTCCTTAAAAATGCTGAATGCTGCTGTTTATTCCCGTGTATGCACTGTCAAGAACAAATCTAATGTCTAAAATCTATTAATGCCTTTTTTCCATTCCTTTAAAATAAAGTTACTGTATATTCCTCAAAGCAAAGATTTGCTCTCTACTCAAATCCACATAAGGCCCAAAATCTCATTTTGGTTAAAAGTTATTGTTAGACTGGTTTGGGAAAGTGCTAAAGGATATGCTTATTCTTCATTGATTGGAATGTTTTGCTGAATTGTGACTGTCTCAATTGCAAGCAGTAAGTTACATTCTTGAACTTCAGAAATGTGTGGGTTCTTTTCCTCTTTGTGCGTGTCACAGCACAGTCCTTATTGCTTAAAAATGTATCTGTAACTTCTGCTATACAGCAAATTTAGGAACAAGTTAAAATCTTGATTTCTGAGAACAGGTGATGAGAGCATAAGCCATGTAAGTTCTTACAGGCTTTGTATGTTATCTTCAGCATCTGTAAAAATGCTACTATTTTTTATAAAGTCTAATGTCCCTCAAGCATGCATCTTGACATTACAGGTCTGCTGTCTTGAAGATTCCTTGGAGATATTGTTAGCTTCTCATGGTAGCATGTTTGTGATAGCCTTGTTGCAGACATTTTGGAGAGTCATTAAAATAGCATTTGAGAAACAAGAATCAGGAAATTTAATAGCATCCAGCAATATCACAGTATATGTGCTGCTGTAGTTTTTAGATTTTCTGTAAACAGTTGACATCTAAGAAGACACTTCATTTAGAGGTGATTTAGGCAGAATGGAGGGTTGCAGAGTGAATGTTGAAGCGTGGAGTTCATGTCTTTCTTGTTAACTGGGTGTGTATTTATTTTCAATTTTAGGTTGGAGGCGGTAAGCACACGATGAATGAGCACCTACATGTTGGTAGCCATGGACAAATCCAGGTGCAGCAGCTCTTTGAAGATAATAGTAACAAGAGAACGGTTCTGACAACGCAGCCAAATGGACTTACAACGCTAGGCAAATCGGGATTGCCAGTGGTTCAGGACAGACAGTCAGAGAGTGCCCACAGGCGACAAGGGAGCTCCAGCTCTTTAAAATCTACAGATGGAACAGGGAAGGTGAAAGCCTCTCTTATCACACCAGAGCAAGCAATGAAGCAATACATGCAAAAATTAACAGCTTTTGAGCATCATGAGATTTTTAGCTACCCTGAAATATACTTCTTGGGTCCAAATGCAAAGAAGCGGCAAGGTGTGATTGGTGGTTCAAACAACTGTGGGTATGATGATGACCAAGGGTCTTACATTCAAGTACCCCATGATCATATTGCATACAGGTATGAAGTCCTGAAAGTTATAGGGAAAGGAAGCTTTGGGCAGGTGGTGAAGGCCTATGATCACAAGATGCATCAGCATGTGGCACTAAAAATGGTGAGAAATGAAAAACGTTTCCACCGCCAAGCTGCGGAAGAAATTAAGATCCTGGAACACCTTCGGAAACAAGATAAGGATAACAACATGAATGTTATTCACATGTTGGAAAACTTCACATTCCGCAGCCATATCTGCATGACATTTGAGTTGCTGAGCATGAACCTTTATGAATTAATAAAGAAAAACAAGTTTCAGGGCTTTAGCCTACCTTTGGTTCGGAAGTTTGCCCACTCGATTTTACAGTGCTTGGATGCTTTGCACAAAAACAGAATCATTCACTGTGACCTTAAACCTGAGAACATTCTGTTGAAACAACAGGGTAGAAGTGGTATTAAAGTGATTGATTTTGGCTCAAGTTGTTACGAGCATCAGCGTGTCTACACTTACATTCAGTCACGGTTTTATCGTGCACCTGAAGTCATCCTTGGTGCTCGTTATGGGATGCCCATAGATATGTGGAGCTTGGGCTGTATCCTAGCAGAGCTTCTGACTGGTTATCCACTTTTACCTGGAGAAGATGAAGGAGACCAGCTGGCTTGTATGATTGAACTATTGGGCATGCCTTCTGCAAAACTATTAGATGCATCCAAGCGAGCAAAAAACTTTGTGAGCTCTAAGGGTTATCCCCGCTATTGCAGCATCACAACCTTGTCTGATGGCTCTGTAGTACTTAATGCTGGACGCTCTCGGAGGGGAAAACTGCGTGGCCCACCAGAGAGCAGAGAGTGGGGTAATGCATTAAAGGGATGTGATGATCCCCTGTTCCTTGACTTCTTAAAACAGTGTTTAGAATGGGATCCTGCTGTCCGTATGACACCCAGCCAGGCTTTGCGGCATCCCTGGCTAAGGAGACGGTTGCCAAAACCTCCAACTGGGGAAAAGGCCTCAGCAAAGAGAATTTCAGAGAGTACTGGTGCTATAACTTCCATTTCCAAGTTACCTCCGACTTCAAGCTCAGCTTCAAAACTGAGGACTAATTTGGCACAGATGACAGATGCCAATGGGAATATTCAGCAAAGAACAGTGTTGCCAAAACTCGTTAGCTGAGTTTGAAAAACCCAATGCTGTTAATATGAGAGATACAATGTGGCTGAGCCTTATTTGTATGAAAAATTAGCTCAGATATGCATTTTTATTTGCTCAATAAATCTATTCATTTGTATCTTTCAGCACTCATTTTAAATGTAATTTTAAATGTTAATTTTGTTTTTATAAAAATACGGGGACAATGCTTTAAGTTTTTATACTTATTTTTTAAAATGTTTGTCTTCTACAGTACAATTAGCCTTACTGTAACTAGTGTGACACAGTAATAAACATCAGTGGCAGGCCACTGGTTACAACATGACTGTCATGCATTGCAGCGTGGTATCAAAGGTATTAACCTTTCTCTTCCATGGTTCATATTAGTTTTAACCTGGGGTAAATTTGAAAGACTACCTTTTGGATTTTATGGGTTTGGTCTGGATTCTGTGCACACTCACATCTATGACTGACTGGACTTCAGGGAGAATACTCAAAGTATAAGGTTAAGCACTTGTAAACTTGTAGTTTAAAGTGGAGCCATAGCATGTTCTATTGTCATTTTTTATGTGGTAGCCCAGAGAAAGTCATGGTATCACTAAAGATACTACCACCTCCTGTGGAATACTTTCTCTATTTAAAAGTTATGGGTTTGATTAAAATGATCATTTAAACATAATGCAAAAAATAACACCGGGGCTAAAATGACTCTTACCTTGCATGCCATGTGGTAGAGTGAGAGGAATGGGTAGTCTTGGAAAGCATGAAAATGCAATATGTCTGTTTCTCTGAATTTGAAAGTAGCTGATTAGTTGATAAAGCAAAATTGTTCTGAACTTTGTTTCAGGTCTGTAACACTAAGCATTCACACAGGTTCTCCTTTTTTCCTTTTTTTTTTCCCCCCCATCTCTTCTATTTTTCTAATGTGCAGCTTGATCTCACAAAATCATATAGGCAGAAATGCTCATTCTGTCAGTTCTATACTGTAACTTCCAGACTGTTAAACTACATGGACTTCAAAGTTGCTTTTATTTCCTCTGACAATATTTGAGCGACTGTGACTTCTGTGGTACATTTACACTTCAGATCAAATCTGCATGTAGAGGCAAACATGATGTTACTACATTGCTTCCTGTGGAGGAGTACTTCACCTTTGACAGCTTAACTGTAGAAGGAAAGATCCTCAGTGGAAAGCTATTCAGTTGGAAGACACCATCCTAGATAGTTTCTAATAAGGGAAAATTATCAAAGGAAAGCTAAGCGCTTGGAATTTGATTTAATCTTTGGCATTTGTAGATGAAAATTAACTCTGAAAGAACAGTTAGAGATATGTGTAGATTTGTTCACGTGTGTGAGTGCTAATGCTTGGTTTTTGTTTTTTACTTTTAACTGCATTCATGGAAGAAAGATGGTCTACTAAACAATACTATCTAGACCTATGAGAGAGGTACTCACATGTTGTAGCATGTTTTCAACAGGAACAGTTTGAAATCTGAGATCAGTATTTTAATGCGTACAATGGCTGTGGTCTACATTGGATGTATAAAACATACGAAAAGGGAATTTTAAACAAAGTGGAACAATCCAGAAGGGTTTATGGATGTTAGAACAAGACATACTAGAATGGATTGCATTAAACCTCAGTAACTTTACTTATAAACAACATTTATATGCACAGATTTTACTGAGTTACTCGTACAAATTATGAAAATTACTTAAAGCATGGTCCCCTGAGAGGCCAAGAAAGTTTCCGGTTAAGTTATCCTTCATATTGGTTAATTTACCACTTACAGCTTAATTTTTGTTTGTTTGCTTGTTTTATCTTTAATTTAATGTAAGACCGGGGGAGGGATATAAAGAAAAAAATGACAGAATTCTCAGGAAACATATCGCTGAACTTCTTGCCAAAAAGTCAACACCTAAAGAAGCTCCAAAATAATTTCTGAGTAGAAGATGTTATTTGTTGATTGATAAATGTAAAAATTAGACTGTCAATCAACCATTTTTCTTACTTTTTAAAATAAAAAGATAATTTCTTGCCTCTAGTCCACTTAAATTATTTAGTGTTAACTGTTCACAACTTTATACAATATGTGTAAGTGCAATATGTAAACATGTGTGAAATCATGTTATAAATGAAATATAATGCTTCTAAGAAAAGTGGGTTTAGAATATGAATATCCAGTAAATTATGGTCAGTAAATTCTAAGTCTGGAAAAGAGATATATTAATTTTAATGTAAAATTAACTAACTCTCATGACTGTGGGAATACAATACTATGTATTTTTCTACAGTAACAGGGAATCTTTACTTCCTCCACCACCTGCTTCGCTTTACCACTCCTTTCTACCTTAACTCTTCCTGCAAAAATTGGGAAATAAAGGTACTGATGTTAAGGGTGAAAGAAGAATCATCTCCCTTGATGGTTTTTAAAGCAGACATTGATACATGTTCCTGCTTTTTGTGGCAACTTAAGGTGAAAGCATTCATGATGTTCATGGGTCATTAATGGGCTACAACCACTAAATTTTCTTTTTCATGTAACCAGTTCTTAATGCCAATAATGCATTTATGATCCACCTTCTTCATAAATGCTACCGGAAACTTAAAGGCCAAACTATAGTGTGAAGAGCTATTTTTTTAACCCAGATACAGTGGAACTTCCTCTATACTAAAGGAGCAGCTACATCAAGGTTTTTAAGTGATGTAGCTGCATTTTATTGTAGCTTATTTATACCTGTAAAAAAAGTGGGGGGAGGGGGGAAGGACGTTGCCTCTTGCTTTGATGTGATTTTATTCTAAGGGCTCTGATAATTAGGCTGATAGAAGTTGGCTTGGAAACAGTGCTTAGTCTCACATGTTACCATTGTCTGGGGATGTCTGAGCTATTTTCAGATTTAGTAACAGCACAGTGTTGTCTTTGGTTGCAGTCTCACTTGGCTCAGTTTCTTGCACCACTGGTGTGTTCATTACCACTTAAATGTTGGAACAAGAGAGTGATGCAAGATGTGTAGATTAAGGATAGAGGATGGATTGTGCCCTTGGTGTTAACAATGTGCCTTTTGTTACAAATGCATCTTGGCCTCTTTAACCCTTGGAATACTGCTTAGTAGGGATGAAATCTATTTTTAAGTGCTATACCTGTCTTAAAACATCCTGTAGATGATCGAGGCCTTAACAGAGACAATAAGGCAATCACACTGCTAGGGTGGAGAGGACACTCTGTTCTTGTAGTACCGTCGCATTAAGGGGTTAAAGATGGCCCTTCCTCATTGGTTGTACTTTAACATCAAATTGATTTTTTTAAAATAATTTTTTGTTATAGAAACACTAGACAGAAATCAACCGTATTTGTAAAAATTTACCTCAAACTCTTTAGTTTTATAGTGTGATTTAATCCCAGGGCATTTGGTATGAACCAAAGTGCATTCCTTTTATATGTGCCTGGCTCTTATAAAAGTGACCAGGGATTTTTACAATTTGGGTGCAAGGCACTTAAGCCACTTTTAACTTGGTGGGTGGTTTGGAGTTATAAATGACTTCATGGGAATGTTGAAAACACTTAAAAGACATAAGTAGCATCGGGCAATATTAAAATCTTTAAGAAAGGGTGTGCATTATTTAATGCTCTCCATTTGTTAATTTTTTTTTTCCATCAGTAATATTTGTGATAAACACGAAAAGAACTCTTTTTACAGTCAGCAAAGATTAGAATATTGCCCAGTGTAATGCTATGGTAGCATTTGAATAAAATAACATTTGTGAATTATTGTTTCTAGGGGCTTGTACATCTCTGCTACAAATTGTAATTACTCAGTTCAACTGCTACAATTGCGTCTAAGCAGTAGCTTGGGTTTTTATTGGGCAATGACTTAGACACGTGACTGTAATATGCTGCAACTGTGTGTACTGAAAACATGTGAAAAATGATTGAATGTGGACTGTGTATATATTTATGTATAATTTTCTGTGAGATGCTGCTGTTGCCACTTAACATTAAAGATGTTGTAGTGGGTTTTAATCCTAGTGGCCAGTTTTATGATACTGTATGTATTGTACAGCTGATGACAGGAGTTAAGACTGTTCTAGTGAATATTTGTTACATTTTATTGTTGTGGCCAGAGATCATTTCAGAATAAAATTTTATGTCCTACTTTGATTCTGTCCACTGTACTTTGGGTTTTTTTGTAGTCGTAATGAGAGCCCTTGGAATGCTGACATTTCTTAAATGTGGAAAGGCCTTCTCCTAGCCTGCTCAGTCAGTGGCAGCAGTGCCTTTGTCCCTGAGCTTGCTTGCTGGTATCTGTATATAGCAATCACCCATTGCTGGAGGATGACTCTTCTACTGCTTTGTGTGTCTTGACAGCCTTGAATATTGCCCAAAGGCTGCTTTTGCCCTGTAGTTTCTAAAGTTCTTCCCAGGACTTAAAAAGTGATATGTTTTGTATTTTTATTTGCCACCTATTCGAGAGAAAAGATCTTTGGCAGGAATTTTGTGGACATGGCTGTTCCAACTTTCTTTAGCTGCTTTTGAAAGATTTTTTTAAAATAACAGTAGGTCTGATTTTATAAGAAATACTCGATTGAGACAGTTACAGTGTGTATTCTTTTTCTTAAATCTGCTTTAAAAATACTCAGATTTCTGCACAAATATTTGTGTCAGACTGAGTTTTCAGAGCTTGTCAGACTTTGTGAAGTCCCAGGATAATGAGAACATAGTAAACAGGCTAGACTGAGTTATGTTCATGAATACATCCAGAGTAATTTCACTGTTGAGCGCAGAACTGTCTTGTAAGTGATTGGCCACATTCTCTACTTGGTAATGTCCGTGTGCACCTGCACCCAGAGCAGTTTCTCTGAAAAGCTTTCTGGTTTGAGTGAGCCCAGGCTGAAATCAAAGGATTTTAATTGGACTTTTTTAGTGTTTCCTATTCAGCATAGTTGGGAGATTTTAGAGCACAAACCCCATGAATATTAAAAATAGATGAATACAGTTTACAGCCCCAAAGAGCAGTGAGGCAAAAATTACATATTTGTGGCCTATTTGTTTGTGTTCTTCTGAGGACAAAGGCCCTTTTTTGGTTTTAGTTAGTTAAACTTTTTATTGAAAAAAGTTTAAATAACTAACTCCAGCTATCTAATGCCAACTTTTGCACTCTTGTCACCTTTGTTTTTTCATTTGAAGAAGGGTCAGGGCCATCTCACTTTCCATTTCAGTTGTCTGGAAGTTGGCTTTTGGCCTGTGCCATTTGCTGAGACTCGCAGTAGCTGGTGGGGAATTTGTGTTGCCCTCTGCCAGCACTTCCTTCCTAGTCTTTAAGGGCTCAGATCCCTCTCTAAAATGGGACCCTTGGAATTCACCCTGAATGAGTCTGTAGTTGCTCTTATCTCCACAGTGCTTCCTTTTGTGAAAAATGTCTCCTTTTGGATATCAGCTGTGCATCTCTTGTTTTTACAGAAGACCTAGTAAAGAATGCAAGAAGTGTAATGATCATCAGATCCGTGTTGTTCACTTACAGATGCTGTTGCTTCTCTTCAAAATGCACAGTCCCAGTTTTTAAAGATCTGCTTATTGAAAGATCTAGTAGGAACTTAACTCTTGCTCAAAACTTAAGAAATTAAAAAGGTACTATGGAATGTGTCTGTATAGGGCTGCCTATGGTCAGGAGTTGGTATGGAGAGGGAAAAAGACAAACAGGGCCAAGTTTTGGTTAAGCATGATCCTTCTGGGGTTCTGTGGAGGTTTAAGAATTTCAGCAGTATCAGGTTGAGAATGGGGAAGTCTTAAATGCTTCTCAGTGTCTTAAACAATTGAAAAACTATTAATTCAGTGGAAAAACATTATTTTGAAAGCCTGTCATTTAAACTTTATGCTAATAATTAAGTGATAGTTATAACTGGATTAATGCTCAGTACAAGCCAGTTTATACTGTAATTTAATGCGGCAACAGGATAGCATTAAAGAATTTTTCTGTAGCTAGAACTTTATAAACATTTTTATACATTTCTTTTGGAAATGTGATTTATAGTGCTGTTACGCTGCTAGCATAATATTATGTATTATATTTTATTGTTCCTGAGAGGAAGAACATTCCTTGTCTTTTTCTCAAGTGTTTGGTACTAGACATCTCCCAGCCATCAGATATGCTATATCAGAGTGAAAGTGGCATTGGTAGAACTGGTTTCTGTTCCTTTGCAGAAATCTTCTGCCACTCTTGGAACTGGGGTTTCTCTGTGTAATTTTCCCTCTTTGATTTTGTCTGCTGTTTGCTTGCTTGTTTATTTGTTTGTTTTTAAGAAGTGCTTTCCAGCCTCTGGCTGTGGTGAGTCTTGGATCTCTGACAACTATTGAACACATTGGGATAGGAAATACTGCACAAACAATGGTTCTTTAGCTTTTTCCCAACAATAAACAGAAAGTCTAGCTCAGTACCAAACTCCTAAGACAGGGAAAGCACATTCACCTCCAGCTGCTGGGTCCACACTGGCTGTTAATCTTGTTGTTTAACTTCTGCATGAAGTTTGCTGGAAATGCCAGGTGCTGCAGAATGAAATGGCTTGTGTCCATCAGTTTGAGGGGGAAAATGAGACCACAGTGGAAGGTCATGACATCTTTTATGAGAATATCTGGGATAGAGATGGAGCTAGGAAAGGTTTTGTTGAGAAATTATTGTACTGGAAGCTCTGCATAACACTGTGGGAAGTGGCAAATACAGTGTCCTTGCTAGCAGAGAGGGATCTGTTCTCTCTGTTTGCAGACTGTTTTCATTTCTTTACTGTAGTTTGGTTATCTGCAAGCTGCATGTAGCTATATGTACCTTAGGTACCTAAAGGTATTGTCTGGAGCAGCTGCGAACAGTGAAATGTTACTTTGTTCACTAACATGAGCACTGGGACATCCAAAGGTTCTCATTCAGAGATGAGACTGTCTGACCCAACATTGTAGCACCCAAAATCCATTTAAGACTCTCTAAATGCAAAGCATTGCTGTGAACTGTTAAACCATGATTGAACACAGTATGGGAGAAAAATGTCCATGAAGCAGAAAAGCAATTGACAATTGTTTTATAAAGACTTTTGAGCAGGTTTCAAGTAGCATACTGGTTAATTTAAGACTACCTCTTTAATTTAATAAAAGTAGTCTGAATAAAGACATAATAATAATATTTTTATTTCAGCTTCAATGTGGCACTAAAAATTCCACATATAATTATTTTTTACCCCAACTGTGGGTTCTTGCAGACCCTACAAATATACTTTCCTCAAACCATCTAGATACAGACATCTACTCTAATATCAGCTCCTGATGGATAAGCAGGACCCAAAATTAAGGAGTGTGTGTATGTATACAGTGTGTATGTATAGGTCTGCATGTGTGTACACATATATGACTCTTTGAAGAACAAACCCAAAAATTCTGCAAGCATTCTTTGTAGTGCTTTACAAAAAAAAAAAAAAAAGATGTAGCTTTGTTTTCCCTTTGCCTCTTTGAAGTTTCAGTGTAAGTCCAACATTTTTGCATTACAGACACATCAAAGCCACTTCTCACTGCTGTACTCATTTCACCATGGGGGTGCACACAGTGAACCTTAGCTTTCCTGCTAGAGGCAGGGGGTGCTCTGTGAGCAGCAGTCAGGTGTCACCCTCATGACAGGTGATCCTGTCACATTTTCTGAAGTGGACCCTCATCAATGAGAGAGCTGTTTTGTAGCTTACCCTGCTTGGCAACTGAAATAATTCCTTTGTGGTCAAAGCCTGAGTCCATGTGCTTGGACTTGGGTTCATAAACTTCAGCTGAGAAAGAAATCCTGAGTCAGAGTTTGTAAAGTCCACAGCTGGAATTAAAAAAGGGTTTACAAGCATCCTAGTACTTGTCTCCTCCAACTGTGACACTTATCAAATGGCCTTTAGGATTTGAAAGGCTTTTCCAAAGGTCTGTGCAGAGAGTGCTTTGCCCAGGACAGCCCTCGACTGATGGCCCTGGCTATGCTGCTGACAGATGGCTTTGCTGCTGGCTACCCTGGGAGGCTGGCGCTCCTCCAGCACTTCTGGCTTCCTCAAGGTACAAAGAACACTTCACAGACAAAAGCACTGAGAAGCGTTGCTAAGGAGAAACTAAACATTTGTGTCTCAAGGGCCGTGCACGCTGCACAGGAGACTGCACTGCTCCTTGCCTGGGTGTCAGTCCCGTGAGCTGTTCATTCCCGCTGGACCTGCTCCTCCACAGACACCTCCCAGTCCTGACAGCACCCATCTCCGTGCCCTGTTGGGACCCGCAGGTCTCATTCCTGCTGAGCTAGCCCATCACTGCCTACAGCTCCTTGTGCAAATTTCTTGCCAAAGGCAGTGAACAGCTGGTCTGGTGCTTCCAAGGTGAAGTTGTTGCCCCAGGGTACCCGGCAGGGTGCTGCAGCCCACCGGTGTGGGCCCAGCTGTGCACCTGTAAAGGGGTGGCACTGGCCCTGCACCCTGTGGGGTGCTCCTGTCCCTAACAGTGTGTGGAGACAGGGACAATTTCCCTGTCCTTTGGTGCTTAGTGGAGCCAAAGTATGCTTAGGTGAGTGCTCTCATGCTGCAGGAGAAGGTGGAAAGTTCTCCCACCCTGGGACTGGTAGCATCAGGCAGAGCAGCTTAGCACCTGTCAGGGTGGGATGTGAGGAAGCTGTAACACACTGTTCCATTGGCACAGGGGGGAACGTTTCAAGTCACAAGGGTTTGCAGATGGCATGTCTTAATTAGCTTTGACAAGTACCTAAGTTACTTTAAGTTACACCGCAACAAGATCCTGAAGCTTTCATTTCTGTCACTTTTAAATAAAGCTTTTTCCCTCCTCCTGCTACAACATTTCCATGTTTTGTCCATATAAAGCTCTTGAGAAGAAATAAGATCTTTACGTAGCTTAGGAGCTATATTTTGATTGACTAAACGATTTATAATTAGGAGGTAGCTCCTGCCAGCACTCTTCATATGTTGATTGAGAATTGCCTGCAGCAAATCAATGCCAGCAGAGCTGACAGAAAAGTACACTAGTGCCTTCTCAAAGCAAATACTGTGCAACCCCAAATTTCCTCCTTCCTCATAGTGACTCAGACAAATTATCTTTATGGCCAATGACCACAGGAGTTACAGGTTTTCGCTCCAAAGGCCATTAGCAGAATACTTACCCATGCAGTTATTGATAGTCTATTATGTGGGAGTAGTGGTGCTGGCAGCTGTGTTAGAGCCCCTGAATGAACTCTGTGTGAAAAGGAGCTGAAGGCAAGTGTGCCTCTACCTTTGAAGGATGCAAAGCAGAAGCCTTTCCTCACCTGGTAGAAGACATTTGATCCGATTTCCAAAAATTCTGGAGTGGGCAAGGTTAGAAACAGAAAAAAATGCCTGCTATGGGCCTTTAAGGTGATACAAATGTTTTTTTTTTTTTCTCCTCTGATGAAATTATGGCATAACAGGCACCTGGAATATTCTAGCCAGGAAGGTGTTGGGCACACAATCCATCTCAGCTGCAGCAGAGGATCAATACAGGACTCTTTGTTCCCAGTGTTTTGGTTTTCCCTTGGCTGAGGCGGATCTGTGTCTGCTGAGGTGGACTTGGGCTGAGGTGGACCTGTGAGGTGTCTGCTGGGCACACAAATTCCCCTTTTGGACAAAGCTGAGGAAATCCTCGTGAGCTACCCT
Source organism: Leptocoma aspasia (assembly GCA_013399835.1). NCBI lineage: Eukaryota > Metazoa > Chordata > Aves > Passeriformes > Nectariniidae > Leptocoma > Leptocoma aspasia. The sequence goes on along the minus strand of VXAX01003520.1, from coordinate 673,704 downwards.
GTCTGTGGATGGGCAGGTTGGAAAGACAGGGAGCATGGTGGTTGCAAAAAAAGTGCAGTAAGTAATAAACAAGGGATCACTTTTCTTCCTCTTCAGAGGACTCTCTATTGCATTGGACTTTGGTATCAAAACACAATCACCTGCTTGAGCCGTGAGTGCCCTGTGTGTAAAAAAAAACAGATACAAGCCACATAAACTCAGGAGATTAAAAATAGAAGTTACCTGTGGAGTACTATTTCATTTCCCTCATGGATCTCAGCTTTTCAGCTTTCAGAGTTTTATATTTGCATACTTCTTTTCTATCTTCCAACCAAGATAAGCAGAACTTTTTTGGGAGCATAGGGCCTAAAGGGCATCCACTGTCACAGTAGATATAATTTCATGAAATCCTTTATCTAAATGTACTGTTTACTACAAAAGTAGTTAGCTTACTAGCACCTACTGCTTCTGTTGAAAGACTGCTATAAAACACTGTTTCTCTGATGGTTAGAAATGTGCTTTTAGCTTAAAATAGTTGATTTTTTTCATGCTATTTGTTCTTCTGCCAACATTGTCTTACGGCTTGAATGATTCTTCTGCCATGCTGGTATTTGGACATATATTTATAAAGTGTAATCATATCCCACTCAGCCTTTCCTTTGCTAGGCTAGTGCTATTAAGCTATATTTGTCTCATCAGTAAAACTCACTCCCCATGCTTGTCCTACTAGATGTCTGCACCTGTTCTAGCTTCAGTTCAGCTTTCTTAGAGCCGTGGTTGGCATCCTGCTAGTAGTCCCACCAGGGATATGCACAGTATGAAAAACACCCCTCCCTGCCCACTGCTGTGCTTCACCCCAGAGCATCCCAGGATTTTTCTTCTCTGTGTCATGCCAGCAGCTCCATTCAGTCCATTCTTCAGTTATTTGGCTGCTCCCCTGCCTCTCCTTCCTTGTGCTGTGCACAGATGATGAGATGCAAGTTGCTGTAAAATTTCTCTTGGCTGGTATGTATCTACTTGGCTTTGTTCGATTAGATTTCCATTCCCTTATTGAGAGAAATGAAACCTCATGATTCTCATGAGTATATGTAATTTGAGCAGCCGTAACTTTTAGGAAAACATTAGAAATTATGTGACTGCAAGGAAAAATAATCATATTTAGGATTCATTTTTCAGAGATGTGTTTCAGATGTGATGCAGTTGGCTCTAATCAACATTGGTACATCAAGGTGTTGCCATTACACCAGAAAAAAAAACTTATGTTGCCAAGTCTCATGACTTCAACTGGTGTTTAGCCTCAAATGCTCTCTTCTAGAATTGTTATTACAAGTTAAATTTTCTAACTTTTACTGAAATATGTTTCTAGTTTCAGAAAGAAGTATGTTGTAAATCCCAAATCCAGAGAACAGTTCCTATGGACTTAAAAGGGACATTACAAAAAGAAAGCAGGTTTAAGTCCTAGACTACTGAATTTGCAGGGCATGTAGCAGTAGTCCTAAGGTTTTCAGAGCACTTAGAGTCTTCAGTGCTACCAGATGATATGAAATAGTACAATTTGACCTAAAAATCCTGTTTTTCTACACATCTAATTGAGAGTTGCTTCATGAAGAGACATCAAGGCAGAAGTGGTGGGACTTGCTGAGCCATACCTGGCTATCTTGCATTGAAATGTCTTATGCTGAGAGCTCAGGTGCACTCTTCTACACTAAAAAGACACAGAGAAGGAACATGATACGAGGAAAGCAGCCATGGAAAGCAGGAAATATTTAAAGTTGCTGAGAATGAAGAAAACATTAAAAGTGAAAGACGAAAACAGATTAAAAGTGAAAGAAGTCAGAGGAAGTCAGTTTAAACATGGAACTAAAAACACTGCAAAAATTTCGCATAGAGCTTTCATTTTCAGACACACAAAAATTTGCTGGGAAAAAATCAATTAAACAAATGGAGCATATCTACATTTGGATTTTCTGTACAGAGAGGTTTTATCTGACTGAAACTCAAATCCTACTAAGATTTTATTGTCTGTTAGCTTAATACACATAAACATTTCTTATTGCTAGGGTAGGTTAGAAATCATGTTCAAAGGGCTTCTGTAAAGCTTCTAATTGCTCTGAGATGTCACAATCAGGACCTTAAGCCCAAAAGAATTCCCTTTGTGTGGTGACAGGAAAACATGACAATATTATGGTCTGGCTTCATGAATGACATGAGGAGATGATAACCAAGGCCCACTGCTGAATAAGTCAATATTCACATCCAAGGGTTTGCTTTATTTTTCAAGGAGGGCTTAGGGAGCTTGCAGGTGCATTTGCTTCCCAAAGGTACTTCTAGATTAAATCAGTTTAGGAGAATAAAGGTGTTTCTACTTGACAATGAGCATAGCCAGGTGCAACTAAATTTTAGTCCAAGGCTAAAATAGATTTTGATTTTTTTCATTATTTGTCCACTTAATATCCATCTTTTTTCTTTTTTGCTGCCTTTCATACCAAGGTTATTAGGAAAAAAAAATCAGCTTGATTTTAGCCTTCAAAATGGGCAAGGGCCAGGCTCGTAAAGCAACCTGCTCTAGGAGCTGGCTGGTTTGTGTACATTGGGGGATGCAAACAGCCAGGGTGGAGGAGGAACATGGTTTGGTTACTGACAGCTGCTGTCCAGCTGACGTAATTCAGTAATAGCCAATGACAGGCAGAAACTATAGAAGATACAAATGATAATTCTTTGGGGAGCTCCAGAGATAAATAATTCATCAAAATGGATTTTAAAGTAGGGGTCAAAAGAAATTGAAGACAGCCAGAGTGTTAACTCTCTGAGGGAGAAATTGACAGATCGTTTTTGTACAAACTATGCAGGGGGGAAATACAGGCAAATTAAATGTAAATGGAGAATGCAACATTGTTCCTACTACGTGGAATCAAAGTAAGAGAGATACAAGAAATTAAAAAAAGGAAGTGTGTTACTAAGGAAGCATCAATAAGTGAAACTGCTGCTGGATAACAGTGCCAGAGAGGTGCTGGGTAACAGCAAAGGAGAGTGAGTTGTCACAGGTCCATACTGTTGTACAATGTGTCATATAATCCCAGTAGAAGAATGTCTTCTTAGTAATCAGCTCAGTCACTTGCCCACAGTTAAGAGTCAATTAATCTCCCCAAAATATTTCATGTGTTTGAGTCAGGACACGTCTGTCTGTGAGGGAAGGACAGAAGTGCGGATATGGGACACCGTTCTGGCTCCCATAGGTGCCAGGGACTAACCCATAGGGTGGCTAAAAGCATTCCCTGTTGACTGGGCTAAGTCATCCTGCATCACCTGGTGCCACTCTGCAGCTGCATCTCGGAGGCTGGTTTTCCAGGAGGAGGAAAGCCATCATGCCCCATGCAGCTCAGAGTTCCTGAAGGAAAAACAGTGGTGCTTCAACACTGAGCAAATTTAATGTGCTTCTCTGGGACTGCTCTTAAAAGCATTTCTTGGTGAAGCTCTTTTTGAGCTTCCCTAGCACAAGGTGACTGGTTTTCCACATGCCAGGCTATAATTCTGCAACTATATGTGTTTGGGTTTTATGTTTGCCTTACTTTGTGAACTCTGACTAGTGAAATAACTTCATCCAGACCAAACTTGGTATTTGAATAAACATGGGCTTAGGAAGGAGTTGTTATAAGACTGTGAAAATGGCATGTTGCTTATGTACAGTACAAAATTTTCCACCCAGTCTTACATTTTCAAAAATGGTCTCTAATTTTGTGTATCCAAATTTAGTCTCCCAGAGGCTGACTTTCAGAGGTCTTGCCTCCCCCCAAGTTTGAGCGGGTATACTTCATAGTCCCCAGAATAGCTTCTCCAGGCCAATCTGCTTTGTTGCAGCCCATGTTTTGTGCTATTCTGGATTCTTTTTTTTTTGTTGTTGTTGTCTGAGAACTGCTGTCTGCGACATATAAAATGTTTTCCACATTGTAAGTTTTGTGTTCCCTAAATCTGTGAAACTTTCTTTTCTGGAAACTTTAATATTGTCTTAGATCAAAGGTTTCCTTCCTATCCAGACCCAGAAAAAACCCCAAAATACTTTTATTCTCCTTCATAATCACATGTAGATTGCAACTATGACAGTAGAAGGAGAAATGCTTTAACTACTTCAATTATTTAGCTGAGTAACTCAGAGAAAATCTCCTTTCAGCAAAATGGGGGAAGAGAATCAGAAAATAAACCACTTAAAATGTTACATTTTTGTATGCTGACTTTGTCAAAGGCAGGGAATTTGCTGCTTTCTCTTTTTCCCCTTGTGTGCTTGCACCTTTTCACAGGGAGGCATTTCTCTTTTCTGATCTGATAACAAGTTAAAATGTGATTCTCTCTCTTATGTCCAGAGATTTTCCTGTGGTTTCGGGAAAAAGGATGTGCATGTGGTAAAGTACCAGTTTCCAAAAATAAACAGAAGAATACTGTGGTGAATTGTGCTGGTTGCAGGATTAAAGCTCTGCCTTATTACTGGATTCATGCTGGGTGCAGGTAGCATTAAAAGAGGCTGGAAAACCACAAGGGACTCTGTAGGGTTTTTTTCCTCTTTGAGACAAAAAAGCCTGCCTCTCCTGTCGGTTATATGCAGTTGTGCCAGAGCCAGATGAGAAGCAGTGACATGACAAATAAATGCCTATGGCACATGATAGGACCAGCCTGTGGCTAAAAGCTGCTGTCCAGGCTCTTCCTACAGTCAGAGCAACCAGGCCACTGCTTTTACTCTGAATTCTTCGAGATCACTCCATTTAATCCACTAGGTAAAGTAAGCATCACTTTCATGGCAATATAGCCTGGACAATAAAGAAGGAGGAAAAGCTGCTGCACCATTTTTCAGAAAGCAAGAAGCAGCTGAAGCCTGTGTAAGGGATGTCAGCTGCTGATGAAGAGGAGCATGTTTTCTTGACCGAGCAAGTAGCAGAGTGTGAGAAGCAGAGTGTGTACACAAAGTTGCTTGATGGGAACCTACCAGTGAGCTTTCCTCAAGGCTCTTTGTGCAATAAACCCAGCATTGATTGACAATTTTGCAGATGCAGACAAAGAATAGAAACTTGCAGCCCATGAGGGATATAATTTATACCATGAGGGAGCACAGCGCCAGCTTTTGCTCATCTCCTGCAATGCCCAGTGGTGTCTGCTGCTGTCTGCCCCATTAAATCACACGTGCTTTGAAGAGCAAGGGATGAGGGTTAGTCCAGTCCTGGTGGAACACAGGGTGCTGGCAGGATCCTGCATTGTATGGGACAGGGGTCAAGGTCCCCCCTAGCTGCTCCATTCCATAAGACTGACCACAACCTACACTGCTCTCCTGCTCCTCAGCTTGGCCAGGGAGCCCTCAGGCAAGCAGGCACTGAACCATTGCTTGTAAATAACTCAAACCAAAACAAGCAGAAATAAGCCAGGAGCATAAGCTGGAGGAGGAAATGGGCTGGCCTGAGTGTGTGAGACTCTCTAGAGTGAGAAATGGCAGGCAGAAAGTTGCTCCTGTGGTCAGTGTGGTCAGGAGGCAGATGTCCTCCAACCAGGACCCCTCAACCCACGTTCAGGGGGAATCCTGGAGGACACAGACTATGCCCAGCCTGGAGGACACAGACTATGCCCAGCCCACAATAAAAATCCCCAAATGCTTACAATGCAAGCAAAGGATTCCCAGCAGCCAAAGGTTACTGCTGGACCATGGCTCTTGCTAACAGGGAGAATTCCAATACAAAACTATAATAGAGGAAACAAGGATTTTTCTCATTTTGCCTCTCCATACCTGGACACTCTCTCCTTTCCTTTCCTTTACTTGTAGGGGGAAAATAAAATGCTGCTCTTCCTTTTCAGGACCAGACACATGGATATGTACTGGCACTTCCTAGCTGCAGCATAGGATAAATCTTATATTTCTATATAGATCTCCCTTGCTCAGCTCTCTGAGTTTTGGTGTCAGTGCAGCAGATCCCAGTGTCCTCATCAAAGCTACTGTAGCATTACCCACACAGAATGTCTTTGAAGTGAGGCACTTCAGTCCAAGTCCCAGTATGAGAGTGCCTATCACAAACCTGATACTCCTGATGAATAAATCCCTCACGGCACTCTGCTCTTGCTGCTGGGGTAGTAAAACAAAGAGATGGCACAAATCCCTTCCCTCTGTGCAGTTTAAACAAGCTGTTCACTTGCTGACGTTATCTGGACATTACTGGAGGGCAATTTTGCTAGTCTAATTCTCCAGAGAGAGATATTTGTTCACTAAGCTGGTGCTAAACAGGGGAGTTCATTTTGATTTTTCTGCACTGAGACCACAACAGCCAACCTACAGTGTTAAGTGCTTCAATAATTTTTATGGGTGTGGCTTTTCTCCACACATTTGTCAAATTAAAAAAAAAAATTAATTTCCATTATTTCCTCTGAAAAACAGGATTAGCCTGTAGCAAATTTTTATAGCTAGACTTCACTCCAAGAATGGGATGTCTGTTCACTTAGATATGAATACATTGGCAACGTGACACGCTGATATGTATAATGATGCAATCTCATGAATTGCTCTCCATAAAGCTTGTCTAACCTTGTACTCTCCATATTGATACTCAGAGTGACAAATTCCATCTGAGGAAGGCAGCACTTTGAGATATTAAAGTGTAATTTATGGATTCAGTTACTGGGGTTGCAGAATTGGTTTCCTTAAATGTTATGGAGTGTATCTTATGCAGGTTCCCTGTGATTTGGAACAATATAGTAAAATATCATCCATTCCTAGTTCCCTTTGTAATCATTTAATGAAGACAGAATGTCCTTTGTTAAATGGGCTCTTTCATTCTCTGGATGAATTAGGTGCAACTATAATTAAACCTTTGTTTAGAATTGGAACTAAATTAAAATCATATAAATAACAGAATCTTTAGGATTGCTATTTTTAATTAATAAAGTAACCGCTCTTGCTGGAATAGATTTTTGATGATGCATTAATAACTCCCAATTCGTATTACATATTTATCTAAGTCAATACATTATATTTCAAATGTTTAACAGAAGACTCCCTTAATGAAGGCTCTAATAAAGTACTCTAATAGATATTGAGTAGTTTTAACTGTACTGAAGATTCTCTCAGTAGCTTCTGCTGCTTCTGAAGGCTGCTACAATAAAAATCCACATTGCAATGTGATGCAACATTTTATCTGGAATGGTGTTCTTGGAGTGCCTTGAAGAAACTGAGTTCTAGAAGTGCCATGTAGAGTGCTAGCACACTGGCTTGCGTGGCATGCATACACACACACCCACCCCCAATAGCATAATTTCATTACATTTTTCTTCCCTTCAGGGCTGGTTTGATATGTACTTGAGAGGCTTTGCATGTCATTCTGCAAAGCAGTCAATTAGGGTTTAGGGTTTGGACTGTGTTTCAGAGTAATAAAAGCATTACTCTTGTGTCTTATATTGAACTGTTGGTAAGCATTTATCTGTTAAATCAGACTCCTCCACAGATATCATGCTCAGCATGTGCTTGTTTTCAATGTGAAAAGAAAGTGCTTCATGTGAAGCTTTAAATGGGTAACATTCAATTAGTCTTACCTACTTCTTCATCTCTGTAGTACTGCCACCAGCATTGGAGTCATGGTGTTCACTGCCCCAGGGTGGCAGACAGCACGGGAGCTTGGACAGGCTCCTCTTGCTCCACTTGCACCCCTCCAAGCCCAAGCATTTCCCTTCAGCTTCCCTGAGTCCTTCCAAACCCAACTGGGTGACCTGCTTGCATGTCACTCCAAGTGACTTTGGCTTCTCTAATATAAATGTAAGATGTAAAACAACTGCAGAAGTAATGATCATTAGGACATAGCAGTAGGCAGTGAATATAATCCTCACTTAGAAGAGGATAACAAAAGGGAAAGCAACATTATGGAAGATGTTAACCACTTTTTAAAGATACTGTGATGGTAAGGCTAGTACAAAAAAATCATATGGAATATAATTCTCTAATGGCAATAAGCAATTTGGGAGACCTTTCTATCATTCTGATATCTAGTTGCTCATTGCTATGAAATGTAAAATGCAGCACAATTATTTCCATGACTTGTACAATCTATATAACTACACTCTTGCAACCTAAGAAAGCATAAGAAGTGCTTTAAAATATTAGACTGGCAGCACCAATAAAACAATAACCCTCTCTCATTTATTGACATGTCATTTATTGACATTTATCTGACATGTATAGAAGTATAGAATTTTTATGGCAGAATATATATGACAAAGTTGTTTTTCACCAAACTTAGGCCTTCTGATTGGTGGATACACTGTAGACCAGTACAACATTAATCCAATGTCAGTAGCAGTGACACAATTGCACACAGCATCTTTTGGTTTTTATACTCCTCAATTACAGAAGAAAAGAAAATTCTCTCACCCTTTGAGCAATGCAATAATTTCAGCAACTGAGCTGGATCTTTTGAGGGTGATGAAGGCAATAAAACACTGTTGTGATTTGGTCTTAACAGCTCAGATCAAGGTCCCAGTCAGCCTCCTGGCACAGATCTGCTGGAATGGATTTCATAATCTAGGGGCTGTTCATGCTGTGTTTTGTAATTAAGGCATTTAGTAACTGTAATTCTGTGAATCTTGTATATAATTTTATATGCATTGTTAGAATGCTTGCCATGATAGTTTGGCACCACTTGTGGTGCATCTCGCAGGCTCTGATTTCCCCTTGCATTGTACAGGGGGAAACCTGTCTGGATGGATTCCGACAACAGCAAAAGATCCATGTAAATGTGCCAAAATTCACTCTATCTGACATAATCTTTCAAACTTCCAGGAGAAAATAGCTTTCTAGTACCTTCTTGTCATGTAACTGCCTTTGGACTGTATAAGTGCTCTCCAATGCTGTAACTCTCAAGAGATGCTTTCCTGTAGAGAAGTCCCAATATCCCCAAGCTGTCTACTTTAGGCCTAGGAAATTTTATCATGAGTCTTCAAGAAATTATAGAAGAATGACAATAATTTCTGTTGGGTGGACCTTGGGAGATTGTCTCTGCCAATCCCCTGATCAGACCTTGTTTAACTTAGACCACATTGCTAATTTATTGTGTTGGGTTTTGAATATCTTCAAGGATGGCCTCTCTACAGCCCCTTCTGGATACACAGTCTAGTATTTGTTCATCCTGTGGTGATTTTTTTCCCCTAATGTCTAGTTAGAATTTCTTTTGTTGCAACTCATGTCCACTGTTTGGACAAACATGCTGGATGTAAGACTTCATGCAATGTGACACTAGGCTCCATCAGCTGCTTCTATACTGGTGGAGTTGGAAGTCCTTACACGGTAGGGTTACTTGGACTATTTGAAAATTAGCTGTTGGTGTCAGTCCAGTAGTGTCACCTGTGTCACAGAGCTGCCAAGGTCATTTGAACGGCTTGTCAACTTTTCTAGCAGACTGAAGGAAGAAGATAAGGGCTGAAAGGACAGATAAAATCATCCTCTTCATGCCCAGTGAGCTCTTTTCAGAACGGCTGAGAGGATACTTGCCAGGAGTACTGGTGCTTTGCTGATGTCTGCCCCAAGTTTCATGTCTCACTAAGGAGAGAAGTGCCTTTTGCCAGGGCAGTCATTGCAGCACTTCCTGTGAACACCAGAAGAGATCTCTCTGCACTCATCAAGCTCCAGTGACTGCTGCCAAACTGGTGCTCTGTGACATGGCTCGTTCTCCCAGCCCATCTGTCCCTTGCATCCCGCCCTAAGCTAGCACAACACTGGCCGTGCACTCCCCACCCCGTCACACACCTCTGTGCAGGGAAGGGAACACAACAGCTGCAGTCCTGGTGTGAAACCCGTCTGCCCGCCAGCCCACCTTCTGCAAATAATGGATATTCTCATCTGCTCTTCTGAGGAGTGTCAGGAAGAACATACTGTCAGATCTTGGCCCATTTTAACTATTGCACATGCTTCATCTTGCAGATCATTGTAGGGTGGACCTGCCTTCTTGGTGCAGACTTTATTTCAGTATTTTTGCCTCAACCAACTGGACACATGGGATCCCTGCAGATTCCCCTGTAACAGCTACTGGTGCAGAGTCTGCAGTCCAGCTGTGTCCAGCTCTAGACACAATTTATTTTTATTTTGCTATGACAGAGTTGATTTGCATTTCTTTGTCCTTTAACTTCCTAGCTCTTTGTCTCGATGATAAGTGATACAAAACAGGAAACATCCTCATTATGGTAGCGTAGCATTATAAAGTAAATAAAAAAAATGTGTAGAAGATATTCAAGGGATATGAGAAGGCAGTGTGCCAAGAGCCACTGCAGTACACTAGGCACAGGGGGACATCATAGCTGAGTAAATGTTCAGTGCCTGTACAGAAAAGAGTGTATCTAACAGAGATAACCTTCTTAACCAGAATAAATTGAAAGTCAGTAGAAGGATTTTCATCTGCTCATCTATACAGCTCTCACCCATAAGGCCTGATCCTGGGCAGCTGCTTTGGGTAAGCTGTGACAGCACAGGCTTTTTTGTACTGAAGGCACAGGATGTCTCTCTGCGTTGGGCCTTCTGCAAGCCAAGAAGCATGTCCCTTCTTTCCCAAAACTTCTCTGAAAGGTGGTCTTTGTAGGTTGTCTGGAGACACTCTCCCACCTCTGAATTCTTTTAAAAACCTCTCTGGGCAGACATTGTTTGAGTCTAATACCATTTGATGTGTGTTCATTGCTGAGGACTGAGACAGAGACAGAAATTGTCCTTGATTTCAGACATTCCTGTGTCATAGACCTGTCTTTAAAGATCTGAGAAAGACTCTGCTGCTTCCTTGTCAACCTTCAATCCTCAAAAATGATCAGAGCAATTTTTTTCTCAGTAAGAAATAGCTTTTTCAGGGTAGGGAATTTTCTCCACTTACTCACTGTAATGTTTTCTGGCAACAGAGAGGGCATATAATTGGAGACAGGCTTTCTCAAGTCTGATTTTGTAGATTTTTGGTTGATTTTTTTTTTTAATCCCTTCTCTGACAGAAAAATATATGGCAAATCTAGCTTGGTAGCTGCCAGAGTTTTCTTATAATTCTTTATTTTAGCTAATGCTTTTCCATCTCTCTCCTTTCCTACTCTAAAGTCCCAGGGCTGAGTCTGAAACATAACTGAACCTGAAACAGAGAGCAAACCCTATATGTGATTCAGCAGCAGAGCTGGACAATTCTCAGGGCAACGAGGGCACAAGAAAGTTCGAGGACTGTTTTCACCAAAATCCTTCATGTATTAGGGAAGGCAAGAAAAACACCACGGTTGTCTATGTCTTGGCTGAGATTTTTAGCTAAGGCTTCCTGCATACCTCTGAAACACAGAACAGCATTCTGGACATCTTGGCCATGCTGCCAGACCTTGGCTCCTACATAACTCCTCTGACTTCCAGCATACTTGGAACACACGCTAACTTCAAGGGTATTGGTAGGCTGAAAATCCAGCTGCACTTCTGAAGCTCAAACACAGGCTCGGGAATCCAACTTCAGCTTTGATTTTTTTGGAAAAGTATGCCTTCAGTCAACAAAGTGATACAGGGCTTGGCCTGGAGTTCTTTCAAAAGCCAGGAGTACATTACAAAACTCATGCAGTCTCTGCTCTGGTGTAAGCCTGCCTTCAGAAGGCTGTGGCTTTCTCAGATAAATGAAACCTTATCTAATTAGTTATTTATATATCAACAGTCCCCACAGAGTGCTGAACAGTGAAAAATTGTATCAGAGGTGTAAGGAGGAAATTAAGTCTCCTGCTTTGAAATGGAAGAAGGCAATAACAATTCTGGCAATAACTTCTCACTATGTCCCTTCACATAGGCTTTCTTTGTGATCTTTCTTGACCCCTAGGCTGAGCTCTGGAAAGTAAGTGCAGTAGCCCCAGCTCTGCATTTTTTCAGAAGCTGACACCTTCCAGCTTCTCACTGAATCCACTCTGCCCCCGCACAGTAAAAGTGCAGCCCAGCTAAGCCAAACAGCCTCATCTCAGTTTGGAGCAGTCTGTCCCCAGGAAGGAGCCAGGGAGAGATGGATTGCAATGCTCTCACAGCCCTCACAGCAGTCTGCCTGATGCAGTCCAGACAGCTGTCTGCTGCAGATTTGATTAAGCTCACCAAAGACCTCCACAAGCTACTCATTTTAGATGGCAGTCCAAAGGGTGAAGGCTCTCTGTCCTTTTTGCAATCCTGTCTGCCACTTAAGCATTTCCCCCTTTCTTTAAAGGTCAAAATTAAATGGATATTTCTTTACTATTTTACAGACAAATAATTTGATAAGTAACTGCTTAGTAGTCATTGGGATGAATACAGAATGTGGTAAATATCCTGATAGACGGATGAGCTTTTTAAAATACAGGATTTAGTTTGTAATATGGAAGAGGAAGTGAATTTTTGATTGTTAGATTTGGCAGGTATGGGTCTCTTCAAGTTATTACCTTCTGTGCTGAGTGAGTACTGACATTAGATAGTCAAGCTGCATAACACATGGAGATTATTCGTAGTCAGTAAATAAATATGCTTGCAGTTCTCCAGGCCAGGAATGAAACACTTCCCTGTGGCTGAAGGAGGCTCCAGCTGCTGCACTGACAGAATGAGCCAGAGGTGAGGTCAAGGTATCGCTTAGGGCCAGCCTGCTCCCCATAACAACAAAGACTTCTCCAGGGACAAAAGCCTTTTTCCAGAAAAGATTCCTTAAAAAGTATTCAGAAAAAATAATCACAGCCTCTGCTCTCAAATAAGTGTATGTTCCCTCTGTATTTCCATAGAGATCTGCATATCACTGGGTAGTAGCAAGGAAAGCAAGAAGCTGGATTTTTTTATTAGAGCCACCCAGCAATGTTGCAGGAAAACGAGAAGGTTTTGAATAAATGTGTCAGCAAACCTCTGCCAAAACAAAGCCAGAAAGCTGGCAGACTTTCAGCCAGGCTGCCTCAGATCTCCTAGGATCTTGCATTTTGAAAGAAAGAGGAAATCAAATTGAATTTTTAAAAAACATCAAATGAAGCACCTCATTGTGTACACTAATTGGATAATGCTGACACAAACCTACCTGGGACATCCTGATACCAGGGTGTCCATAAAGCTTGCTCAAACTGATGGCATGTGCATCCTCTCGTACTGTTTCCACAGCAGATCCTCAGATGAAAGCTTTTGCCCTTCCTCTCCCTTCTTAGCTTTTGGAAGGTGACAGAGGCAAGTTCAATACTCAGAGCACACCTTCCCTGGTTCTTTCACTTGCTGGAAGACCTTTGCTAGTTATTCTTTCCACTTGAAAATGCTTGCTTTCATACAGTGCTGTGTATTGTGGGTCACTTCAGTCAGCCTCTACACTAAGCCATATTTATTGCATTCTGCCATATTACAGTTGACTGTACCCTGCCATTCCTCAGCTTTGTAACAACAATAAAGCCTTAAAATTAAAGCAATTTCATTTTGGTTAGAAAAATGTAATAAGCTCTTGAGTGAGCCTCTGAAAGGTCACAGTTGTTCTAAATAAATATTAAAATTGATGCATGATATTGGTGAATTCTGATGAGCAACCTTTATTTAAAACTGGTCTTAATTTTTAATAAGAGGATCTGCAAGCCTAAACATTGACGGTCTTTGTGTGTATGTATAGGAGCATACACACATGTCATGGGCGCATAGTTCATTGTGGTTCCAAATTCTGAAGTTTTTCACAAAGTCTAGTGAAAGAAAATATAAATTCTTAATGTAATTTAGATCTAGGTAGTAAAGTGATTGTAAAAGGCAAGGGGAGTTTTTTCATAAGTCTCATTATTAGAAATGTGCTGCTACTAGTATTTTCAGTCAATGGCACTTAGTTAAGCCAGTCATGGCAGAGGTCCCATGCAGTGTTACATGTAGAAAGTCATAGTCTCGGTCTTCAAGGACATGTGATGTGCAAAACAAAAGGAAACAGGAAGAGGGGAAGTGTGAACCCTCTTTTTCTCCTGTGGGAGTGGTAGCACCATCTTGCTGCATGACCATTCTTCCCCAGATTGTTTATTCTGGGTAGTTTGTGGGGAAAGCACGCTTTGAGGTGGGTGAGTGAAAGTAGCTTTCATGAATGATGAAACAGATTTTTCTGATGGTAAGGGAAGAAGGAAAGAGGGCAAACATGGGCTCATGGGAGAAGTGGAGATTCAGGTGACTGAGGACACTCCTGGTGATGGAGTGACAGTAACCTTTAAATATGACAAGACAGGAATTATATCCCAAAGGGGTTTGAGAGGTAGGACAAAAAGTTTGATGTGGTAGAAGGTGAAATTAAGCTAAAGTTCAGAGGAATGGGCCCCAGATTATTGAAACGCTGTATTGTTTAGGAACATAACAAGACCTCAAAGCTTTTCTTTCTAAGTAGCATTTCTTTATTTTTGCATACTTTTCAACTTCCACAGTGAAGTTACTATCCCTCAGCTTCTCTGCCAGGTTGCAAGCAATGAATTTCTGCTTCTTACAGCAGACCCCATGCATTCCATGCAAGTCCCTCTGCTAGGTGGTGCTGGGCATGCTCATGGCACTCCAGGGATGAGCTGGCTGTTCAGTGTGGCTTGACAAGCTTAAAAATGTTGTGGCTCCTTGCCTCTTTTTGATTCATTGTACCAGAAATGTCTTATGCTCAGGTTTTATTTTGTTTATTACTTCATTGTCCATTTCTTTCCAGCAACCTCAGATACTTCCCATTGAAACTGCTCCTTGTCTTTCACATTTCTTCACTCAAGCAGTGTTTAAAGGACAGCTTTGGTTATCTCCTTTTGTGATACCCTTTCTGCTCCTGCCACAGTTTAACTTGTGACACAGTTTACACAGTAAAATAAGGGTTATCATTTGGATGATTAAATCATTATGTTTAAATACCCTGAGCTTGTTGCCATTGGAACAGACTGTGTGGTTGCTGACATTTTCACAATGGATCCTGCAAATTTGACTAGTCCTCTTGCTTTTCGGATCTTCTCAGCCTGTGGACTGTGGATTATGTGTTCAGAACTTGGATTTTGTTGCAGGCAAAATAAGGACATTATTTTGTCTCTCACAACCTTTCAGAAATGAGAAATGCTGTTGAAAAAGCTTTGCCTTGCAGGAGTTTATGGCATGGAATGATCACTACACAAACTATGGCACATGTTGTGCAGACCTGCTCCAGGTCTTAAATCAGAGAGTGGAAATCAGTCTTGTAATCAGCCCCTGATTATGCTATTTGCTGTTGTTACATGCTGAAGGAGGAGAGCATCTGCTGCTTCTTTTTAAACACTTGTTAATGAAGCAAGCCTTCCTGCCAAGACTGTAAGTGAAGGACTGCTTGTATCCCAGCAAAAGAAAACTGAACTGGGAAATGTATCTATGGCTTGTGAGAGGTATGAAATCCTCCTGGAGAAGCGTGGGGGGTTGTAGCTCTATGGCCAGTCCCCTGGGGAAGGGGGGACCTCCACCCTCTCACAATTCAGAGAAGCTGTCATTTGCTTTGCAGCCCTTCTTCTGCAAAGGGTTGTTGCTGAAATGCTGAACACTGAACCCATCAACACCCTTCTTCTGCAGCCTTTGGCTACCTTGCTGTTTGTCCTCACTAAAGAACCTTCGCATTTTGATTTTCCTGCTCTATTTCTGTTTCCCAGGAGAGCCCTTTGACTTGTAGTAGTAACTTACTGGGACTCGGGGGCTGCTTGAGGACTTGAGAAGTCCTCAAATGCAAAGCTGATGCTTCCTTCTGAAATGGCAAAGCTGATGCTTCCTTCTTTGTACTTTCAGTGGTAGCCCTGGGAATCTGGCTAGGAGGAATGAACCATCCAGCTTTAATCTGCATTTTTTTTCTGGGTAAGGGCATTGTGAGCTATTCTCTTCAGAGTGTGACAGTCTCACTGTTTACAGCTGAGCCTCTCCTTGGAGCATTAATAATTTTTTGGGATTTCATTTTAAAAAATAATGGAATAATGGCAAGCTAGAACATACAAATGACTTCTAAATTAGTGCAATTTGTGCCAAGTATGTCAGCACTAAGCCAAAAATAAAAAATCTTGGAGAACAGATCATTCAGCTAATTGATGCATATTCATTAATTGTTATGGGAGTAGGGAGGGAACAATGAACAAGTGGAAGGGAATTCTTCTTTTCAGTTTATGTATACAAATATAAAAATGGGACTGGTTTTGTTTAATTGTTAAATTCTGGAGTTGTTTTGGTTTGTTTTTTTTCCCAAAATCATACTCTTAATCAGGGCAAACAATTGGAGAAACAATGGATAATTTAATTTATCATCTTTTGCATGCACAGCTGTGGATGGGAAGAAAGGTTTTGTTTAGGCATCAAAGATCTTCATGATTCAGCCTTGCTAGCTGTAAGCCATTTTAAGAAGCATGCTTGGTTGCTAATCTTTGTGTGAGAAAATTCAAAGCTCCTCGAAAGCTGGAAATGTTGAGTTCACAGCTCAAAATCTGTTCCAACCTGGGGGCTGGCTCCCTGTGTGTTGTCCTCTCTGTTGCTTAGCACTGCCTGTCTTTGACAACATTTAATCACAGGCTTGCAAGACCAAACAGAGAGTGGCTACAAATAGCAACTTGCAGGGGAAGAATCTTAAGGGTTTTCCCCTCCTTTCTGACAGCTGTCACTGAACAGTGCCACAAACTTTTTGTTTAGAGGTTGTTCATCTCCTGTGAGCTGTAAAATAAAGTTACCCAATTAAATGCCTTTCTGAGTGTTGTTTTACTACTAATCTTGGGTTAAGGGATAAAGGAACAAAAAATGAATACTGTGTGATTTGTTACTCATTAAAAGGGTGGCTGCTGTCTCATCTTGTGTTTATACACTTAACTTGAAATTTGCCATAAATCATTGAATGCACATGAAGTCAGTGAAGTGCAGATACTAGCATATAAGCCAGCCACCAAACAAGCTATACCAGTGCATGCATAGAAGTGCTAGCGGCTTGTTCTCTGTTCTTTCATGATGTTTCTTTGCAGGAAAGTGTGAGAGGAGGAAATGGGAGTGATTCCTATTTCTGCAGCCTTTCTTTTTGGGATGTTGCAGGAGGATACCCTTCCATGGGTTTCCATGACAGGGGAACTGGAATTAAATAATCTTTAAGGAGACTTGCAATCCAAGCCATTCTATGAGTTAATGATTCTACAGAAGATCACGTGTCTAAACATCTCCCAGCCCTGTCAGTTGTGAGTACAACACCCTTCAGAGGGGCATCAGAGAGAACAAAGGAAGGGGGGAAATGGGTTTGTGAAGGGGGCATCACCATTTCTGACAGGCCATCAGGATTACCAGATTGTGGAGACAGGAGAAGGAAAGGAAGGGCATATGTGGGCCATGATGAGAAGTCTTCAAATGCACTAGCCTGGATCAGAGTAGAAACAGTGGTAAAAAAAATGAGTGGGGGGCCAGTTTAGGTGCTGAGGATCAATGATGAGAGAAACACAGGCATGAATTTCCTGCTGATTTTTTTGCCGCTTTGAATATTACTGAAGTGGCTTGCATGCTGCCACATAAAGAGATGTTTGGTTTCTAGGGAGCAAAAACTACCAGCTCAGTTGTACTCAGTCTTTTACAACTGCGTGCTTTGGAAAGTGAGCACTACGCCAGCTAAAAACTGCACCTTGTTAAAGCTGAGAGAAATAAATGCTGAAGTGGGTACTCAAGCCTGAAAATCCATGTCAAGGCTGAGATTGCTGAAGACACGATTGTGCTGTCTGCAGGTAGCTTGGTCTGAGCTTGCTTCACTTTAGAGTCTACCTTTGTTAGCCGAACACGAACAACAAAAAGTTGTTGTGTTGTATGTGAGAAAGCTGACAAGGAATTGCAGATTTTCTTTCAAACCATTTTCTTTGTAAGGGAAGCCCTTTGGAAAATCAAAGCAAAGCAAAACAAAAACTACCCAACACTTGCCATTTTGGGCTATTCTTTTTTGACATCCCAGAAAGTATTTCTGCTAAAAAGACTCCCAGACCTGTGTCCACACATCCTTTCAGTCATATTAACCCAGGCTGTATAGAGGAACAGATAAGTTCCTACTTATTTTATAATTGTGATTTCCTTTTAAATTGTTTTAAATCCGCTTCATTTGTTTAAAGAGGACTACCTTTCCTTTCGAGAATGGCAGCATGGTGCAAAGAAGCAGGAAGACAGAATACTATATTCCAGTGTAATGTATCCATTAGCAAGGGATAGGAGTCACAAGTTGTGCCCTAAAATTTAAAAACCAAACTGATGAGAATCCAAGCCCTGAGCACTGTGGGTGATCTGACTTTTGCATTATGGGCCCTCCACAGTGCCAGCTGTACCACTGTGCTCAGGAGCATCCCTTTGCCTCCTTTCTCAGTGAGCCCCTCTTGATGGACCAAATTTATCTGCCCTTCTTGTGGCAGGGACTTGTGGAGGGGCACTGGGAGGAGATGGCTGTGGGCATAACATGTCTGCAGGGCAAGCAGGTTTCCAGACCATGTGCAGGGAGAGATAATTTGAATTGCCATGTACAACCCTGTAAGTAAAATAGGTTAGCCCTGCTGGCAATGCTTGGTGCATGGAGGAAGCCAGGAAGGAGGAACCTGTCTCTGAGTGCCTGTATGTCCTTAGGAATTCAGAAGCTTCTCTTCAGGGTTTTCCCTTTACTCTGACACAAAAGCATCTAGACAACAAAAAAATTCCAAGGACTGTCTGCACAAGACTCAGTGTGTTAGAGTTCATTCTCACAAAGAGGAAATTCATACTTCAAAATTACGGCGTGTTCAAATTGTCCTATAACAATATTAAAAAATGGGATTGTCTGGGAGTTTTTCCCTAGAGCTCTCTACCCTTGTGCTAGTATTTGCTACTTACCAAACAAAGCACAGTTTTCTTCTGGGCTGTAGCTATCAGAAGGAAACCCAAACCTTAAAAGTTTGGGTTTAAAGTGCTGGTGGGTGTGTGGGTGTGTGAGGGGAGGTGTGTGTGTGCACATCTTCAATACATGCTGCTGTATCTGAAATCTTGTGTCCCAAAACAGTTTGTTGAAAGGACAAGCCTGCAAAATAGAAGAAGATCATTTCCTTGTATTATTTTAGGGAAACCAAGTGTCCAAGAAGTTAAGGACTGGTCCAAGGAAAAGGAATGGTTCAAAGCACTGTGTCTGTGTGCTCACTTTACTAGGGCCTCAGCAATATCTATCAGCATCTTAAATGCTCTTTATGAAATCTAGAAGAGAATTGTACTTATGGACTTTTTGTACATGTTTTTGTACATGTGAGTCTGTATCCTCCTTCCCCAAGGACCTGTGTGACTCACTGGCTTGAGGAGCCTGGAGTCCACATGAAGTCTGGGACTGAGTGATTGGTGGGGACCCATCAGATGTCCTGGCCTAAGGCATGACACATGTGTTCCATCTGGTTGTGTGACATTCTCAAGGATATTTGAATATTGTTATCCTTCACTACTCCTAGTTTTATACTATCACATATCCACAGTTATCACAGTTATCCATCTCTTCAATCAGTCCTTGCATTTTCACCTTCACATCATCTTGGCCTGGCTAAAATATAGTTAAAACCTTCTAGACCAATACTCTCCTTTTTCTTCTCCTATTTGATGCTGGACTCTGGTTTATGTTTAACTAAGTTTTAATTTAAGTTTGACCTTTTGCCATCTAGAAGATACCTCCTGCAATACAGTTTTTCTACTCTACCTGTCACCTCCTGAGGCAATCTTCATTGAATAACTCAAATTTTTTTTTGTTTTGGTTTTTTTGTGGGTTTTTTTTGGTTGTTGTTTTTTTTCATTTTTTTGTTTTGTTCTGGCAGGTAGTGGATATAGTAGCTATATAAGCTGGTTTTGCCTATTTTTTTGTGTAAAATGGGCAGGTTACATGGCCTGTGGAGAACAATTTGAATAGGTTTATATCTATCAAACTCTAGTCCGTGGACAGTTTTAATAGGTTTAATTTAATAGGTGAAAAGCACCTAAGGATGTACATTTGAAACGGAACCAAATAAAGCTAAAACTTCTGGTTTAAGAAACAATTTACCTTTGCTGCTCAAATAAACAATTCACCCTGGCTACCATATACTTACACTAATTCATCTATTGAAACACAAGTTAAAAACAATGTTCTTAGAGCTTTAGCTGTCTTGAGATTTTTACTTATGGTAAGAGGGAATTATTATTGCATCTGATAAATATAGTGTCTATCTTGATGTTGAAGAGCTCTGTATTCATACAAGTTCTTTTCAGGGAGAAGAATAAAATAAGCAAAAATGCCAAATTGCTTTATTTTTCATTCAGTTGCATCACTGGCATTTATACCAATGCCTTAAGCTTATCTCAAAGTCACTTTTATTAAAGTCACTTTCAAGCTCACCCCAATAAATGTCAGCTATATTATTTACTTTCCTTCTGAAGGAAAAGTTAGTTGTCATGAAAGTTGTATAGGTCTGGGAGCATAAGCCAAAATTTTACATATTTATCTTTTCTATATATATCAACGGCTATGATAAGGTTTACTTTTGAAGGGGACTTTAAAAAGTCTGAAAATTAAATTTCACACAGAAAAGCTTGCCATAAGTAAGAAAAACATTTGTCCTTGTCTTTCTTTGTTAGAACGATCTTTCCAGCCACTGCTTTTTTCCCCTTCCAACTCTTTTTTTTCCCTCTGCTGTGCTGTTACCAATGCGATGCAAGGCTTTGCACGTGTTTGATACCAGATTCGAGGAGCAGCCCTTGGCTTTTCAGAGGAAAGCAGAGAGCCCTTTGCAGAGCTCCCAGGGCTGGGCTGCCTTTCCAGCCTATCAGCCAGGAAGAGCATCCTTGCTCCCCTGCCAGGGCCAGCCCAGGTGGGCTTCGCTGGAGGAGTCCTTTGTTATCTTGGTTATAAAGAACATATTAAACCTGCTGAGAGGGAGGAGCTTTTTGCTTGTGAGTCTGAGGTAAACTGATTAAGTCTTTAAGTTCACGTGTAACGTGCCAATATGACAGGTTTTCACTGGGGTTGGATTCAAGTAATGTATGTATGCAAATCCAAACTTTTGCAGCAGACTCCTGTTATAATTTTTGATGTCAAAGGTGACTGGCTTGATTACAAAAGGGGAACAACTTTAAATCACCTTTCCTATCTTCAAACAAACAGTAAGTAAATTCCCTGAGTCTCAGCTCCTTATACAAATAACCGTGCATCATATTAGCCATACATAACAGCCACTACCTGTGTTCCCTCTAACCAAAGGAATGCAGAAAGGAGTTCTTACAGCAAAAAGAATACACCTTTGCACTCCTTTTAATAAAAAAGCAGAGTCCATTTGAAGACAGTGTGCTCCAAAATCCATGAGAGAGACAAACCTGATCTGCTGCTTTTTGTCACAAAATAACATTATAAGTCACTCCAATGTGGAAGGTGCCTTGTCCAGCCACCTCCTGTGAAAGGCTTCACCACTGGGAAGGCTTTGAATGGATGGCACTGTAGGTGTGGGGGAAGGGGACCTGCCCCAGCTCAGTAATGAGTATCTTACAGTTTGGGCTGGAGTCCAGAGGGTGAAAGTCTGAGCAGGTCAGGTTGTTGCTTCCTGGTCTCCATGGCTGGTTTTTCTATTACAAAAATGAAGCCTGTTGGCAGGCATGGGAAAGAAAATGTGCACTGCTTGGTGCCATGCTTTCCCTACCCTGAATCAACGTGTGGGTGTCCCTGAGTCCTCTCATAAAAATGTCATACAGCTGTAAAATGAGCACATGCATAAAAATAGCCTGATGATTGTAGAGTTTTACTAGTGATAGTAAAAGAGGGAAAGGTTTCATTTTGTGACTATGGACCTGCTTAGGCTTCCATTTCTGTTTAGCTAAGTGTAAATTGGCAGACTTCAACCTCTGAAATGTTTTTAAGTTGTTAAATAGTGAAGATTCAGCACTGCCCACGGACATGCACTCACAGGTCAGTTCCTCGTACATGTACTTTATATACAACTCCCCAAATGACTGCATGGCCCTGAAGCCTGAAATTGGAGTAATCAGATATAAGGTTTTGTGCTTGTCAGCCCGGCCTCCCCCAGCTGAGCCTTGAAGTAAATTCATTGGATTTCTGTACATTTGTGAATTCCAGAAGTGAGACTGCCAGCCGCCAGCTGTAAGTGTAGGAAACTACTTATCCCCAAGATGGTAACAAGACAAACTGGCACCTTCTTTTTCTTGCAGGATTATCTATCCTCATCAATCACATCTCATACTTGAAAATTAAATTAACAGTTTTCCATGTCAACTGAGTTTTCATTGCCCAAATTCAGTGCTGATCACAAAGGAACAACAGAAATATTTGCACACATAAACACCAGGCACCTTGGAAACAAAACAAAGGAACCTGATCTGCTTGTGCAGGATGTGAAACTAGATACTACAGGGAGGGCAGAGACATGGGGGAGCAACTAAAGACACTAGAACACACGTATTCAAGGGTAGGCATTGCTCAGAAATGGAGGTATAATCAAAGTGACGTTCATGGCTGTCAATGAACTTCAGGGATTTGAGAGTGGAAGGAACAAGCAATGTTGTGGTTAATAGAAAGTTCATTTTGGTCCAAATAATTTTGGGGAAAGCAGTAAAACCTGTGTTGAAATAGTGCTGAGAACTGGTTAAAGCACTTCCTTTCCTCTCTCAGCCATCACATAACTAAACCTGCAGCCTAAAGCCTCCTTAGCCACCATGCTATCTCCTTTCTCTTTTCTTGCTGCCTCATGAATCATCACCTGAACTCATCTTTTCAGGACTCTAACTGGATTTCTCCATGCTTTTCACTGGCCAGACTGAGCAACCTCTCATTTCAGTCTGCAGATTGTAAATAATGCATTGATAAGCCTCACTCTTTGTTTGCACAATGTTTGAGCCACCTGGCAGCATGTGCATTTCCTTTAGTTGGTGTAATTGTCCTCTTTGTTCAAAAATATGCCTAACCTTTATATTTCAGGAAGGCAAATCTTGGGAGGCAGCTCTAGAGAGAACAAGATGTCATCTCTGCCTAATATGAAACCTTTTCCTTGTGAGAGCAGCAAAGCCTGGCTCTTACTGGCCTTAGTGTCACCTTCCCAGTGACCCTCCAAGCACCCATCCCTCTTCACTGCATTGCCAGCACTGGTGTGGGGTCTCATTGTGCACGTCCAGATGTGCCTCGTGCCCTGAGAGGGAGTGTCCTGCAAGGGCTACCACAAAAGGAGCTTGGCCATCACCCTGGGCAAATTCCACAGCCTTCCTTGTGCTCCATGGTCCTCCAGAGAGAACAGAGCGGAGATGATGAGGATCACAGTATCCTGCCTCATGGATAAACCGGGGAGTTTTATCCCAGTATTGATATGCTTTTTATGATTGTAAGAAGTCTCAGGTAATATGAAGGGGTAGAAGAAGCCTTTTTTTTTTAAATTGAAAATCTTCCAGACTCAGAATAACTGAGGGACTAAGGCATCCTAAACATATATCTCTGGGAGATTATACAGGCTGATAATGGTCAAACAGGTCAAATCCTTCTTGTCTGGAACAACAGATGACTTTATATCCAATGTGCCTCATTTGCCCTTACACTCTCTATGCATCTCTGATGTATAAAGGTTATTTGCCAAGCTCCACATCCATATGGCAGGACCATTTCTTACATCCAAGACTGATCAAGGCATGCTTTCTGTGTCAGTGTAAGAAAGTCCATACAAATATTTTTTTATATTAAATTATGTTGCTGTAATTGAAGGTTCAGGATTTAAAAGATAAATGGTCCAAATACAGTATTCACCTAATATTAGAGAACATAAAATTTCTAGGAGGTAAGTCAAGAGGCCAGTAAGAACCAAGGAGCACTCTATGTTTTGAAGAATTATAATGTGATTGCAAGTGTCTGTATGATGGAGGGCAAATGAGTGGGTTTAAAATGTCTGTGTGTAGATTGAATTGAGATGAATCACTGTAATTTTCAAGGACAGCACGTCTCTGGTGTGAAAAAAGCCAGCCAGTACATTCAAATGCACAAATGTAGGAGTGTGTATATTCAATTCTTCCCTCCACCAGGAACTCCTCTGCAGGATGCCTTTTATGTCTCAGATGTAGAGATGAAATGGAATTAAAAGGTCAAAATATTCATCAGTTTCACTAACAACAGCCCAGTGCTCATCTTTCTTGCAATGGCCTCATGGAGAGCTTCCCAACCCAACCTTGATGTAGCAGGCTGAAGGGCTTGGGAAGGTGGGTGAAACATCAGGTGCTTAGTTGTGCCAAGCTGTGTGCTTCCCTGCCTACGCTGCGGCCAGGATCTGCTTTGTGTTAGATATAGAGGTGTGAGGGGAACTGGGGGCTGTAGGTGAGTACATTAGGGAGAAGGAGATAACTGTGAACACCTTGGTCTGCTGTGGGTGAGAACTGCAGATGTCTACAGAAGTATGCTTAACCAACCCCTATCTTGACCTCTACTTAAAATTTCTTTATCAGTCCCTAATTGCTCTCTTGCCTCAGCACAAGGATTCCTGCTTGAGAGAGGCTGTGAAACCAGAGCACTGCTCAGGGCTCAGCTGCTGCTGCTGTACTCCCCCAATCACATTAAGGACTTAGAGGTGTTACTGCTCTCTGAGCAGGTCTTCTTGCTACAAATGATAGATTAAGTCAAAATGGCATTGCTAACTTTGCTTCATCTGCCAACAACTTCAAATGAAGCTGATCAGAGAATCACAATTCCTCTAGTGACAGGATCTGGCAAGAATTGATCATTAGCTCAGTTTTTCCCTTGTCAGTAAACCTGGAGGTGCGTCCCCCCAGACCCGCTCTGTCACAGCTCCTGCTGAGTGTTCACATGGCAGCTGTGGTTTGGCTGCTGTGCCGTCAGTAGGCTGGTGACATTCTGCTCCGTGGCTTTTTTAAAGCAGATCCAGATGGTATCATTTCTCTTTTTTCCCTGAACCTGGCCAAGACAGATGTCTGGATGAGGATCAGCTGGCAGACAACCTGGCAAGAGGAGGTGTGAGGTGCAAGGTGTGAGGAGATGGGCAAGACGAGCAACCCAAGATGCAGTTGCAAATTGTGAGTGCACTGTCACAGCCCAACTGTGACCACCTTTGCCAATGAGTTTGGCCATTTTTTAGTATTTACCAGAATCTGCTGGCTTTTGGATTCACAGCTAATGAACATTCCAGGCAGAATTTTCCTACACAACACCTCAAGCAACAGGAGGGACCCTGATTTTTCTTGGTCTCATTTTCAGGTTAGAGTATTGCAAGGTGCTGTCCTGGCAGTGACAAGCTTGGTGAGGCTCTCCTCTAGGAGAGAATCTAGGGGCTGCCTGGCCATGATGAGGGCATCACCAATATCTCATTTATTTCTAGCTGCTTCTGGAATCCATTCTACCTAGTCTACCTCATCAACTTTATTATGGCATTTGGGCAGCTCCCAGTTACGATTTGAAGCACTTACCAACCTAAGTCTGGGACATGGAAACAATTATAGCAGACTTTTTACTTTTCTACAGAAAGCTTGGATTTGGCACCACCACCTTATTTTCTCATTTTTGTTTGTTTAGGTTTGAGTATTTTTTTGCCCCTGCTTTCTCTCTTTTTTTTTTTTTTTTTTTTCTCTTTTGTAGTATAATTACCTAACTTTTGTTTTGGGGAAGGAAGAATGAAAAGAAATGCTTGTAAACTCAGAGTTTCTGCTTAAACATTCCAAAAGGTTGAATTGATTTTTTGTGTTTGTGGAGATCTGAAGAAGACAAACATTCAAAAACCAACAAATTCGTTTTTTGAGATGAAATTATGTATTATATGTACAGTTTTGATAGATAATTAAGGTTTTCCTGAGTAAATAGGCATTTGAATCAAAAGGTTAATGATGTACAGCACAAATCAGCTGAGATGAGGTGTAACAAACACCTACAGTGTGAGGGGATGTTCATACTCTCGAGCTCTGAATTGCCTAAATGCATACCTAAAGTATATTGAAGAAGATGAGATGATTATCTTCCCTCAATGAGCATTTTCAAGAGCCACTGGCACGGAATTTCAGAGGAATATCTCCAATCTGTACCTTTTTTCTGGTGGCCCACTACTGTTTGCCTTATGAAGACAGGTATTTTAGATCACATTTTTTATTTATTGTTGATGAACACTAGCTGGTAGGTTAGATCAATGTACAAAAAGGAGTTTGCTGCATTGGGGCTTAACAAGGTGATGTAGGACAATCTATTTATTCAATTTATAGTGCTAGAAACACACAGTAGCTAGCAGCTTGTTCTGACTATAAATAATATACAGTTGTCACTTTCAGTACTGAGGGAACCTGAGCAACAGGAACCTCAATTTATTTGCAGTTTTAGCTTCTTTCATGCATCACTGAAAGTGGAAATGAAACACAGGGAAAAAAAAAAAAAGATGAAAACTCTCCTATAAGCTTCAGTGGAGCTTTAACATATTGCAAGTTCCTGCAGGGATTTTCCATCTGCCTTTACCTACTGGGGTTACAGGAGCTTATCCACCCACAGCAGCCACAAAGAAATGTTTTCAAATTGCAAAAGCTTCCCTGAGCATTAGACCCTGCTAGAGATGACCTTTATCCTAAGATTTTAGAATTTGGGATGTTTGGTCTTCTACCTTGCAATCTTAATTTGATTTTCTGTGCATTGTTTCTTCTTACTCCCACGAGTAAAAAGCAATGAGTGGTTCTCACGACCATCTAAGAATGGGTGCAATGTACTGTAAATTATACACTTCTAAACAGTACATTTTGTGTCAAAGATATTTTTTCTTCTTCTCTTCTGCACTTTTGTACTGGTTACACTTCGTTGCTGCTTTCAAGTTTCCTTCACCATGCCTTTTCCATAATGAATTCTGTTTCATCTGGCCCTTGAACAGCACTGATTTATAATGGATATGTCCTTATAAACCTCCAAAGAGCTGGAGGTGTCTAAATGAGCACTTCTGTTTCATGCCCAGAGGGTGCTTTTATGGTTTGGAAATCCTCAGCCTGCAGCTCAAAGTTCCAAATGATGTATTCTCAGAGTATCATGGTGTTTACAGAATGACGGTGAAAGGAGCAGACGTGTTTAATAAGATAGAGATGCTTGAGACTTAGGAGCAAAAATAGTTATTGTGAGGTTGAGGGGCAGAAAAAGGCCTGTGCCATATTTGTAGCTTCCTTTCCTGCAAACCTGTTGACATCCTGCAGGGAGGCAAATTTTGCCATGTAGCTCTGCTGGTTGATTTTCAGGATCTGTGTTTCCAGGGACTCCTGCAATGCTCATAGAATCACGCAGGAAAGGTTTTTAAATTAGTAATACAAACATTGGCAAATAGCTGTAGATGAAATCAACTATTGCTCTCTGTATTAATCTCTTGGGCTCTATCCCCATGGCCTCCATAGCACAATACTCTGCAGAGATGTACATGCCAGCACTGCAAACAAGCTTTATCTTGCTCATAAAACTAGGGTGGGAAGCGTGACTAATATGACCCCCGTGTTGCTTTGCATGTCCATTTATGAGCCTAAAACATATTCACAACGCACGTTGTCTGCATTTTGTCCCTTCTTGCCCTAGCCAGATGTTTCTGTAACCTGGCTGGCTGCTGTGAGAGATGGAGGGGCCAGGTGGGAATTCTCGGTGCTGGTGTCAACTGGAGGCTGGCGTCACTCGTTATTGCACAGCCATGCCCTTTCCTGAGAAGTCAGTCGGCCTCACCGACAGCTGGCCTGCAGCCAAGACACCAAAAGGTTAAGTCATAGCTTCTCTGTGCCTGCTGCTGCTCAGTTTCCCATGGCATAGGGAGGGATGATCCTGTGGTCCCAGTTTACCCTCTTGAGTCCTTCCTGAGCATTCACTTGGCTGCAGCGCTCGACCATATTAGGAGTGTATGGGCAAAGCCCAGGAGCCAGGATCAGCACCTCTCCTGTCAATCTGAAGAGCTGCTGCTATATTTAGTAACAGACACATGGGAATAGCAGCTTAAATGTGGGAGGGGGCTGCTGGAATGCCAAAATGTGTTTGAATCCACTTGACTCTTCATGGAAACTCTCAGACTATGCTATCTTTAGAGGGTCTTGTACAAAAATAAATTACATTTTCCTATTTTTTTTTTCAATAAAAAGAAAAGCAATTTAGCTGCTGTATACCTCCACCACAATAGTTCTGATGAACACCAATTACAGCAGAGCAAAATAAAGCCCTCGTTAAATGTTTATTTACCTTCTTGTTTCAGTCGCATGCAAACTAATCAGTAAAAGTGTATTGCATTTAAATGCAATTATGGCAGTCATTATAATATGAACAACTTAGTTGTGGTGGTTATTTTTTCTTTTTCCTTATTTTCATGTAATCATGAAGATGAGCAAAAGATGCACCTTGTGTTTGAAATGCCCAAATAAGAAAGTGAGATAGGACTGTTAGGAGCAGGAAGATTTTCCTTTACAATTACCACACTTTCCTCACTGTAAACAAATGATCCTCCCCCTTATATCTAGTGACCACAGAACAAGAGAGACCCTCCTAAATTATTGAATTCATAAAGAATTTAGTGTGGTAGCAGTCTGATGCATCTGATGAACCACACTTTAACAGAAATGTACAGCTATTCTTCACCCAGAAAAGCAGGTTTCTGTGTTTTCAGCAAAGAGCAATGTTTTGTGGTTTTCTTTCCATTGTCTACCTAGGCTGAGTGCTGTCTTGTGAAGGTCAAGTGGCTCCTCTACCATCTGATACTGAGTCAAGAGCTAAACATGGAACCAGGATTCCCCTACTTCCCATTCATCTACAAGTCACTCATCTACATAATCTCTAGGAAAAGCTTGTGGGGCCAAATCACCATCAGGAAGGCTGAGGGATGAAATTCAGTTAAATCCCCTTAGAGAAATTTATTTCCTCGGTGCATCCAGGCAAAGCAGAAGTCTCGCACTAAATGATCCGTGGATGGGTTGATTTTTTTTCCCCTTAACTAGGATAAAAGGAGAGTGTCAGAGCTCTGTGATCAAGCTGTGGGTTTTGAATATCTGAACCCATTGCCCTGGCTCTCTGCAGCACTGCAGTGTTACACC
This sequence comes from Leptocoma aspasia, assembly GCA_013399835.1. Classification (NCBI taxonomy): domain Eukaryota; kingdom Metazoa; phylum Chordata; class Aves; order Passeriformes; family Nectariniidae; genus Leptocoma; species Leptocoma aspasia. Next base: position 644,753 of record VXAX01003520.1, on the reverse strand, counting down.
CATTCTGCCACAGCTTCACTCTCCAGCCCTGTGAGCATGGCAGAGCCTGGAAAACCTGATGCAGCTCAAGGCAGATACTATTCATTGTTTTTCTTCTGGGGCTGGTCAGCTTCTCTCTACACATGAATGTGACTGGACACTCTTTCTCAAAAAAAAACCTATCTGCCTTTGATTAGCATTGTCTAGTGCTATCTAGCTGCTCCATGCAAGATACATAGAGATTTATATGTTTTTATGTTTTGAAGGTATACACACACATCCACATATGTACTTGCTTTATAGCCACTAGTGATCTTTGATAAGATTTGCCTATTTTTGTGTTTTCTTCATTCTTCATTAAAAAAAAAAAACCTCTTAATGAGCATATGATTTGATAACAGTATTGTCTGGGCAGTATTTCCATGATGACATTGTGACCCAAGCCTGTGATGCCAAGAGGTGCTCCTGCTCAGCCTCCTGCAGGCAGAAATGTACAGCCCAGGTTAGGTAGTGCATGAAAACCTGCCTCCTCTTGAGGCATGCAGAATTACAGTAATTTGGAAATGACTGGAAATTATGGTACTTCCCATCCACTCTTGGAAGCACAATGATTAACTCCAAGGTCCAGAACCACCACAGGACAAGTTCCTGCTTTTTTATTGGACTCTCTTTCTCCCTCTACTTATAACAGATGCTCCAGCTTTATGATGGAAAACGGACCTTGTTCCAACGTAAATTCCTTTCTCTGGTTTCCTCCACTACTTGACTGACATTTCATGTGCATACTGCTATATCAGCATGGAGTTTTTCTAAAAACCAAAAGGTAAATACAGCAAAACAATGAAGAGACACCAGAGCTTCAAAGGGAGTTACCTCAATTGCTGGCCTTTCACTTGGTGTAAGTCAGTATCGAAGGAGTTTCATTAATGTTTCATTTTCCTTATGAGAAGTTATCCACTTTCTTTCTGTCTGGGCTGCTGCTGAGGAATACAGCAAAGAAAATTATACTTTTTTCCATTAATTAGGGTTTTTTTCCTAAATCACAGAGCACTCTGTGGATAACTGGATGCATATTGTGTGTATAGATAAACAATCATTAGTACAGTTTGTAAATATGCAATATATACCCAGAGAGTGTCCTGAAATTTTTCATACTGTTGCCAAATGAGTGTGTCTCTGTCTGGAATACAAACAGCACTGACTGACATGGGGAATCTGGGGATTCTGGATTGCCCTGGCTCAAAATAGAGGCTGTGATGCACTAAGCACTCAGTAAACACTGCCCTCTCCATCCACAGGTCTCCAACACGTGCGTCATGGTAAGCAAGCAGGTGTTTATCTTTGGCTTATGGTAATTTAGCAAGTATCAAATACAGTTGTTAACAGCCAGACCTCTAGAATGAATGCATGGCAGGGGTAGGAAGTGGGTGGATGCAGAGGGTTAGTCATGCCACGAGCTTACATCCTGGATCTTTGAGGTCCAGGAATAATTAGTAGCTCTCGCCCATGGGTGTGTACCACAGAGATGCACTTGCACACCCTGTGCCAGGGTTCACTGCTGCTCAAGAGCCACCTCCCCACAATGGGGGCTCACGCTTTGGAGTCAACAGATCTAGGCAAATGGATGGATCCTGAGTAAGCCGTCTCTGGCAGAACACAGTGCCACACAGAGGATTAGTGCAGGTATATTCAGTGCAGTGAAATGCAGATATATAGGTGCAGCCCCTTCTCTTCACCTCCTCTGTACTGCAGGTGATTTTAAAACAGTGTCTGAATGCAGCTGTTACGTACTATAAGAACAAATGATTTAAATAACCTAAAAGCAAGGAGCAAATCACTCTGTGAAGGAAATCACTATGGATAAGCACCTTTCTGTTTTCCTGTGACTGGGTCATTCTGCTTAGTTCATTGTTGGTATCCCATACCTGTTGATTGCCTGTAACTGGAAACACAAATGGATGGAATGATGAACACTTCTAACAGTCTTGAAAGTCTAACCATCATGTTAAGCTGACTTTCAAAATAACTGTGTTGATCCACCTGACTGAACATAACAATCTACCTGACATAACATAACAGAGGCATAACAATTTCCTGAGCAGGAAAACCCTTAAGTTGGCACAGGGTGATTTACTAGGCCTTGATCAGTGGGATATGAAAGTTAGGGAAGGATGTTTCAGTGGTGTTAGAAATGTTTCCTTCCTTTGTCATTGTTCAGCTGTCCTTTTCCTCAGAGTATTCACTCAAAAGATCAGAAATTGCCCTGTTCAGAAGCATTTGTTTGTGTCAGGTATCCAGCTGTGCTTCTGATCTCCATCTATATATGTCTGGGTTCCTGTACCACTTCCATCGATATTATCCATACTGGAAAATGAACAAATGCAATCACAACTTCTACTTCTCTCCCAAGGAAATAAAATCTCAAATTTCTCCCTTTGTCTGATGACTGCCACTGAAAGAACTGTTGGAAAGGGCCATCCTGAACAATGCTCACTTCCACTTCAGGCAGGAATGCTTCTTAGTTCTGAGAGAATTTTACATCACTGGTCGTTCTCCTCTATGACTTTTCTCAATTGATGTTAGTCTTACTTTGCTCAAAATGGCTCAGTATCCTTTAAACCAGTCTTCACTTAGTACATTTTATTGTATTTGTGAGTGGGAAGATAGGTAACGGAAATACTTGCTGAGAAAATAGGAGCCTTTGAGATACTATTCTTGGCCATTTATTTTAGAAAAGTTGTGAGATTGAGGGAAAGTTATTATTTCCAGTGGGCTTCAGATATAGCTGTAAGTTTCATATTGGAAAACATGGGAGTTTCCCCCTCTATATCCGGGACTGATCTGGGCTGAAAGATACAATAAACACACTTTCCATCACCAACTAAGAAGGCACTCAAGGTTTATCATCTCTAGTTTCATTGATGAGTGATGCCTCTATAATCAGCCCCAGAGAGTGTGAAGAGTAAAGCAAATAAACCCAGCTGCTCTAGCAGGCACAAGTCTTTAGGTCTAGGTAAAACACTAAAAACATATGGTTCTTTTTTCCTATGTACGGTTCTCCATTCCTGAACAATCACCCTTCTCTAGGGTGGCAGGGAGGGATGTCCTCACCTTAGTCCCCCTCTACATCAGTCTTCCTTATGCCTGGATTGATATTGCAGTTATGCAGTCATTGCCCCTGGCATTTAACCATGCATTGGCACCCTGACAGAGTCTTCTTTGCTTGCAGTCCTGTTCCAGGTGTTCCATGGTTTCTAGGCCAGGCCTGAAGCCTGCAGTCCACAGACATCTCATTAGGCAGCCTGTGACTCCATTGTTTCCCCTACTGCATTTGAACTAAGCCTGCTCACAAGTTTTGCATGTGAAAGTATGAGAAACACTCAATAGCTCTTCTGTGTTTGTCTTCTGTCAAGTTAAATAATCTCTTTGACAGCCTCCCATGGGCTTTCCTTGAGAGCAATGATCCCCACTGCACACCTTGCTGAACAGGGCTGTGCTCACAAAACCAACACAGGGAAAGTTTTCTCCAACTGCCAAACAAAACTGCCTCACCCAGAACTTGGTCTGGGTCCAGGCTGGATTTTCAGTTGTTCAGCCATAGGCTTGTCTTGCTTTGAGCAGCAACATGTTGAAAGGTCAAATTGCTGTGGAAAATTCAAACTGGTGAGTATTCAGGTGGGATCTGGATTCGCAATGAAAATTAAGGGCTTTGAGAAACTAGCAATCTGTAAAAAACATGGAGGTTAAGGACAAGGGGGAGAGAAGCAGGACTTGCCAGAGAAAAAAGGTGATTTTGTGTCACACACTTGAGTGGATGTGAACTGTTCAGTCTCAGAAATTACAAATGAGGCTAAACATTTTGTTGTTTCCTGCGGAGGTTGCATAAGTTTTCACTGGGAGTATTCAATACCCTGCATGTTGAGATGGGAAATTTTAGGACTGAAAGTGTAGAGGAATCATCCAGGGGAAAGGTCTTTTTTTTGAGAGGCATGATTGATAGCTGAAATCCTGGGAATCACAGTTATCTTCTTGCAGAAAGCTTCCCCTCAGTACACAGTTAGATTTTTGCCTTTATAAATATTGTCCTTTCAGGACATATTTGCTAAATCATGTCCAGCTCACTATCATTTGCCAGCTTCATTTAACTTCATTAGTGCTGTGGCCCATTCATATTGTTTAAAATGCATAGTGTTTCTTGGGAATGGCACATATGAAATTATGCAAACTGTTTAGAATAGCTTCACCTCAAGCATTCAGCATGGGTAAGTTAAAAGGAATTTGAGAGAACTACATTGTACTGACATGTTACATTAAGCTCAGTAATTAAGTAATGTGTGTGCACTAACACATATAAGACAGTAAGAGAAATGGATGGTAGCAAGCAGCCTGGCTCCCAGGGGTGTGTGGCCATGTAGGGCCAAATTCCTCACTGCAGTGCTGCCTGCTTTGGCAGAGTTAGAGCACAGCTGCCCTTTTTTGTTTCCTGTAGTGATGGCAGACATATACACTTATTCTGAGCACAGTGCCACACTGCAATGTTGCACAGCTATCTACAGTTTGGGTGAAATCAGCAGTTCTATGTCTGTTGATCTGAGATTTGGTCTGGCCAGATAATCAATATATATTTCAGATTAACACGAGTGTGTGTGTATATACTTTTTTAAAATTTTTCCAAACTAACTGTACCCTGACATTGCCCTCTCCCTAGTAGCATCAGAATGGTACTGATAAAGTATGTCCATTTCGCCAATGCAAACCAAACTAAATTTATGAAAAAAAAGTGTTTGCAAAAAAGTGTATGCCAGCCAATAATTTTGATGGACTGTGGGCATTGCCCTTTGCTGCACACAGAAGACTGGCTGTTCCAGGCTGTCCTTGTACACAGCCAGGCCTGGAACAGATCTCAGGCCATGATGAGTGGCATTAACTGGCTCTTACCCCACTTCTACAGGGGACAAGCATTGTAGTGGTCTGTTCCCTCCCTTGCAGGTACAAATACAGCAGGGGATTGTGCTTAGTTTTAAAACCCTGCAAGTGCTTCCTTGTCCCTCCTGATGCGCAGATCACACCATCACTTCTGTGAGGTGAAATGCCTTCTGAGTCAGTGGCTTCTACCAAACCTGCTAATTGTTAAATATCTGTAATTACCTTCTAACCTCTCTCTCCCTCTTTTCCTTCCCCTTCCTTTAGTACATTGTTTGCTACTGTCCAACTAATCCAGGCAACTACTCACATGGGAGTCAGTTTGCTCCTGGATTGAGCATCTCCCTGTAACTTGCATTAAGTGGCTCAGAAGGGTAAGGCTTACAGAAACAGTCTGTATTCTTCCAGAAAGGGTGTGTTTTAGGTCAAAGGATAAGCATGTTATTGTAAAGACTGTTGAATAGTGATTAAAACCATTGGGAAATTAATTGTTTATTCAATGAAGTGGAAGGCTGTGCTGGATTCCCTGGCAACAGGCTGAGGCACTGTGTTGTGATGCAATTGCTCTCTCTCCCCTAAAGCCTAAGCACCAGCCAGGGCCATGGTGTGAGATTGTCCCAGGCTCCCATAGCCAGGGCAGGATGGGTTGCCTTCACTGCATGGTGGACTGTCACAGAGGGGTGGGAAGTGCCACAGCATCTCCAGGCTGCTTTGCCATTCTGAGAGTTTTTCTCCCTAGGAAACCCCAGCCGAAACAGCGTGATTCCCACTGCCAAGCTGCACAAGCTGACATTCAGAGTAGGGGACTTCCCCAAAATGCAGTTTAGCCTTAAATAATGCCATATTCCATGAACTTTCCATACCTTCCTTCCCCCCTTATTATTTAAATGCTCTAATTCTATTAATTTCAGTTGGGGAGGTGCTGGTGACTGGGTTAAATTTTGCAGTTCACCACTTTTGCTCATCCCATTGTGTTTAGTAAGATGCTGACAGTACTGGTCAAAAGGCCCCAAATATCAGTCATTTGCTGACACATGAAGTGCTTTGCATGCCTTCTGTTGGTGATTTACAAAGCAATAAAAAAAATAAAACTAAAGAAGGAACCATCACAAATGCCCATTTGGTGTCTCCTTCTCTCTGTCTGTCTCTCACATTTACTGGTATAATTACAGCTCATCTCCCTGTGTTCCCTTAGCAACAGATGAGGAGGAGGATGGCTGCCTGTCCGCACCACTGCCTCGCTTGGAGGACATGGCAAGTGGTGCTGCTCTGCCTTCTGCCCCAAGGTGGGATGCTGCCAGGAGGTGAACTTCTGCAGGATGACCCACAGCCATAAGTACCCAGTCAGACATGCTGTTTTGAAGTACCAGACAGGTTTCTCAGATGATCTCTTGGGGAGTTTATTTGAGTTTTATAAGAAACATGCACACAATGTTGCCAGGTCTTGCACATTTTTTGTATGACTGGGTCCTTGATCAGAATGATTTGTTTTTAAAACTGCCACCCTAGTACAAGGGCCTGGCTTAGGTCAGCTGGAGAAGGGCCAGCAGCTTCCTGCACCTCTTCTCAGCAGAAGGTAACAGGCTACCAAAAGAAGGCAATCCCATTTCCAGTTCTGCAGATACCTCCTTCCTGGCAGGTGCTGGTCTGGGGCTCGAGCTTCTTGCCTCTTCTGCATCCCTACCTGGCAGGCCTTCTGACTCCTGTCTCCCAGGGGCCACAAAGATGGCATTGTTTCACTGTCTTTGTAGAATAATAAATATTGTTTTCTACATTTTGTTATGTAGGAGTAGATTAGAAATCTCAATGGCAGCACCCACCTGCATTTCTTAAAGTCCCATCTTTAGATGTGTGCTTCTCCAGAAGTTCTGTCAGAGCATGACATGGGTCAGTTCTTTGGTACTGATAGCCAGGAAAAGTAACAAATAAGTGATTCAATGCCATCTAAGCTGTCCAAGCAAAAGGGAGACAGAAAAAGGCTAGCAGAGTAGGCAGACACCAGCCATTTTATCACATTCCTAAGCCCTTTGCCTGCATGTCTCTGTCCATCTGTTGTCAGATTTGGAGGAGGAGCTTGGTCACCACAGTGGTGCTGTCATTCCTGCATCCAGTCTTGGGGTGTGAGGGTCAGGGAAAAAGCTGTTAGGCTCAGGAATAGAGAGCAGATGGGAGCCATTATGCCCCATAGCCTTATACCCTGTACAATACATAGGTGTCATGGGGTGAACCAAACAGCCACAAAATCAGAAGTGTTCCTGCCCTCGGGGAAAAGCTTCCTACAGGGAAGACAGGCACTGCCTTTCTTGAAACACCTTACCTGGTAATTGATACCATATCACACGTGCCAGTCCCTGGGGCCAAAGCCCAGCATCTGCCTGTGGCTGAGTGCTGCTCAGAGCAGGAGAGGAGGGCTCACCTGAGGGTCTGAGCCCCCAGTATGGCTGTGGTCTGCACTGCCTGATGGCCCCATGGAAACCGAGGGGAGAAGAACAGGACCTGTGTCCTGCAGGTCCCATCATCTCCCACAGCTCCTGGCATGTGGGGTGGCTGGCTAGAGCTGAAATCTGGCTTCTCTGCAGCTCCACAAGGCTGGGCTGAGGCTTGGCCACTCCCCACCTGGTACCCCTTTGGCTAGAGCTCCTGTATTTATTTGCAGAACAAAACTTCTTGTTTGGCAAGGAAGCACGATAGAAATAAAGGCCCAGATGTTCTCAGAAAACCCTAGTTCAGGCATTGTCACTCTCATTCTGTTAAGTTTAGAAAGATAAAGCCACTGGTTTTGAAAAGAGCCTTGTCAAATTAAATCAAACCTATTCCTCTCTGGAAATTAATCACCCCAGTTTAGACTGGAACAATTGTGTATGCTGCCTGAGACTTATTATGTTCCCATCTCAGATTTTAAGGCACTCCTACAGCCAAAGCAAGCTGCAGCTGTCTGCTGTGTAATTCCATGCAAACTGCAGGCTTGGGCTTCATTCTTGCCTGTGCAAAGGCTTGTTAAAGGTGCAAGAGTTCAAAACATGCAGAGCTGAAAATACAAGACCAGACTTTAAAATAGACAAATGTCCAACTAAACAAGTTTAAAATTACCTGGAAATGTGCTTTATCTTTTTCAGAAATGTCAGAATAGTTCTTGTTTTTGCAGGATTGAGCATCAACCCTGCTTTCCCACAGCGTGCCTGCATGTGAGCTGTACTTGGGCATGCCTTTTCTGTTTGGTGTGTGTCTCTGGGTGTCCAAAACAGGAAAGTCTCTTATTCTTGAGGAGGTAACATAGTTATATGATTGTGTGAGGCCGGAGAAAGGTTTTCCAAACTTCTCCCATGGACAAAGTGACCTTACTACAAAATCTTATCATTTTATAATGCAGGGTATGCTGCAGTGCTACTCCATCCACATCTCTTCTCTGAGTCTGCTCAGTGTCATTACTGGCAGCTAAAGTCAACATAAATTCACAGGGAGGGAGTAACCTTCACCTGCAAACCAGGGTGGAAAGGAAGGGGAAAGTTCAGTCAAGTCTTGTTTCTGTTTTACCCATTGAGGTGAAATTTGTAAGGCTTGAATTCTGCTGAGCTTTTCAGACATGGACAAACAAGCTCCAAGTACAGGTCCTGAAAACAGGACAGGGCTCAGAGACGACTCTGGGGAACCTCCAGGTGATTGTTTTCAGGGAAGAGCGGTGCACATGGAAGATTATTCTGTTTGACTACTTGCTCCATTTCCTGGTTGGTTTGGAAACATGTTTCTCCTGACTTCAAAGACATGTGGGCAGAACTGAACTCCCTGTTTGTGAGTCCACCAGAGTCAGACTAGGGGAAAATATAGACCTGAAATAGACCAGCTCTGGCAGCCTGACTGTGAACAGAAACTGCCAGCTGTTGACAGTACAAAAGCTATTCAAAAAATCTCTAGTGCCTGGTAGAAGTTGGCTCCTTCCATCCACCATGAGTGACAGCTGTAGAGAAGTCTTTGGAGAAGCAGAGCACGCCTTTCCCATTTCCAGAAACAGAACCTGCCTTGGCTGACCCTGCCTGAGGGCAGCATTGGTTTATAAGTCAAATGCTCAGAGAGACAGCAGAAAAAGATACAGGATTGCTTATGATAAGATGTGGGTCCAAGTCTCTTTCTAGTTCAGCTCTTTCAAGAGAAATGTCAAGTGTGCCCACTCACCTTCCTGCCTTCTCACCACCTTCTAGACTCAACACCAATGTTGCTAGTGCTGAATAACTAGATCCCACAGTCAACACAAACACCATGGAACTTTCTTCCTTTGGAATAATACAAACACTATTGAACTTTCTTCCTTTGAGACAATCTCTCTGCTCCCCAGGCAGTTTCAGAGACCTAATGGCTTTCACTGGCCATCTTGCTGACTGACAGAGGAGTCAGTTTGCAGTGCTTAGCCTTGGAGATGCATTGAAATCAAGAGATCTCCTAAGGAGCTGGACCATTTGCCCCCGTTGATGCTAAATAGCTTCACACTGCACTTTTTGGGCTCCACAGGCACAAAAAGACAGTCCTCATGCCTTTCTAGGCTGCACCAGCATTGATACAAACTGTTTGTCTACATTTTGGGAGATAAAATATTTGCTATGGTCAGCCACAATTCTTCCCACCTTCAGGTCTTCTCAGAGACTGGGACCACAGAGTTAGGAAGTATTTGAGCATGTCTTTTTAATTGGTCTAAGTGGTAACAACATTTACTTCAGGGGCTTAATTTGGGAGTAGTGTAAAATCCTATGGTAGCCCTCGCCCTAATGTGATTTAAGTAAGTAAACTGTAGTGAAATGTAGGTGTTTCCATACCTGCAGAATTGTGTCCACCTTCTTAGAAGAACATTGATCTCTTAGACATCTCAAATACAGTGCAACGTTGCAAGTTTTGGTTCTGCAATTTTAAGCCTCATATTGGCTCAAGAAGTGGCTGACTGCTTAGGCTGAAAGATATTTTAGGGAAAGGATCACCTTGGCCAAGCTGTTTTTTAAACTCTTTTCTAAATACCCACAAACAACCAGTCCTGGATATAACCTCTGGGTTTTGATGCACTTTGATCTTTTCTGCTGTTACCTTCCTTGTGCATGTTTAGCCAAAGCCACTCACCTGGATTATGCTGAATAAACTGTCTCAATGGATTTTATGCAGCATCAGGCAAACCTAATTTGACTAAATAAAGCTCATGCTGCCCCACAGTTATCTCTGTCAACAGTGCCTGAAGCAACTCCTGTTTTCAATATGCTAACTAGAAGTACCATGGCTTATCTTGTATTATAGGTCCAAATTACAGACCACAGAAGGAGGCAGAAGAAAACCTGCCAGTGTGACATTCTTCACACGAGGAAGCCTGAATAAATCTGGAGAGCTTTAACTGAACCTCTTCCTGTAAAATACATCCCATTACAGAGCAAGTGGATCTGTAATAGTCTCCTTTGATCTCTGCCAATACATGTATTTACTTAGGCATTGTGCAGGCAACAAAAGAAATCCATGCTGTTTTTTAACCCCCATCTGTACGTGTCAATGTCTGTAGACCTTCTAAAACCCACTTTCATTATGTAGTCCCAGCCTACTCCTGTGTGTGATAATTAGAAAGTGAGCCTTCCAGACTGCCTTCTCCCATTCATTGTTATTTGATCAGGTGAAGAAATACCAGAAAAGAATAATCAGGACTGGCTTTTAAAATGCTTTTAAAATGCCTCTTTGTTATTATGACTGGACCTGGGAAAATGATAGATGTGCCTCAAAGGTCTGCTAAAACTAAAAATGTGTATTGCATGTATCATAGGTTGTGATTGTAAATAGCTGGTCTTCAGGTGAAAAGGCCAGTTCTCTGGGCATCTCAAGTCTCTGAGATGGCTAAAAAAATAATTGGTTATGTTAATCAATGCAAAATAAAAGCTCTAATTTCTACCTTTGCACATTGCTTATACCGGAGAATCTAGATGTTTATACTAAGGGTATTGGATTTGTTGTAGGGTTTGCCTTTTCTCAGCATCTTTTTCTTTCCTGGTGTACTGGTTGCTCCTACCCAGAGACCACTTGTTTGTGCAATGCATGCTAGGACAAAGGAAAACAAAGGTAGACTCATTTTTCCTTGGCTGACTGTTGCCTTATTTTATTTCAATGTTTTCATTTCAGTGATAGGCTGGAATCACACTTCTGTCAAAAAAAAAGTCTTAGTGATAACCATACAAAGCCCATACATTTTAAAATTACATATGCTTAAATCTGGGGGGGAAGTGTCACCTTGCTAAGTTTCACAGTCTTCTACAAGGCATGGAGCCACTTTGAAAAAGTCATCCTAATATTTTTTCTTCCCCTCTGAAGTAAGCAAAAGTCCCTATTTTAACCATTCCTCTCAAAAACAGCCAGACTGTTCTCAATAGATGTTACAAAACAAGAGACTGTGTGGTTTGATACACAAACCTACATGGAAAACTTCACCTAAAAACCCAGATGAGGTTCACAAACCAGTAGCAGCACATGGTCGAATGATACAGTAATGAGTTTTTAAGGGCAGGATCTGATGAAATGCTTAAGATTTCAGAAGACAAATTGCTGGACACTTGTTGGCATAAGGGGAATTGTGCGGGGCAGATTCCACAGACAATTCCAGTCTTTTGTGAATCAAGAATTCCTCCTTTTTTCTTGAAATGATGGTACAATTAATATTCTACTGATAGACTGAATCTCTTCACAATCAAGCCTAAATAATCTGCAGAGCTGTGCACTGCACATATCAGTTTGTGTTGGTGTATTAACTATACTTCTGTGCATACTTCTATGTGTTATACCTTCTTACTAGCAATGGTATGCTGCAATTAGCCTACCTAGAGTCTTAATTTCAGAAGCAAAATTAGTAATTTCAGCTCATCTCTTTTCCAGTGTATGTATACATGTGCAAACACACACAAACAAAATGTTCAGCTGCCAGAACTGTGTGTCTGAGTTGACAGCTGTTTTAAGAGCAGAACACAATGACCATTAAGCCCAGGAACAAGATCAACAAGTATTTCTGAGTTGCTCTTTGGCTTCTCAGTCTGTAATTTATCTAGTAATTTTTTAAATTACCATAGTGTGTGTCTGTCTCACTAAGGTTATATGGGATTTCTCATGCTTACCAGGGTTATATGGGATTTCTCATGCTCTTTGTCCTGCCAATGTGAATTTCTTCAGAGCAACTATGGAATCCCCATGTGCTCGGCACGAGCTGATGCACTGTGAATAATGGATTTCTTCCTACCAAATTGGTAGCTTTTAAATTCAGGCTGCCTGTGATGAAAGTCATGCCACGTCCTGTCTTTAAGCTTAATTCCCTTTTCAACCTACTTTCTCAGTCTATACTCGTGAGAGATCAATTTTCCAACTGTCTTCTGGAAGATTGGAACTCTGTGATTAATATGTAAATTATTTTTGTTCTTTTTATTAGCTTTATGTGAATTATGTTTAACCTATTGGTTCTCCATATATTTCCAAGCATGTCATACTCATCCATTTCAAGGATATAGGGTATTTGCTGACAGAATAATCAAATCCATACCTAGTGTAATAAGAGTAAGTGACGGGAAGGATGTGATTATATGACCGGGGTAAGCTATCATGGTTTCAGTCTCACAGAAGTGCTCTCCTAGATTTGGTAGTGCAATACAAGGTTTTCCTTTGCATTTCCCAAGTAGTTCTTGGGAAGTAACCCACTGTTGTCATTGCAGCTGTTTCATGGATAGTTCCAGTTGTTTCACTATCTGTTTTGTAATCTCTTCTCCAACAATCAAGGTAACCTAGGGAGATGAACACGACAAGTCTGAATTTCTAGGGAAAAACATCAGGTAGACACCACCAGCTTGTTTCTCCTTCACTCACCACCTCCCTTGTGTCTCATTTTAGCTAATCCTCTCTCCACCCAAACCATTTTTCTGGTTAGCAGAAAATGGATCAAGTAACATATGCTGTGTCTCTGTCACGAGTCCATGCTTGAGCTCCCTGCCCAGGAGCCACCCAAAAGATAGGAATGTCCCTTCTGCATCAGACCAAAGGGGACCTAACCCAAGACTGGGGATTTTCACAGCAGCAGATGCCAACAGAGAGAAATAACTGCATCCAGTATAGGCATTTCCATCAGAGTTTGTCATTTAGGTTCCCTCTGGAGAAAAACTGCCACCCATGTGAGTGTTTGATTCACCTACCCTAAAGCAAATGCTTAAAATAGGGCTAATGAATAGCTCCCTAAAATGTGCATTTTTCTGTCACTGGAGCATGAAGGAGTCGGGTTGAGAAGGTCAGCTGTTCACATCTTGATTATCAGTGTCTGAAAGTCAAGCATTCTAAGTCCCACTCACACAATGTTTTAAGACAAAACCTTGGGTTTTCTCAGGGCTCAGTCATGAGGGAGGGAATAAAGGAAGGAAAACTAGAATATTATTTGAGTAAAAACAATAAATGCATTAAAAAAATTGAAATTAGTATCGTTGTCATGACTGTGCTGGTTATTCTACTTATACTCTCTTAAATCCTGTGTCTTAAATATTTAAAGTGTAGGTTTTGGAGGTCTTTGCTGCATACTGCTGTGTCTATGCCCTGACAACCAACAGAGGTTCATTTTTACTGGTCTTGTTTTAGGGCTAATGGACTGTGTATATTTTATTCCAGCAAGCTACTCTACAGAGAGGATTTTTATTAAATAAACAAACATAGCCTGAAGTAAGTAAGGCTTTCCAATTATGATTCTCTATTCAAGGTATTTTTTGGCATTCTGGTCTATGCATAGAGAATATATAATGGCCCATCTCAGTTTTAGACACTTGTTTTCATGATGAAAGGCAGAAGGGGTACTTCAAGCCTGATGTCTGGTTTGTATTAATTGAATTAAAAATAATGAGCTAAAATGCTGTTTTCTATCAGTTCTCCCTGTAGAATCAGCCAACATATGCATAACTGTCTAGGTACTGAAGTTCAAAAAATACACACAATTAAAAAAAGGTGGGGGGGGGGGGGAGAAAAAAAAAAAAAAAATTAAAACTTTTTTTTTT
>VXAX01003520.1:538053-630796 GCA_013399835.1 Leptocoma aspasia | reverse complement strand
AATACACACAATTAAAAAAAGGTGGGGGGGGGGGAAGAAAAAAAAAAGAACTTCAAACTTTTTTTTATCCAAGCTGTTCTGGTTATTTTAGCAAACTTTCATGTGATAATACACAGGATGGGATAATCAGGGATTTTAGTTTTAGGGGGGAATTCTGAATTGCCACTTTTATATTACTAGCCTAAGCAGGAGAGAATAAGGTGCTTCTGTCACCAGTAAGTAGTAGGTGGTGCAGAATTTATGTGGGAAATCTTCTAATTCTGGTTCTGGCACTGAAGGAAGTATTTTGTGAAAATGATGGGCAAAAACTTTGAAGGATAATTCTTGGTTGTTCCTTGTTAATCTTTTCTGTTCATATACAGAAGGGCAAGACAAACTGGTTTTCAGTGGAAAGGTCACTGTGAAAATCACTGCAACACTTAAACCACCGTGTGATTGTGACTAGTATAAAAAATAGGAATTTACTAAATTAATTTCATTGTACTTCCATATGAGTCTGCAGTGTGCCCTAGCAGCCTGTCAAGGGAGGAGATTGTCCTGCTCTGCATTGGTGCAGCCTCACCCCGAGTCCTTGGGGCAGATTTGGGACCCACAATATCAAAAAGATATGAAGCTATTGGAGAGTGTCCAAAGAGCCATGAGGATGGGGAAGGGTCTTGAGGGGAAGCTGTATGAAGAGCAGCTGAGGTCACTTGGTGTGTTCAGCCTGGAGAAGAGGAGACTGAGAGGAGACCTCATTGCCATCTGCAGCTTCCTCATGAGGGAAAGCAGAGAGGCAGGTACTGACCTCTTGACTCTTGTAACCAGGGACAGAATTCAAGGAAACAGTATGAAGCTGAGTCAAGGGAGGTTTAGGTTGGATATCAGGAAAAGGTTTTTCACCCAGAGGGTGGTTGGGCACTGGAACAGGCTCCCCAGGGAAGTCATCACAGCACCAGCCTGAGAGAAGTCAAGAAGCATTTGGACAATGCTCTGAGGCACAGGATGTGACTCTTGGGGTGCTGTGTGTAGGGCCAGGAGTTGGACTCAATTATTCTCGTGAGTCTCTTCTAATTCAGCATGTTCTATGATTCTATGATTTTCATTTCCTGTCTTTTCTTTTTTTTTTTTCTTAGAGTAATCTTGGATTATGAAAGGCAAGTATGACTTGGAAGACATTGTCTGTCTGGCTTCCCTGCAAAAGTGCTTTGCAGCAGCCACCACCGAGTTGTGTTTGACATGATGTGCAACAAACAGCAGCTTTGTTGCAATTCCACCAAATAGATGTAGGCAAAGGTATTTGTCTACAACATATTACAGGCCAACCAATAAAGAAAGGAAGTCAGTCCTTGTAAGACAGTCCTATGGCTGAGGATTTTTATATTAACTTGCATCAACACAGCAAAGCCAAGTATTTTCTCTTGTCTAGTTTCCTGAATTAATGATCACCAGGGGGCTTTTGAAGGAGCATGAGTCAGTGGTTTCACTTGAGGGCACCAGATACACTCAAAGTAGAAATGAAGGCAAACTCTTTTAATATGCTTTGGGGATAAATACAAACTAAAAGGAAAAATCATGCTCATTGAGCCATCAGCTTTAAAATGAAGTATAAACAAGAAATGTCAGCCTTTCCACTGTTCAACTTTATTCTGAATGTTTAATATTAGCCTGTTCTTTACAGTTGGAAAAATGCATGCACACATAAGTCACAAATATATAAAAATGTATTTCTTGTATATATGTGTACACATGTGTGTGAAAATTGGGAGTTGCAAACTGCATTGGGCACTTTTGACATGCTAATTAATAAATAATCCTCACTGACTGTACCAAGATTTCACCTAAAGCATTCATCATGTTTCCTTTGAATCAGCATAAGGTGGCCTGGAAATCTAAAAGAGTAAATCACTACTTGTCAGTAAATGACAACTCTCTTGTGATCTATGACAACTGGATGAAATTAATGTAAGACCAAAGAACCGCTAATCTAGATGGAACTTTAAAAAAAAAATCTTTGTGGAGATGGCAAAGTGTTTAATCAGTGTGTTGCTCCGAAAATCTCTCTGCACTTTTATAAAATAATCCTATTAGCATAGCACATCTGGAATGCATCTTCCAGGACTTTAAACTAATGCAATCAGAGGTAGAAACAGTATTTCACCCAGCTCAAATCTCTAAATCTGCTTGTTGTCTAGAAAAGCCTGGACGCCACATAATATTTACAGTCTATGCCACACTAGTAACAAGAGTTAGTTAGGTCTTACTATCGCTGAGTGGAGAACCTTTTCATTGTGATAAAACATTGAGCAAGCCATAAAAGGGGAAATAATGGATTATAGAAATATTATGTACTGTAATGCTTTGCAGTGGCTGTAAAGCTATCCACCTCCCATTTATCAGTGAGTCTGGTGATTACTTATCAATAGCAATTGGGCTGCAAAGCTCTTTCTGGGGATGAATAAAAACCTGCAGAGACCCAGTGATGCACACAGCCTATTTATTGTGGTCAGTCAATGGGTTTTCAGACTCAGGGCTCACTATAGCCAACACTGGTTACATGAAGGGAAAAGGGAGAAAGAGAGGTGCAGGAATTTGTTCCACATAGACAAGAGTATTTAAGCTCCAGGCAATATTGTGTCAATGCTATTTAGGCCTCCATTTGGCAAGGACTTTAACATGTGCTTAAGTTCAAGCAAATGAGTAGCTTAGGCCCAACACATGATGCTACTGGAAAGCCCCATAAACAGCTGAGTATTAAGAGTCATCTTGGCAGAATTCCTTCATATTTTCTGTATTTTCTTAATTTATACTTTCTCTACATAGTCTTTATCTCTTAAATGTATGCAAGAGTTTTGTGGAACCAAGACTCTGCACCTGGATGTCCCTATGCACTAATTATTTCTAATTTGTGAGCCTAATTAATTGTTGTTGAATTCACAGTCCTGTTGCAGCTTTTAGGAGAATCTGGGTAGCCTTTTTCTTCCTTTCATTGTAACATATTCTCTCTTTCCATATAAGCATATATGGTTTTATATGCTCTTCTCTTCAGTTATTTAGTAGGAACTTTTATACTTCAAAATTTCAGATTTCAGATGGGAAAGCCTGAGGGAAATTGCCCAGCAAAAATTAGTATACTTTTAACCCACTTGTTTTTGAAGATGACGGTCTTCTGTTGACAGTAGTTCCTGGGCATCATTATGAGTCACACTTTCAAGTCACTGATGATTTCCTAAATTAATCTGATGCAAATAAATTCCCTATTATTGTTAGCATATCTCTTTTCCCCATGACTAGCTCTGAAAGGGGAAAAAAGTGCCCGTTGTGAAGTCATCACCATTTTAAAAGTCCATCTATGAGAATTTCCACTTCTTTCTATTCTTCTTATGATCATTCCTGTGTGATACTACTCCTAGTCATTCCTCATTTTGGAATAACAAGCCTCTGATGAAACACAAGAGTCAGGATGGCTGATACAAATAGCTTTTGCCATCCCCTTTATGCTTCCCTGAGTGGCTGTGGATAGAGGCCCTTCTGAGAAGGGCCAAAGCAGGGGAATGAAAAAGCAGAGAGGAAAGCAGAGACCTGGCAACTAAGCAGTGCTGTGGAGGTCTCTCACTGGGACATGAAGACAACTGGGGTATCTTCTCTTTCTAGCACAGATGGATTGTGAGTGTGTGTTGCTGGCACTGGCTCCATGCATGTAGCCTTATTTTCTAGACCTCTGCAATTCCACCTGTTCTTCAGAAAAGATGTGTGTTGGTTGCCTTGGTGCTTTCCTAAATAAACCCAAGGCTTGCAGGTACAGGGCAGAGATTACAGCCCTGCCCTCCATGAGCAGCCCACAAGCCCAAGATGGGGAAAGAGTGGACAAGGACAAGTAAACCACAGACACAGTCCAGGGAAGGTCAAAAATCACAAACAGGTAATAAACTGATAAGTTTGTCATTATAATCACATACCCTTGATTAACACAGATAACACCTTTCCAGGGTTCTGGTTGCCAGGATGCTCAGAAACTGAATTCATTGAAATTAAATAAAAACTCTAAATGGAAGAGGTAAATTTTTTTTAATTTTTTTTTTTTTTAATTTACACTCATATTGCATTTGGTAACATTTATTACAAGTGACTAAGCAAAGTATATATAATCTTTTTTTTTTACAAATGCCCATCATATTCTTTGTTGCATATAAAATTTCTCTCCATATTTTTTGCAGAAGGACTGAGAAAATCATAATATTTCTTTTGTTTGTTTCCTACAGCAAAAGAGTTCCTCTTTCCTTTCCATCTTTCTGTTGTAGGCAGAATCTCATTCCCCAGAGGAGGTAAAGCAAAGATACCATAATGAATATGTTATAAATTCCACCTCAGGACATGTTCTACTTCTAGGAAAGGAGTTAAAATTAGAAGCGTTTCTTCAAATAAAAGTGTGTGTCACTTCATTTTAGAGGTCCTCAGAGTTTTTAACAGCTGTATGAACTGGGGAAATGCTGAAGCATAAAGCATCCTAAACACCTTTTCTGTGTGAGCTTGTGTGAGGAGAACCAGTAGGTACCTGTGAGTGTGCATGGAGAATAGTCACCAGAAAACAGCAGGTCCAGAAGAGAAAAAATGTGGGCTTGGGAGGGTGTGAACGTCCTGCACACTGGTGGTCCTGCTTAATCTCTGACAGCTGAGAAACTCAGGACACCCAGAGCTGCCTGACAGTGTCCAAGGCCACCCCACACCCAGGACACCACCATGAAGGTGCAAAGACCATGCCTATACCTGATGTGAGTGGGCAGTCCTGGAGGGGCTGTGGCACATCAGGATGATTGCCCATTCCTGAGTGAAGTGCCCTCCCTGCTTGGGCCCCAGCCTGGGGGGTGTAAAAATTGAGTGTACTGCCTGAATAAGTGCCTGCTATTAAACACAGTAGCTTGGATTCCATTAATGATAACAGTTTCATTGGTAAAAATTGTTCTACAGCTATTAATTGGGATCTGTCTCCCCTGACTTGATTCCTGGAGGGGCAATAAAAGTAGAGTGCATACAACACCTACATGGTCCTTTACTGTGTCCTGTTAAACTCCCCCACCAGGGGAGTTTAATCCATGTCCCTCTCTTCACACCAGGAAGGAGCCCTGAAAAGGTCACACACACAATTGTTGGCAGAGGGAAAATAAAAATAGTTTAGAGGAGCTTTAGTAATATGTCTCTTTTCCCCACTGAAGATAGAGGGATGGATTGAGATGAGAACTTGAGATGAGCAAAACCTATCTTTTAATTTTGACAGCAAATGTGTATCTTGACATGAGGCTTTCACAGGCAGAGATCCAATGCTGAACTCCAGCAAAACTAAAGGCACTTACTGGTGCTTTAAAATGTCCTGCTATGCATAAGAAATAACAAGAGAGAGCCCCAGCTCCAGGGGATGTCCAGAATAAATAGACAAGAAGTGTGATGCTGGCAGGGAAACCAAAGCAGGCAGGGAAGGATTTGCTCAATGTCACAAACATGGCAGGTCCTCTGCAGGGCAAGTGCATTGACCCAACTCTGGGGCCATGCCCAGTAAAAATGTTCTTCCCTGTTTCTCTAGTTTTATGACAAAAAAAATCAGGTTTACCAGCATTTCTTCTTCATTTCTATCTTATCTTCATTTGACTTCTTTTAAAATAAACTTAAAAAAAAAAAAAAAGAATTTGCATATTTTTTTTTAATTTCTTTTAAAGTAGTCCTGGATAATGGAGCAATGGAGGCTGGAACCACTACTAGTCATGGACTGCAGTACAGCATTTCAGGCATCAAAATGGAAAATGGAAATCCTCCAAAGTATCTGAGTAAGAGCAAAAAGTTGTCCAGTCTTGTCTCCCTATCTTGGTGTGGGTTGTATAAAATATAATTCCTGTTTCTTAAAAGGATAATAATAATTATAAAGAAAAGAAGAAAAGCATTCATGAACCAGGCTTCAATTTATAATGAATGTGTTTTAATAGGAAAGCAGTTTTCTGCTTTGGAGTAGATTCACTTGAAAGTACAATGGGACAGCTTCTGTGATGGCTTTCTCAAAGAGCACAGTTAAGAACATGAATCATTCATGATTTATCATCTGCAAGTGATGCCTTATTTATTCACTCCTTTTAATCTAATTTACTTGTATATATGGGAGATTAAATCACACTTCTCCTGCTTAGGCAAAACATAATGTGAATGAAAACCTAATCAGAGAGATGGCAGCAGCCGAAAACTGTTGTGCTGGGTGAAACACAAACAGGCAAGGTGTAAAAATGAAGAGGCGTGGTAGAAACCGTAACACCCATAGAAAATGGGTGGTAATATTATTTTAGGTAACTAGTTCACAGCCCAGTTGGGCTGGGTGCTGAGCTGCCTTGATAAAAAGCTGCTTAAGAAATACTCAGATAAAATCTAGGTCTTGGAATCATTATCTTTAAGAATATCCAGAATTTAAGGACTTGCTTAATGCTCTGCTTCTTGCTGTCTGGGTTAAGTGCCAGAAAACAGAGGTTCAAAATATTTAGTATCTCTGTGGTGTCTGCAGCTCTCATTCTGCAGGAAACTCCATGAGGATGGTGGTTCTCAAGAAATACTCCATGGGTTTTGGTACTTTCAGTTTTAACACTTTGTTGCCCTTTCATGGGCATTTATGTCCTGCTCCCAGTCCCCTAAGCTCATCCAAAGTCGATTCTGCAATTTGGTAATCACTACCCTTTCTGGCCTTGGCAAACTCAGCAATTCATGACAGGAAAAGAGCTCCTTGCCATATCTCAGCCAGCTGCAGCTACTCCCACGCTACTCCACCATCTTAAAAGACCTTGCACTTGAGCTGTCCCCAGGACTTGCCCCTTCTTACCATCACACAAATGCCAAAATGTCTGGGAACTGGGTGAAGGGAGAGAAGGGAAGATGGGGAGGGGACAATCAAAGATCAGTTGGCTGCTAGCTCCCATCTTTTCCCAAGTAGGGGTTACCTGCATCCAGAAAGAGATTTACTACTACAAAGGGATCCAGATCTGCAAAAAAATACGGCTTCTGATATGTAGCTAAAGGACAGACTTGTTTGCACTTATTTTGAATAGAAGTTATTTTTTTCCTGGTATTTATAACTAGGAAGGATGTAGCTGCACCTGACTTTTCCTTGTCTAGCTCCTGCTTTCACGTGGGCTTGTGTTATACTAAAAATGATCCAGACATGTTTTCTGAATGTCAGCCTGTTCATTTGAGTTTTAATTTCCCAACCAAGATAAGAAGCTTGAAAACTGATATCCCAGAGGGAAATTGGCTGAAATGCTGTAAACTACAGACTGTGCTAAAAGAGAGCCACCTACAGAGAAATATATCAGCACTGAACATATGTTTAAAATTGACTTTTAAAATAGAGATAACTGGGGATTAACTACTATCACTGTACTGGCAACTCAGTGCCAGTGTGTGCAAAGAGAGCATGGGGATTTTAATCAACTCATTCATTCATGTCAAATCTTTGTAGCTTATGTAAAAAACAAACCTCAACTCTTCTGTATGTCCCTAAGTGCCCCTGACAACTGACTGTGATTTGATCAAAACACCTCTTTTTCTGAGTGCAACATCCTCTTCCTTTAAAAATGAACAGTTTTAAAGCATCAGACCTCTAGCTTGCTTCCATTACTTTTTTAAAAGAAAATTTTAACTTAAATATTAATGCTTCGGCTGAAGATGATTTATCTTCAGTGCTTTATTACTTATTAGACTCTCCATTGGTGAGGAAAAAAATTTATTACAAGCAGAACTGACTCAATCAGCTGTTCAGGACTTTTGACAGTCAGTGGAAGATACCCACAGAACCACTGATTAGTCCTTTTGCATGGGCACTGACTATTCAGAGGGAGACAGTTGGGTCAGGCTTCCTGGCAGAAGAACTTTTGTTGTAAGCAGGGTTTGCAAAGGAACAAAGGAACACAAAGGAGTCTTCTTTGGGAGTCAGTCGGTGTCTGGCAAATTCAGCTCACAGAGAAAGCAAAAAAAAAAAAAGATATTTGGAGGAAATCAGGACATCTAATGAGCCCAGGGTTGTACCTGAGGAGTTTTGCCAGTTCAGCTGTGCATGGCTAGAGTCACATTGAACACAGGTGAGAGCTTGGCATAAACCTTATATATCCCTCCAGAGACCACCAAACCAGTTATGTCATAGACTAGAACACTACTGCAGCAAAAGGCTCATATTTAGTTGTGTAATACATTTTAGGGAGGTAAGTGCCTTGAATGGCTTTCTGTTGTAACAAGGAAACCACCACACTTTGCTCACTGTAGAGCAGAGATCAGGTACCTCTGATCACATAGAATCTTCAAAATATATGTGTGTGGTTTAACTATTCTCATCTGGAGGCAAGTGGAAAAATCAATATGATTCTCTTACCTGTAATACTACATATGGCCCCCAAAAATGCATGACCAAGTGAGACATATGAGATACAGCACTTAGCAGTGAAGTGATCAAACTGCCAGGACACCAGTCTGCACAGGCTGCATAACATCTCAATCCCAGTGATTAGTGTCTTTTACTACAAGTACAATACTTGGTGCCTAATACATTCCTCTGCCTTTGTTATGCTTGCCAGCATTGATGGTGACTCACAGTAAAACAAAGGTAACTCTGACATCCTTCATGAGCTCCCACTCATCAATTAGAGACCATAAATCTTTGATGTTTCAATGTGGAAATGAGTGAGTTTGAATGCTGGCCTGTGTGGCTAATGCTTATCCTTCAGCACATAATCAGCTCAATGTTAATGAGTTAGAAGGGCTCAGATATGGCCAATCAAGTTCAGGCAGAGGCTTATTCCAGAAAGCTTCTATTTTTGGAGCAGCTGAACCATATAAAGACTTAACAGGTTATTCCAGATGAGTCTTGTTGCTGCATTTCCCAAATGCCATGGATGCTGGTTGTGCAGGAGGGCAGTAAGAAGAGTGAGAAACCTGGTCTAGTGGAAGGTGTCTGCCCATGGCAGGGGGGCTGAAAGGAGCTTATCTTTAAAGTCCTTTCCAACTCAAACCATTCTATGGTGGTATGACTCTAAGACCGTGTCAAAGTTGGCCACAATGATTTGGGAAACTTCCCTGTCTTCAACATTCTCACATGAAGGCTGAAGTAGTGGAGCAGCATTGCCATCCTGTGCCTCAGTCTGGGCTGAATTGTCTGAACACTGTCAAGATGGCACAGATGTCACTCTGAGCTGGGCTAATGGAGGGTAGGCAAGCTATGCTGAGTGTCTTTCCAAAGGAGAGCTGGGCACAGCAAGTCAGGCAGAGAAAAGGTGACAAATGTTTTCCTCATGTCCTCTGCAATGTAAGGAAGTGTAAAGAGTGAGAAATACGGGCTCAGGAAGATAAGAAGCACCTTAAACTTGCAGGATATGAATTAAGAGGAGAAGTGGAGATCAGGGGAGCAGGCTCAGAGTACAGGTGTTTGTAGCCAAATGAAGAGCCTGGCTCAGCTGTTGAACAACCGTGGGTTCAGGACAGCATCTGTAAATGAGACAGAGAGATCCTTGGCCTCCAAAAGGAAACCTAATGGCTGCCTGCTGCTGCATAGGTGGCAGTGTCCCAAGATCCCATATCCAGCAAACCTGGATATGCTTGAGACCACTGACAGCACATCTCAGCACCGATCCAGCCACCTTGGTGGTGACTTCTGGTGTGGACATGGGGCTGACAAAGCTGCCTTGCATTGCCTGGCACATACTGAGCCAGATCCTGCGTGTTCACAGGAGGTTTTTGCTCTGCAGCAGCTGAGAGCAGGGCAAAGGGAGGTTTCTACACCTGTGGCATGGATGTAGAGTATGCTTGCAAGAGCATTCTAGTGCTGAGCAGTGCCCACGGTGGCACGAGCCATGCTGGCAGAGGAGCAGGGGCTACAGGTCAGTGTGTGCCTGTCTGTGAGGTCTCAAATGTGGAGCGTGCCTCCTTGGGTTAGACCCGTTTGCCATTGTGCTCTCCTATCTGCTGAGATGAAACACAAGTTTATACAGGAAATCATTGCCAAAATTCAGCTGCATCACTGCCAGGTATTTGGGGGTTGCCTTTACCCAGCCTGTAGGACTCTTTGCACAGCCCAGAACTCTGTCTTGCTTATGGCCCCTGATAGTCAGTGCCATCATAAAGCCATAAAGGAGTCTGCATTTCTGTGCCCATCCTCTGGGAGTTTCTCATGTCTCCTGCCTTTCCCTGGAGGCTGAGTGGAGGAGGGCCATGGCACAGCACTGCTTGCGGAGAGCGAGCTGGCAGGGCACAGATCTCCTGCAAAATCACACTCCCTGTGCACTCCTGTAGAAAGGCATGTTGATCCCTCCACTGCATGCAAGACAGAACATGGCTGTTTTCCAGGACACCTCCTAAAAGCTAACATCTGGCTAGCAGGGCTGCAGCACAGCAGATGCCACCTGGGCAAATGGAGCTGCTGGCAGGAGCTGGCTGTGAAGGCATGGAAAAGCAACTGAGAGCCTGGCATAGCCTTCAGGCCTCAGAAACACATTCAGGGTTGTGCCTGCTGAGGTGAAACTGCTGCCTACTCTCACATGAGGGAAATCTCATGGATTGCCTCCACAGAGGGAACTGCACACAGCGGCATGGCTCCTTTCATGTCAGTGTAACCAGGTGGCACCAGTGTAGTTCCCTGTGGGGACATGGTCCCGATCCCTGCCTCCAGGGTCCAGCTCTGCCACTTGGAAAGCAGACTCCACATCAGCATCATGTCTTCTTGCCCTCTCCTCCCTCGTTCCTTGCTGTACAGCAGCCTCTCTGCCAGGCAGCATGAGTATGGCACAATGAGGCACACAGTCAGCCCAGGAAAATAAGCAGATGCCATAAACCACCCTCTTGCTGCGTTTTGCCGAAAATATTTCTGTTGTGTCTCTGAATAGTACCCCTTGGTGATGTACTGCTGCACAAGATACCCTCCACTGCATGATCAACAAGTGTTACATGAGCAAGAAGAAAGCCTCCACTACTTTACAATGCCTCTCACTCAAAATGAAGGAAGATGCTGTCATCTAAAATGCTTCTGGTTCCATCAGGAGATTTCTCTTTTCCTGCTGACCTCCAATTACAGAGTTGTTTCAATAAAAATTGAGCCACTGGCCATGTTTTCCACGGAAAGCAGGGTGTAAAGCCATGGATAATGAAGCTGCTGAGGTTCTGCAGGATAACATTTCATTTACACTCTTTATCCTGCTGTCTCTTTTCTTTCAATTGAATGAAGGAATCGCTGATTTAATTAGAAGTGCAGCAAACCTTCCAGCCTGTCTTTTGTGCTAGATGCAGAAGAGTTTTGGCTTTTGCCTGGCCAAAGGCTACTGTGTAGCACCATCCTGTATTTCCATCTTCCCATGCCTTCTCCTGGTAAAGTCTGGCCCTTCACTGTTCGCCCCAACTTTCATTAATGTTCTTCCCAGCTTTGCAGCTCCTCCCCAGCCAGCTGCCAGCTGCCTCTTTTGCTGTTGTTGTTCTTCCTTAGCCTACTTGTCAAAAAATCCATAATGAGTAGCTAAATTTCTAAGAAGATATTTTAAAAGCTAGTCTTAATAGTACATTTTTATTTCACATACCCTTCACTCAGCAGTGGATAAATCCAAAGTAAAAAGATGTAGCTTTACAGAACAGCTACAAGACATATTTTTGAATGAACCCATGCAAAAAGTCATCTGGTTTCAAGTTTCACAATAAAATTTATTAACTTTGGTTGAAACCCTGTTCAGTCATGAATTGGAAATTTGGGTTACGCTTTTTTGTTTTGTTTTGGATTTGGGGGGGTTTATTTTGCTTTTTTTGCTTCTTATTGTTGTTGTTGGTGGTGGTGGTGGTTGTTTGATTTTCTGGGGGTTTTTTTGGGTTTTTTTTTGTTTGGAGGGACCTGACAAAGTTCAGCACTTTCACATGGTTTTGACATGAGATCAGGTAACCCTTTGAAGCCAATAGGTTCAGAGCAGTTGCAGTTTGAGGTTTTGAAGCTGTAAAAACAGTCTATACCAACTGGCAAGTAGATTTCTGGAGGTGTGAGGTGTGTAAACTGAAACAAGGAAGGTTTCAGCTGCACCCGAATGCTGATGGCAGGCTGCACTGCAGTGCCCTGCTGCCTGCCAGCTGAGAGGGGGACAGCTGTGTGCTGTGGCACAGGGGTGGTGTGCTGGCAGGAGAGCAGGTGTCACCAAGCTTCACACCTGTGGGCTACACTAGTGCTCTGACATCTCAAGTGCCGTGCTAGGGGTTAAATAACTTGAGCATCACCAGCATCTTGTTCTTTTATGAGCTGTACAGGAACAGCAAGGGTAGGCAGGCAGGGGTAAAGCCCTAGGACAGGCTGGGTTCTGCAGTCCCCTCCAGTGCTTTCATTTGGCTGCATGTGCCCTGAAGCAAAGTGTGTCTGAGCTAGGATTGCTCCTCTACATCTCCTTTTCCTTGTGCTGACACATCCCAGTGTACCTGTGGAACTTTGCTCTTGCTGGAGGGCTAGGCATTGGGAACAGAGTTACAGGGAAAAGAGGTTTTTCTAGCTCTGAACACCAGCTAAGTGCTTGGTTCCTGAACATTTTGCTCACTGCTACCACCAAGTCTCTGGAAACCACTGTGCTGTGCAGTGAGCAGTTATCTGTGGCTCCACAGTTCCGTCCCCAGGGCATAGGGGAAAGAGATTTTAGTTGTGAGAGGTCTGGTCTTCTCTTTTCCCTTGGGCTGCTACTGCACATATTCAGCAAGACCTGGGCAATGTGGGAAAGTGACTTAGTGTATGTGGGAAGATCAGCTGTGTTTCATTTAGGGATGTAATTTTGACTGCTCCTGTCATTTCATTAGTTTATCAGAATATATTGTAGGCAAAATGAGCAATAACAATAAATAAAGCTAGATTAAGTGAACATGACAACTAGAAACACCTTGGAGCACATGCCAAAAAGTGTTCCCATGTTGACCCTGCTTCAACATAGCTTCAGCTGTGTGCTGTGACCACAGCACTACCATCAGCTGCTGCTGGTTCTTCTCTTCCTCACCAACATCCTGCTCAAACAAAGCAGAAGGAAGCTGAAACCCTGAGGAACAAGCAGCAGCTCCAGTCTACCCTTCAAGTAGTAGTATCAAGACCAGGAGGAATCCATGGTTACTTGTGTTTGTGTTTAAGGAATGAAATTTAACCTGAAAGGGACTGCTACCAAAGTGATAAGGAAGAGTGAGGAGAAACACATGGAAAAGAAAAGAAAGGGAATGAAAATGTAAAGCAGGAATAAGTAGATAAATCAAAAAGCAAGCCAGAACAAAAAAATCACTTCCCATACAAGCAAAATTCCTTTATTTCATCTGTGGTCACATCAGTCCAAGTGTAAGAGTTCTCAGAAGGTGATCTCTTTAACTGGGCTGCAAATTTTAGCAGTAGAAAAGAAGCAGAGTAAAATCTCTTGTTTGCAAGGAGAGATGTGAGAGATCAGTCCTGCAGCTGCGATACCTCTCCATCTGGTGGCAGGTCCAATTTGAGATGTGTTTGTAGGTGGAATGGGCAAAAGGGCTGACACTTTCTATGCATGAAATCTTAGTAAATACACTCTCCTTTTTTCAGTTTGAGAGGTTTCAAGGCCCCCCTGGTGTAGTGCCTCTGCTATGCAGTATCAGGAAGATGTTTATCTATTATGGTTTCGGGACATGTGCAAATGATGCATTCAGCTCCAATTTCAAGCCTGAGCAGGACTGGAAGTGGTATGTGGTCTTGAACTGCTCACTCTGGGGCAGAGAAGTCTGAGCTTCACTTTTGTTCATCACTAAATAGCAGCCTGAGAGGAAGCTGGGTTGGGCTGGATTCCTCAAAGATGAGTGACTTTCATGTTGTACATAATACACATTTCCAACAGAACTGCCCTTGGGGTTGGACCAGTGGCACCTTCCATGAAAAGCCCTTGGAAAGCTCGCTGTGGCTCAGCAGGGAAAGACCAAATCCTCCTGATGTGGAGGCGAGAGGGAGAACACTCTTGGCAAAGCTGTTGCTTGTTTCAGGTAAGAAACTTGGTAAACAAGGCTCTGAATAATGACACCTCTGAAAAGGGATTTGGGATGAAAATATGAGGACCTTCATCAAAAGAGAAACAAAGTTTATTTGCATGTGAAGAAATACATCCAGCTTTACCAAGACTAAGGTCTGGGCTGCCCAGCACACTGTTTGAAGCTCTGTCAGAAGAAATTACTTGTTTCATATAGTAATCATAGCTAGCATCCTAATGGATTAAAAATACCTCTTTCACCTCCACAATGGAAATTTCTTTTTTGATTAACCTGACTTGCCCTAGAATAACTCAACCCAGGGCCCTTGTGTTGCTCTATCAGACATGCAACACACCCTTTAAGGGGGAAAACCTGCCTCTGCCTCCTACCTCCAAGAATGATTAAACAAAAATAACACAGTTTTTAAGAGGGAGGGCTGAATCAAAGCAGCCCTTTGAAATCTCTGCCAGCTCAGAAGTCAGTTCTCCAAAGAAATTACTCAAATGAGTGAGTGTGAGTAGGCAGTGTGATAGCTGGGGCAATTTCCAAGAGTGATGCTCAGCAGGCATATAGTGCTGTTGAAAGTAAAGTTGACAGGGTACTCACATACCTGTGGACCAAGGTTGAGGAGTTTCAAACTGCCCCTCCCCAAAGTCCTGTCACACTTCGCCTCAGAGGCAGAATTTGTTTTCTAATGGATATGTCTGATGCCATAATAATTTCGTAGACTTAGTGAAGTGAAAAATAAATGAAAACTTGAAATGGAAATTAGAGCCAGGCATAAGGTAATAATTCAATGTGATCCAGACATTATTATTAGTGGTAATGTATTGCACTTCTTATCAAATGACATGGAACAAAATCCTTCCTTTTTTTGAGTTTCTTATAAGACCTGCAAAACTGCCCAGCTTTTAAAAGGCATATCTTGTCACCACAAAATAGCTATTGGGACCCTGGGGTCACAGCCCTTCCTGGTCACCCGAGAGCACAGGCAGCAACGGCTGTGCCACAGCCAAAGGGCCTGTGGGTATCTGTGCACTGCCATAGAGTTATTTGAAATCAGCTGCTTTCCTGTGCAGAAGGGGTCACTCTGGCATCAAGATGAGCTTTGGTACTGGCACAGTCTGCTCAGGGTCCTTGGCTCAGCATCCCTGCTGGACAGCACACAACCACACTTCACATGTGACCCAGACATCCAGCATTCCTTTCTCCTGTGCTCCACTGTCACACTGATCCCTCTAATGGAGGTAGAAAGGCAATGTCTGCACAAGTAAAATGAATAAACGCTTATTTCTAGATTGCACTTTTTTGGATTCTTATTTCTGTATCCATCTGTCCTTCATGTTCTTTCAGTGAGATTTTGGTGAAATTTACTGTCCTCTTTCTCCAGCTTTCCAAACACATCCAATCAATTCTATAGCTCTGCAGAGAGGTGTCTAGAGTATCTGCTTGCCAGGATAGAGCAGCAGCATATAATCAGTTTATTTTCAGCAAGCTGCATTCTTTGGTGTCTGGCCAGAGGGTTTTACATCAGCTACACACAAATTTTTGGAAGGCACCTGGTGTGAGTTTTTGCTGGAGAGCACCTGGGAAAGCAGAGTTCAACTCAGGAGAGAAATCTCACTCATCAGGTTCAGTGTCCCCAGGCCAATTGTCTAACAAGGAATCTGCTTCATTTCTCAGCTGTTCACATGTGCAACAGTTTTGATTCTTGTCTTAAAAATACCTCTCAGGTTTCTCCCTCTAAGAAGAAAATGGCTATATAACAAATAAGGTTTTGAGTGATAACACAAGGAGATTCTTCTGTTGTCACTTCCTCGATCTGGCTGGGCTTTGACTCATGTTAAACAAGGATGGAAAAAAAGCCCTGTAGTTCAAAGCCTGATTTCAAGTCAGTGGAGAGACTTTGAGGTGCCCTGGCACAGGTTTTAAATACTAGTTTTGCCCTCTGAATGAGTTTATGTTGTGGCTATGCAAAACACTTCGTGTCTGTAAGTTTCAGAATGTTTGAGATGTGCTCCTGGTACAATAATGCCCTGAGTTTAGAGCTGACAATCTGCAAATACCGATGAGCTCCACGAATTAATATTGCTCACCATTCTGAGGGCACATGAGGAACTGTTTTCCTGGTTATGTACTTGACATGTAGCACTCTTTAGGCCAGAAAATGGGTTTAGAGCTGCACAGTTTAGTTTTGTAAATACAGATTGAGTTATTTGTATGTTTGACTGTTCAATTCATGTGTACAACTATAGCAGCAATCCAACATAAGCCTGCTTGAAATGTGTCCCTGGCAGTCAACTGGGCATTTCTAATCAAGCCTGACTCTGGAGCTACTTTCATACTCCAAAGGGATTACACTATCACAAATCACTGGGTACCATTTCCAAATGGTGTAATTGCTGAATGACAGCTGGAGGAAATGCTGCCTGCTTCCTGATTTAGAGGCAAAGCAATTTATTTAAATGAGAATTAGCTCTTTATCATCTGGAAAAAAAAAGTATTGTGTGGCAATGTAAATATGTCAGATAAGTAGCGTGTCGACCTGAAGCAAGGCAGAAAATGCTAGAAATCTGAGGAGCCTCGTGTGCATTTTCAGCTTTGTGCAGATTGTCCTGTGGGTCCTAGAACAAATCTGGTCCCTCTGGTTTGCCAGCTATAAAATACCTATGATTTTATAATTATCTCCTTCTGAGGTCTATTGGAAAGATTTATCCTTTAGTGTTTGCAAAATATTTTGAGATTCCCAATGGAATATGTTCCATCAATGTAAAATATGCATTATTCATCCCCTTTTTAAAATTGAGTTCTGACTTAAGGAGCAAGATATTATCTTGCAAGCAAAATGCAGATAAAATGAACAAAGTAGTATCTGTGCTTTTCACAAGACCAAATATCTTAGGGAATTTTTTCTTTTGCTGAGTTTTTTGCTTTTTTAAGGTCCAGTTAATTCAGATTTCTCAGAAATCAGACTACAATCTCCTATGGATGAGCTAGCTACACTGGATATAGATCCAGCAGTGTAGATATTGCCTGATCAATTTGGTATTTGACTTATCTGGAAGCATGTTAGCCCAGATTATTACATTCAGCTGACTTAGAGCAGCCCTTTGCAGCACCAGTGGATGTATCTCTGCACAGTAATGCCACTGTGCTCTGCAAACTGATTTTGCATGGAGTCAGCTCAGGTCTGGAAGGAAGATCAAATTAATTGTCCCTCTGCCTTGGCTCTGTGTGTTCCAAGCTAATTATTGCTGTCCTTTGCACATCAGTCTCGGGGAGAGTTATCAGGTACAGCTCAGTGCAGTGGGGGTACTCAATGTGGTTCTGCTGCTCAATAAACAAGCCAGGCCAGAGCTCACTCTGTTGGGTCTGTTCCATGGAGACACTCCAGCACTGCTACTGGAAGCAGTCTGTAGCAATCTCCCAGGGTTACTGGCTCCCTGCCATCTGTGCTGGACCGTGGCTCCCTGCAGCCACTCTCACTCTTGTGCCATCCCCGGACACTGGAGAGTGCAGAGCTGACAGCTGCTGTAAACTGAGGCAGCACATTTGACACCAGCTCACACTGCAGCAGTTTGCACCAAAGAGGGACTAGCACAATGCCTCGATGTCACAAGACCTTCAGTACATTTTCACCACTTCTAGAAAGAAAGAAAGGGTAAGAAAGAGAAAAGCTGATTATTCATATTCTCATCAGTAATGGCTCACTACACCAGAAAAGAGAGCAAAGCTGTCACATCACAGGCAGCTTTAAAATAATTTATAAATAAGTGGTCAGGAAATTCATCATGCCACAGGTCTCGCTTAACCTGGCAGCATTACAGGTTTATCTTTTCCCACAGTTATTTTTTAATGGCCTCACAGACAGGCTATAGTGGCCCAGTGCTTGTCCTCCCACCTGCCAACCTTTGCTGGATATTCGGGTGCTCTTCTGGACAGGGGACCAGGATTGGAGGAAGAGACAGCTCCTTTCTCTCCTTGGCATGCTTCCCTCCCAACACCAAATCCTCTTTTTCATCTAAAAGGCAGCCCACTCTTCCTACTAAAAATGCTTTTAGCTCTAATCACAGGTAGGGTTGCAAATTTGGAGAGAGGTTCACTGGTAGATTTGGGCTCCTTTGCAGTCCTTCATCAGGTCAGCAGAGGGATACACCAAATTCATTTATCCAGGGGAGCCAGGAAAACACTCTGACCCTAATCTGTTGAATTATTATGTAGAGAATGTTGTCTACTACTTTTCCTGGATCCCCTTCAGAACTTCTCTGGGGATATTTGGCAGGGAAGTTGCACAGAAAGGAGAAACTCAGTCAAGTTAAGAAGGATTAAGATGAGGAACAACAAGAAACATTGAGTCCCAAAATTCAGCTTGCAAGAGAAATAGAAGTTAATGACAAAAGAGTCTCTAAGCTGTCTGGTGGCAAGAGGGCAGTTAGGAGAAAACTGAGTTCATCACCCAACAAGCAGATAGTCTGTAGCAGAATGGACCAAGAACAAAGCAAATAATTAAAATATCCAGCAGTCTTCATTAATCATGATTTGAGGACAAATAAAACCATCAGACAAAAGAGGAAGCACTTGGATTTAAAAAGATTAGCATAATTAGCTTCTTTGAGATTGTGTTGTCCTGACAATGTTCACCTCCAGGCCCTCAGAGTGTTTGGAGAAGGCTGCGTTTCCACAGCACCTTAGCAGAGCTTTGAAGATGCCCAGTGGCAGAATCTCTTGTGTGCTCATCCTCACCTCTGCCTCCTGTACAGCCTTCCCTTAGGTGTGATCTACAAACTGGACTGATGATGTACCTTGGGTTGAAATAATCCTTCAAAGATGAAGAGGAAGAGTATTATTTTCTAACTGGCAAAATTACAGTACAATTTTACTTACACAGATGGGGATGGGGGCAAGGGGTGGTTTCAGGACTAGGAAAAGTGATGAAGAGACAGGATGGAGAGAGATAAGGAAAGCATTAGGTGCAGTGGTGGTAGAAGGCAGGAATTTCTCACACCACTTTCTGTCAAACCTGACACAGTAAAGCACAGGGTGGTTTCAGAGGAATAAAAGTTGTTGTTGAAAAATTGTGGTGGACAGAATTGGTTGCTGAAACTGGAAAGCAGAAAAATTATTCTATTCACTTAAAAGGAAAAGAAAATCTGGACAAACTGTAGATTACCAGTCTAGATTTACCTTATAGAGCAAAAGGAGAAACAAACTACCTATAAGCACAAATAAGCCACAATGAATTTACATTATTCAAGAATTAAACAATCCAAGTGACTGTGTTTTTTCCCAGACAGTATCAAAAGCCTGATGAAAAGGAAAAAAGCAAAAGATGTCTGATAGCATGACTGCAGTAAGGGGTTTGACCCTGTGTTTCCCCTGGTATTTTTAAAAGCAGGCTATAGTAACATGTTCTTGGAGAAACTGGAAGGTTGCTGCTTGAATTTTTGAAAATCCACTCTCAAGAAATAATTGGCAAAGGTTTCATGTCAAGCCAGAAAAGCAGATCACATGAGGGCCCAGAGGTCTGTCCATGGTCCAGGGCATGTCAGTATTTTCTACAGTGTTTGAGAGGCTGTAAAAAGGTGAAGGTTACAAACAGGTAGCTGGTGCAGGGCCAGGAGGAGCTGCAAGCAATTTGAAGGCAAGCCTTGGACTTTAATATGAGCATGACAAATGGGAGAAATGGTCTGGAAAAGTAGGAAGCAATTCTATAAGAAGTGCAAAGTCAGATGAGCATGTGTCAGCGATGTTCTATGCAGAGGTGAGTTGATTTGGGCCTTCAGGGCTGTCTGGGCGATGTACCAGTGTCCTGCACATGTCCTTCTTTTCAGTAAGAAATTTTTTATGGAAAAAACCAAAGGAAATGGAAAAGCAGTATGCAGAGTTTGGTGCTTGCTTGAGCTGTGTCTGAGCATAGCAACTACAGTAAACCTCTTTGAGTTTACCTAGAAATAGGTAAATAGAAATTTACCTAGAGTTTACCTAGAAATTGCCTAAATAGACCAAATTTTAAGACAGACAGTGAAGTGTATTCTGCACCATTTGAAAGTGACTTGTGTTTTGCCATGTAAATCCACACAAAATTTGGCCCAAAGCACTCAGCATGGATTAACTCCAATTGCACTAGCAAACAGGAAATCCAAGTATAGAGAAAGAACAACAGATAAAACAGTTTTGTTCAATATATTCCAGTAAAACATGAAGGAATTAGGAAAGGGCAGTTCCCTGTCATGAACTTGACTTTTCTGCATCAATTCTATACCATAAAAATAGAGTGGGCAAGCAAAGTCAGAGGAAAAAAATTGACCAAGTTTTCTCCTCTCCCGCACTTAAAATATACAAAGCACTACTTTCATTATTCATGGCGGAAGGACAAACACTTGCACAACAGATTGTGGAGAGAAGATTGTTCCAGGTGCTGTACAGACTCTTCCTAGAGATAATCCTGCCCCATACCTATTACAGTTGATGCAGAAGATAGAGGCAAGCTGGCAAGTATGAAAATGAGCCTGCCTGAGGGCAAGGCCCAAAACATTAGCCATGTCTCCAGACCTTTTGTATATTGCTTCACCCATTGATGAATTGCTTTGGACTAATGGAGGTATAGGCTGTCATTGAATTCAGCGCATGTACGTGTTTGCATCGCTCAAATCTCTTCTAACTGGTGCTACAAGAGGCAACAACCACAGAAAGACCCATAAAATTATCATGTAGGAATAAGGCATGTCCACTCACAAAATAAGAGGATGCTGCTCACACCCCGTTGTCCCAGGCTTGCTGGTTCATCCACTCACTGGTGCTGTGCACAGGGCCAGCACCAGCCCCACAGGGCTCTGAGTCCTTCTCGGGCACTGAACTCTCTTGCAGGCTGTTCCTGATAGCCTGCATTTTCCTAGCTTAATTCTGGCTTGTAGAATTAAATGCCATGTAACAAATGACATTGTCAAAGCAAACTGAGAAGAAATGAATCTTTCCAGCCCCTTTTAGCTTGTACAGAATAAATGATGTGATATTTCTCAGTCCATTGCACAGGGAACAGACAATGCCAACTGATTCCTTCTCCCTAATTGAGAAGAAATGGACAGTTAATGTAGCTGGGAGGGAAATGGAGAGGTTTGGCCTTTCCAGTGCTGCAGATGAAAGTCTCTGAAAACTCTTTTGCTTGGCAAAGTGTCAGAAAGCATCCTTCCTCTTTTCATTGCAGCAAAAAGAGAGCATTTCTAAGCAGACCTTAAAAATTGTACATGTTATGCTGGATGACTGTAGCAAAGAAGAGCAGCCTAGGTGTCAAAGCAAACCAGTTAATCACGGGTTAATTAGACCCCTGCAGTCATGAATGGCCACAGGTTGCACATTATTCTTCTCATTCCAATGAGAACTGAGCACATCACTTGCAGAGGAATATTTGTGTTTTGCATTCTCCTTCACACTGACTGCAATAGAAAGAAAATTACAGCCTGGCTACAAATGTCCGTGAGAATGGAAGTGTTGGCTGCCTTGAGTGGACTGCTGATATCCTGCCTGCTAAATATATGTTCCTTTCCTGATCGCTATTAGCTACCAGTGCGTTCAAAATGGTTTTATTTCTTAGGGTCCAATTATAGTAGCTCTTTCTGCTGCCCCTTTCTTCCAGGGATATTGGGAGGTAGGAGCCAGGGGAGCCAGGAGAGCTGCAGATGCTGCTGCCCTGGTCCTCACTGCTGGGTTGGCACCTCTGGGAGAGATGTCTGGGAAGATGTCCAAGAAGAGAGCTGTCCAAACAGCATCTCATATAGGCCTGAGAACAGGCTTTCCACTTGTGATGGACAACCATTGCACAGCTCATCGAGGTGAGGACCATATATCACATCTTCTCTGACACTACTTTTATACTGTGGATGCTGCAGAGTAAATGAATTGTGACCTAAGATTAAATGTCTGTAATGCTGGACATGCGCTTTTGTAAGAGACATGACATTGCCAGGCTGTTATTTCACAGTTCTTCAGAATTAGAAAAAGTTCTGTGATAGAAATGACACTTACAGTCTTCACTTTCTCTGAGTCTACCAAGTTAGAAATATTACAAGTCCAGAATATTAGCTCTATGGTCCAGTAATTTCAAGAAATAAGAGATAAGGACAATATACTTTTTTCTTTCAGTGAACTGAATTATTAATGAAAACTAATAATTTTAGAATGGTAGAAGTTAGGAAGAGCTTTTAGCTCCTGATAAGCACAAATGTCTGTGGAAAGGAGTATTAACAAAGTACAGTGTGAGTATATTGGACTCTGCTCAGCAGAGTTCCTAAACCAGTGCCTGTGCTCTCACAGCCAGCAAAAACACTTTAAAAGTTGTTCATACTGGGAAGGAATGTGCATCTGTAAGTATCAGTCACTGGTGTGACTGTCAGTCATGTTCCTGGGGTTTGTCTTCGCTGAGCTGCAGTTCACACAAGGCCGAAGGTGGGAGGAGGACGCTCTCAGTTCACCTCACATTGCCAGAACTCAACCTGATCTGATCCTTGTATTAAAAATAACCTGTGGCTATCTCCAGCTCGTGCCTGCCATCTCTAGGGTCTGTTTTGGAAGGAGGACTTTGAGTGTGCCAGCAGGGCCAGAGCCAAAGCACACTGTCAGTGTTTGCCGTGGGAGCTGTCTAAAGTCTGGCAAACGTTAGGGCTTTCAGCAGTGAGGAGCACAGGCACGGCCACCACAGCAACACCACCACAGCTAAGGAGCACAGATCTCAGAAACCCAACCTCCTGGGTTTTGGCTACTCCACTCCTTGCATGTTTTCTGCAGGTGGGCACTGAAGGATGAATGTTAAGCAGGGCCCGTGGTTCATGAGCTCCACGGTGTGCATCTGCCTGGCCAGTACAAGCCCACAATGGGTCACTGGCACCGTGGTGTGTGGTGGTGCAGTGTCAGTACCAGGCACTCAGCACAGGTGGAAACATGCCCATCTGAAAGAAATTCCTTAACTTTAATGCACACACTGGTAAATGACTCAGTTTTGCCTGTCTCTGGCAGAGGGGGTTGACCAACCTATGTCAGCTTTTAATATTCCTGTATTATGTCTTACTTTTATTGTAGTTGAAACCCACAAATATCTGTTCACCCTTCCACTTCCCTCCCCAAATTTATGGTATTCTGACAGGTTCTGGACTGTCCACCCATTGCCTGTAACCATCTTTATAAAATAAGGTCCTGCCTCAGGGGGCATTTCTGTGCACTGTGAGGCATGTCTGGGTTGAAATGGAGCATGATGAGTAACGGGACTGCTTCTTGGCAGCTTCCTCTGGCCAGGACCACCAGCTGAGCCTGGTGGTGCTCCAGCCCTCCTGGGCACCTCATGGGAAACCTGCCTGACTGGTTCTGCCAATATTGCTGCTCTCTGGGAAAAAGCCCTTTTGACAAAAACATTGTTTATTGTTTTATTCACAAAATCATACCAATCTTGAAAGATATTACATGAAAGCATTTAATTTTTAAATGAAAAAATAAAGAAAAAAAAGAAATTTAAATTCAAACTATTTGTATGTTGTTGTGGCTTCTCATATTCCAGCCAAAGGTAAGACTTTGTATTGCTATTTCTGTATTATTTATTGACATCAGAATTACTACTGCATAATTCAGTATTCTATTATAATATAATAACTAAGTCTAAATATCTGAATAATTTACTGCTGACTTGAGTTATTTAAAAATTATTATAATCAGCTGCTGTTTCACATGGAATAAAACAACCTGCTTTACATAGCATAGTGTTTTCCAATACATAGAGACAACATGAAAATTCTATGAAAATTAGACTAACAAAATGAGAATGACTTATTTACATTTTTTCTTTAAAAAGTTGTCCAGCTATAATATGCATGAAACATTTAATATAGAAAATAAAATAAATTATTCTGCTCAGAACTAACCAGGAATTATCCATAATGATTTTTTTTAATTTACACATTAATAAATCATCTCCAAGTTATTAAACATATAAAAATTTGATTAGAAGGTTAAAAGGCATGTGTGTGTGTGTGTGTGTGTGTGTGTGCTTTTCAGAAGGAAAACTTCAATTTGATATAATTTCAAGTTTGTCTGAGACAGTCCTTACATTGAACAGACAAATTTTAAAACTTTCTTAAGTTCCAGGGGAACTTTGCAAATTATCCACAGTTACTCCAAGGCAAAACAAACACAGAGGTCACGTCCCAGGGCTCCCTGTGATGCCAAGTTTTGGGGCTCTGAAGTGTGCCCATGTGTGACCCTGGCTGCACAACCCATCATTAAGGGCTACGGAGGCACTTTTCCATGGCAGGGGGGATGCCCGCAGGGCAGAGGGGAGCCTTGCAGGGAGCATCCCCCCTGTGCCACACAGCTGGGGGCTCTACACCTCAGCATGCTGTGGGTGAGCCCTCGGGAGCTGAGCACCAAAAGGCACAACCTGCTCTCCTAACACCCTTGCCGCAGTCCTTGCAGTCCGTCGGTGGCCGACGGACAGAGGTGGCACTGCCACCAAGACAGCTGCTGGCCTCTCTTCCCAAGGCACCTCCAGCTTGCTGGAGCTGCTCCTGTGCAAACCCCAGCTTGTGGCAGCTGGGAGATTTCCAGTGTGTGTTTGCCCTATGGGTCTTTTCCAATGCCAAATAGGAGCAGTGCCCAGAATTTATTTACTTGCATTTCAAGCTGAACACCAATATAAACAGCTAAATTAGAGAGTGAGGAGAGCTTGGCAGGTACACCCAAGGGATGGGGCTTTAAAGATATTTGGGAAGACTCTAAGGTGTATTTTGATAATGAGCACAAAATGCAGATAAAAGCAAAATAGAAAGTGAATGCTGAACACCTGCACTTGGCAGAAAAAACAGACCCAGCAAAAACAGAAATGCAATTTACACCCATCTTTGGAGTCTGTTCTCTTAAAAAACCCACAGCTTATAATAATTTTATTGCATCAGTTCTAGAAGACAAAGTGTGAAATGTGATCCCTCTTCTTTAAAATTAAGTTGTTTAATATTTGATTAGAAAAAAAAATACAGTGGCCAGCTTTGAGAAGTTTGCTTCACTACAGCCATAATTAAGGATATTATTTTGGCCTTGTGTATGCATGTGCAAGTGTGTGCTTGTTTACATGACTTCGACACAGAGGTAGAAGGGAAAACACAGCTTACAGACTTACAATGCATTAGGGGCACTATGTTTTGTGCACTTAACCCTGTGAAAATGTAAACATAAACAACATTGGTCAGACCTAAGTAATACATTGAATGAAAAAGAAGAAGCAAAGTTGGCCATGAAGTTGGGTTCAGAACACTCCACAGAACAGGTCGCTTCAGGAAAGGTTTGAAGTGATGCTGGGCCAAACTTCATGCTCTTCAACCCATCTGGGAAGGAGGCTCTAGGAAACAGGTGTGAAAAGCAAAGATAAGTCATGTAGCAATCCTTTTTGTTATATGGAAGAAAAGAGAAAAATATCAGCAAGCTCACATTATTTGCAAGGTATTCAATGTTTTAAGGAAAAGTATGAACCTCAGAAAAATGAAGGATGAGGCCATCTTTTATTAAAACATTTTTTCAGTTTCTGTTAGCAATTAGTTTCTGAAGCAACTAATCAATTAGTGATTTTGTGTGCTGATGAAGAAACATTCATAGTTTTGCTATAAAATAATGAGAAACTCACATTTGATGGTTTGAAACAGGCTGAGTTTTCATGACCAGATAATTTAAAAAAAACGGTATTGAGTACACCTCAGATTTAATCAAAAAGCCTCTAATTCAGGTGCATTTTCTTCATCTAGTGTAATTTCCTCTGTCATATAATTCTTACTCCTCCTTGGTAGTTATTAGAAATCTAACAAAAAGGTGTATTGTGGAAAAACCTCAAAAATCTGCAAGGGAATAAGCCATAGGTTCATTTGTGTGTGGTCCTGGGATGACAGCTTGTTTGTCCTGCCTTGTGTCTGCAAGATACAAGCACCAGTTCTGCCTACAGAGCTTTCCTTGGGAGCATTTCCTTCTCATTACTCCAGTTTTCCTTCCTGTCTCCTTTTTGCTCTGCCTTCACACTGACTAAAACCCTTGGGAAAAGCATGTCAGCACAAAAAAAAAGCTCCCCACAACTGCAACGCTGACTCCAGTTGTGACCAGTTAGAGCTATGTAAGGAACCATGCCAGCAATAGGAGAGGAGATGAGTGCAGCCTCCCCTTCTGCCACCAGTAGCTTCAGACAGCCTTGTTGAGCTCATTGTGACGTTGATGAACTTCCTTCTTTGATTTCATCGAGGTACTTTTAACATTGACATCATGTGGCAATTGCTCTCTGCTCAAAATTAAAACTCAACAAGAAGACACGTTACTCACATTTCTTCTTGGGGGAACAAGAAGAAGTGCCTGAATATTTTCCAGCTTAAAAAGTAAATTAACAAAATCCCAAACTATAGGATGTTTATCTCCCAAGCAACTTTTCCAGGTGGAGAGGCAATTTAGAAGTAAAACTTTCATGAAAAGTTTTAGGCATCCCTGCTATAAAAATACCATTGTGAGTGTACACTCTGACATAGTCAGATGGATTTTTCTGAGTTTAAGATCACTGGTCTACCTTAGATGACACAGGAGATGTTGTGTGCTCTGCTTCTTAACAGGAAGTTCTTAATACACAGTAGCACAGTAAAGTGAAGTGCAGACCTTAACAGCCTTTAATTACCCTGCTGACCACTGTGAACTCATTTGTATATTCCTCGTAATTATAAATTACACTGAAATTGAAAACAGAAAAATCAAATGAGTAACATGTGAAAGCTTTGCTGAGATACAAAGGGCAGAAGGGCTTATGAGGTCTACTTTATTCTCAGTAGTCTATGTTGCTTTGAAAAAATCCTGAGCAAATGATTCAGCAGAGTTATCTGAGGAAACTGGACACCACCAAAAGAAGAGGTGTCTTGTTCAGTCTTTGCAATTTATCTTCTGCCTGTCTGTGCTCTTCACTATATCCAGTCAAACAAATATAAAATAGACAGATGAAGACATTAAGTGAAATGGTAATTTAGAGAGACCATGCAAGAAGACCAGAAGAGGGTTTGCCACAAGAATATGGCCTTGGTGTTTTTCCCGAAGTGAGGCATCATGGTGGAGCAGGCACTCAAAGAGGCTCCTTTTTGCAGGCTTGACATGCAAGCGGGATGCTTCAGCTTTATCTAGGCTATAATCCATCCTTTACAAAGTGTCTAATCCAGAGAAAAGGTACCATCAGTGTCAGATGGAACATAGGTACCATCAGTGTCAGATGAAACATACCTTTCGCCAAAGTAACCCCAGTTTTTGCATTACTGCTTTTACTTTTACCATCCTTTTCTCCCATTTGGCTGCAGACTTTAGTGCCCCACTTCCATTTGGCCTAAGCCAGCAATATTTCCTCTGCAGAGGAGCTTAGTGCAGAGCTGAACATAGCGGGTGTCAGGACATCCCTTCCAGCCTTACATGACCTGGGAACTCTACCACCTTTTGCCCATGGGGTGAAGAGCTCTGTGACTGCAGGCAGGATTGCACAAGCGAAGGGTTTTGGTCAAGCTGCACAAGAGTTTGCAAAGAAGTCTTCATAATTTATGCCTGGACACCAAAGAACTTCTGCTAGATTTCATCTGTGGAATGTGGGATTTAAAGAGATAGGCATGCTCTAAGGCAGAGCTAGCTCTAGTAGATCATAGCAGAGGTTGAAAAGTTCAGCTGAAGCGAAGAGGTCTGCCTCTCATATCGACTTTGATCAGATCTTCCTTGGTAAGGTATCTTTTGTGGACTGCTTTAATTAATAGGGCTGACATACAGAAGCAAGCATATTTTTGTGCAGGCAGGTTCCTAGTGTTAATATAGAGACAAGTATGTCAGAGTGAGCAAGCCACTGGTCTAAATTCAGCTGCAAGATTGGGTGAGTCGTCTGTAGGCAAGAGGTTAAAGTCAGCACAGTTCTTAGGAAAGACTGACTCTTAAAAAATCATATCTGAATGTATGGTCTTCTCGAGCTACAAAAATCTGTCAGGCCC
Organism: Leptocoma aspasia; assembly: GCA_013399835.1. NCBI lineage: Eukaryota > Metazoa > Chordata > Aves > Passeriformes > Nectariniidae > Leptocoma > Leptocoma aspasia. The sequence continues at coordinate 602,813 of VXAX01003520.1, read as the reverse complement.
ATTGCCAAGAGGAATTGGGTTGTACATGCTGCAGCTTTGGTTCCTTGGCACTCCAGCAGGATGATCTATGCACATATACATTTCCAAATCCAGGACAGCCTTTATACCTTTAAATAGCAGTGGGTGCCAAGGAATTTTCCCCCAGCAATTGTACACCCTCTGGATGAACATGCTGTATTCCATAGGGGTCAAACATCTAGGAGGAAAATTCCTGATTAATAAAAGCCACAGCTAGCTCTCCTATCGCCTCTGCACAGCAGCCTACAAAGATGTTCCACCTAAGTGCTTGTTTTGCAAGAATCCAGATTCACAGCCCTCTATGTGTAAGTTATTTTTATGTAATTTGAAGACTAAACTCCTGGTATCTTGAGGTAGTTGGCTGAGGTACCTGACACAGCAGCAACACCTGCCTTGGGTCCCTCTGTGAAAAGGAGAGAGCAGACCCACTCAATGTTGATTAGGATCTTATTTGCAAATATCATCACCTACACAAGAAAAAACGTGTGAATGTGTGTTTCTGTGGGTGTTCAAAGAGGGGGATGTAAGTGTATTCACATCCTTACAGTTTTACAGAATAATTTGCTCCTGTCTGAAAATGCAGGCTAATGTGTTTAAAAGCAAAGATAATAATCTGTGGAGAGGAATACAGCATCCTGCTAAAAATGTTATATGTCTGTTCTGGGAATACTTACTTTCTAAGGAGGCTATAAATGAATACTTAACCACTTTAGTGTTGTGATGACCCTCACATGGTCTTGGGACATGCTGCATGGTATTCTTTAGCTGCCATCAGTACTATTCCACTGAAAATAATGGGAGCATGCATAACAGAGCCAGCCTGGAGCAAAGAATTGCCTCCAGGAACTACCAGACTGTCCTGCCTGATCTAACGTGCTGATGATTTCAAAACAATGTAATTCTGCTACCTAGATGCAATAAATGCTATTTATTGATTCCAAATCAAAAGCACATGTAGGCTGAGTCCCACATTTTAATACCTGGAATAGTACTGCTGTTGCTATACAAACCATAAATCATTTTTGTAAGAAGGAGGGAAATATATATCACTTAGTACATAAATCATTCTAGGGTAGTAATGTTGCATGACATAAAATATAACACCTAATATAAATTTTTAACCAATAAAAGCACAAAGTAGCTATTCCAATTCATTCTATTTCTTATTGGAAACTATTTGGACAATCCCTGCACATTTGCTTTGCCCATGTGAGCATTACTAATTTTAGCATGAATGACCATTCATCTAAGAATTCATGCCATGAAATAAAATGATTCACCATTTGCTTTTCTCTTCCAATAAATGTTTTTTACCCAGTCACAGGAGCACAGGAGGGAAAGCACAGAGTTACTATGCAACTCCTCACACAGCACAAATAGTCCATAGTAGCAAGAAGTATTGAGCCAGTTCTGGAGATGAACTGTATCAGTCCAAGGTAATATCAGATATGAATCCCTCTTCTTTCCTTTCATGCTCCACCAGAGAAGCAATCATTCCCAACTAAGCACATTCCAATTCTTACCAGGAGCATCTCAGCTTTACTGCTGAGTTTACTGGAGCTGGTGGCAGGACAAGACATCCTGGTGGCAGGATAAGCCTCTCCCTCCTCAGACTGGGAGGAAGCACACAGCCTGAGGGAGGCACCTCAGGCTGTCCTGCCTGTATTTCAGTGGCTCTATACTTCCCTTGACTGGTCAGGTGACATTGGTGTTGGCTTGCATCTTACTTCCAACACTAAAGGAAAAACAGGAATTTCAAACACAGAAAAATATGAAAACCAAATCAGGGCTTTTAATTTAGTCCAGGTGGGCATGATCAAGGCTGAGTGTGTGCCAGGCTGTACTAAAACAAAGCACCACAGCCAGGTCTTTGTGTTTCCCAGCATTGCTCCAGCACTCTTTTCCATCAGAGAGTACCTGGGCTGACACCTCTCTCCCTATTCTTTATGGTTCAGTAAATATGACAGTGACAGTGTCGCACTATCATGAGAGAATTCAGAAACCTGGATTCATAGCATCCTATGTAATGTATTGCACTACCCATTAGCTTCAACACTATAAGAACAAGTGCAAAGCAGATGTCAGTCTGCATCCATCAAACTGGAGCAGCTGGGAAAAGTGTGTTTATAAACTCATCTCAAATCAGTTGAGTTCTGATTCCTACTGCATTTGGTATGAAGGTCATTTTCTCTATCTGATATACTGAGCTTTTTTCCCCAGAATAAAATAATCTGTCTGGACCCTGTTGACAAACTGTGCATGCGTGTCTTCTACAGACCAGAGCTAGTACAGTGGAAAGAAAAGCCAGAGAAATATGTAAAAAATGTCATGGGAAAAAGTGGCTTTGGATTCTAAAGTCCCTAATTTTGGAGAAAAAGAATGTTTGTGTGTTGAATGAGAAATAAAAAACAGAAGGAGTGAATTATTCAGGATTTAAGTGCAGTATTGGAATTATTGTTAATTCTGCTACCACCCTGAAAAAACCACCTGCAATTAAAAGTCAATGAAGAAAGGCAAGACATAGCTCAAGCTGTGGTTTACACTGTGGCATACCAGTCCCCTGATCTTGGCTGGAGCCTCCCATGTCATGTAAATAATGATACACTCAAATAAATGGCCTCTGTCACTGTGGCTTGCAATAACTGGGGTTGCTTTCGACACAGACAGTTCTGCTCCTTTGGAGCTGTGTCTGGGGTGGTTAGGAATTCTCAAGTTCCTCTGCTGCCACATGAACTTCTGCCTAAGTGCTCCCTTGTGGCCTTACTGCTGAGTGCGTGGGTGATGCTCGTGTATCATGTTCCTACATTGGGTATCCCTGCCCAGAACCTCCTGGTTACTCTCCCTACTCCTGTGTTGTACACCAGTATCATGCTTTCCCTTTCCTTCTGCTTCAACTCCATGAAGCGAGGGTCTGAAAACACATTTCTCTTTTATATTAAGGTGAAGTGAATATCCCGTGATTGGTTCTTTAAGGCACTTTGCATAGGGTAGAAAGCATCAAAAGACTGTGTTAACTAAATTTCTATAGTGTTGAACTTTGCTTTGTTGGAGATTTCCTAGGCTTGTCAGCACATCTTACTCCCACATGCTGATCAGTTCTGCTCAGACAATTTCTTTTCTTGTTGCTTTCATCTTAGTTTTTTGGTTCATGGTTAACTTACACAAGCTTTGAATAATTTGTGGGCTAATCATTAGCCATACCTGCAAAAAGTGTATTTCTGCAAACTATCCCCTCTCCTTTTTTTCAATACCATGCACTTCTAATTACATCTCCTGCCAAAGGTGACCTGAGTTTTTGTGTCATGCCTCGGAGAGAACAGTTCAGAGCACAGTGGATTACACTGCATAGCACACACTGCACAGCATTTTCACCACTGCATTAGTGCTGTTCATTTGCATTTGTAAATTTGACATCACGAAGATTTTCTCTATGTTTCAGTGTCTTACATAAGTAGGCCTTAGTGGGAACCACCTCAGTCTAAAATGAAGATGACAAGTAACAGGCTCAATCATTTGGAAAGCACAACTCATTAAAGAGAGCAGAGCACTGGTATTACTTTTGCTCCATCTTTACTGCTTCCAGAAGGACAGTTTTCATGGCCAGATGGTCAGCTTTTCCAGCTGTTAAAATACTTTTGGAAGGACCATCATTCAAGATAAAGCTGTGTGTCACTGGGGACAGACCCTGACCTCTGCAGGAAGAGGGTGGTTTGGCTCAAGGACTGGGCCCTGCCAGCCAGAAGGCTGCTAGGAGGTCAGTTCTGTGACATCTCTCATTGAACCTCATTGCTCAATCTAATGATCCCTCTCAAGTCCAGGCATTCCATTGGTGTGCAGGACAGCAGAATCAGAACCTAGCAAGGCCTGGTATTTTGAACCTTGACAAAAGAGCAACTAATTCATTACCATGTCATTAACATCCCCATTTCCTAACAAATTGATTGTAATACCCTGGCTGGCATGACAAGCACCTGACACCACAGAAGCATTGCCAGAAGCCCTTGAATTTGAGCTGCAATGCCAAAACCCAGTCTAGCATGACAGTATTCTCATCACAGCTTGTGAATGGAGGGAAAGCCAGTTCGGGGAGTTGCCTTTACTGCCTCAAAACAGGCATTCAGTGCCATGTGAAATCTCACCTACCATCACATTGCTACCCAGGGGTAGAGAGAGGTTTCCTAGAAGTCCTGTGTCACATCTGCCAACCTCATGCAGTGTTCTGGGTGCTAGAAAGTGCCTTGACCAGCACTAGGTACTTGTGTATGGGCAGCTGAACCTGCTACTGGTAGGCAGGCAGCTGAACCAGGCTGACTTTGTGCCTGGTGCTCCTTAGTGGAAGGATTTAGATATATGAGCAGAGGTTTCTAGTTCTCCTGTATAAACCCCAGTCCCCACATGGCAGAGGGCACAGATCCTGAAGATGCTCTGTCAGAGCCTCTGGTCCCGTTGAGAGGTCACTGCACCCTGTGCATTCCAGATGAAAACTCCTTCCTGCAACCAAACCATCCATCTCTGCTAGGTGGGAAGACAGCCTGGGCACACAGTGCTCACACAGACTTCTACATACACTCACGAGCAGGTTCCTTTATTTGGAGTGAATTCCACTCCCAGTTTACCAGAGGCAAGTCCTATTAAGTTCTAGTAATGCCTTTGGTCTGCTTCTCAGATTGAGCCAAATTAGCATGGGACATAAGAGGCTCTGCAAGGAGCTGTGCCTTCAGACATCTAGTTAGGCATTTAGTTAGCCATTGTTAAATATATCAGTACGTAATTGAAAATTGCAACCTTATGGGGGCAATGTACAAAATCTCACCTGCCTGAGTATGAAATCATTAACTATTTTATTGTTCTTTGTCACCTTTGGTTTTTCTCTGGAAGTAATAGGCATTTTTCCTGTTAGAAGCAATCACAAACTAGATTTAGACTGAAATAACACATTGGTAATTTATTAAAATCATAATTTTTTAAACTGTTCTTTCATTCCACTATAATATGAAATTGAAGAAAAGCATCCAGGCCGACCAGATTAAGCCCCCACAATCAGCATAAAAACGGCCCTAGTGGATGCTGACACTGAAAAACCTGATTCCAGCCCTTTGTGCCCTTTTGTTCCTGCAGCAGTGTCCCTTTAGCTGTGGGATGAGTTGAGTCAGGAAATTATGATTTGAAAAGGAGTTTTGCTGTGTTTTATACGTGGTTAGTTTTCAAACCAGATGTGGCTCAGCCAGGCACTTCACAGAACTTAATGCTGGCACATGAAAAACATGGAAACAAGTGAATAAAAATTAAGTCTATTATGTAACCACAATCTAGAAAAGTGTCTAACAAATTTTGAATTTATGGTCTGGGGAAATGAATGCATCTTGCAACACTTAGACTAGGTAAAAACTATTAATAGCTCAAATGCTAAAGCCTTTGTTTTCTCTGCAAAGCAGCAGTGAGTGATCAGCAATCACTCTTGCGTGCTGATCTTGCAAGCCTAACAGTCTTTTTCCCACTGCTGAGTGAGTCCCAGATGGTTCATAGAGCTATTTGTCCTACATACTTACAAGGATTCATTATCTGGATAGCTGACTCGTGCAGCAAAAGACTTTCCAACCCAGAATATTTCATCTCAGTGCTCTGTGCCACGGTTTTCAGGCATGCACGCAATATTTAACTGTATATATTTGTTATTTATTATGAAGTTATTCCTTTGAAAAAGACTCCATTGCATAAAGAAAGAGCACATTTAATGCTGCAATCAGAACATAGTGAGGATTTGAGGATTGAGATCATCCCACTGTCACAGGGCCAGAAATTTTGCAGCTGAGATTGTCAGAAACCAAACACCTGCCTAGTTTATTTCTGAATGTTCATGCCAGCGATGCTGATCTTGTAGATCTAAAAAGGAGGCTGAAGACATGATGAAAAAATGCAGGAGTGTCTGATGGGGCAGGGAAAGGTTGCAGGAAAAGCTTATGCTTGGGCTGAGGAAAAAATAGTGCTTTTTTATTTTGCAAGCAGTTTATATAGCTGATGGCCTTGTCTTACAGATTTTTTTTGGAAAGACCAGTGGAATGGTAGAATGAGTTTTGCTAAGGCAGGAGCAATGGCCTTCTTTAAGAAATACTCCTGCAAAGTCACAAGTTACCAGTTTTACCTCCCAACACAGTGGTGGGTAGAACCTGTAACTGCACAGCAGGATGGCAGCAAGGCCAGAAATGTCCTCCTGCAGCAAGTCAGCTCCCCCACCCCACATCCCCTCACTTCATTCCCCCTAAGCTAGCAGGCAGGCTGAACTGCCCTGCACTGGGCAGTGTTTCCTTGCAGACCTCTCTGCACTCCATGTGAGCAGAGCAAAGGCAGGTGACTGTCAGCTGCTTACACAGTTCCCCTCCACGGGCTCCCCATTCTCAAAACACACCTTAGATTTGATTTTCTCATGCTGGTTCTTGGGGAATTTGAAACTGGGAGGGATCTGTAAAGGAAGGATAGCACGTGGGACCAGATTCCTTTTCACCCAGGGTTACATACAAGCCCAGCCAGAGCATCTCTGCCTGCCAGCACAGGACTGGACGCCTGCCTTAGCATGACACAGTCTCACAGGGAATGGCCCCAGTGTCACTAACAGCAGCTTTACTTGTCTGCAACTGGCTCACATATCTGAGCTGGCCAGAGAAGGGCACAGATGTGACTGTACACAACACATCCATGGAATGCAGAATCTGTGGTGAAAGCATCATATTTATGCCCAACACATGCAGAGCACCTACAGGAAAACATGTGTGTTATAGTAGCATAAAATGTTGTAAACCACCTCCATATAGGATAAATAAACAAGGTGTCATTGCTGACATTAAGCCTTGTTGCTGTGTTGCCCTACTCCTTGCAGAATTGTTTTCACCTTGGCAAAGGCGGTTCAGACATCATTTGGAAATGTAACACAGTCAGTTTCCACTGCCTGAATCACAGAAACCTCCAACACCCCATGCAAACGTTTAGAAAGAGGCACCATGACCCCTCTTCATGTGCATAAGTCACGGGCCCAGCCAACATAAGAACATTATAAGGAAAACATGTCACTGCAGCAGGTGCAGCAACTGCTTAACAATGGATTTTTCATCTTCTTTTCTGAGCACATTCACTGTTTGCTGAACTTTATACTGGCTTTCAGAGCCAGTATATAAAACTGGCAAGTTTTCTGGCTTGTCACGCCTTGGAATTACACAGAAATCCTGAACTCCCTCAAATCCATTTAAACTCCCTATTAGCACAGTACTTCTGCTTAGACTGCTTTGGGGATTTTTAGAAAAAGATACAAAAACACAAAAGCAACAATAAAATTTGCTTTGCCGTGGCTCCAACAGTTTCACAGTCACTTGACACCTGCCTTCATAAATCAGCTTATAGTCCTGCCAAGAGGAGCTTCTTTAAAATACCCTTTTATTACTTCACAGGGCACTAGCTTTTTGCCATTGCAGACTCAAACTAAGCCTATGCTTCCTGGAACAGCTTGTTCCTCTCTTCTCTTCTACTCACCCAGCTTGTTTCTCATCATTTCTTCTACTTCCAAAACAGAAGTTTTGTTTTAAAAACACTGTGCTGATTCAGACTGCAGCTCCCCGGCAAGCATGTAGAGAAGAAAAGGTGAGAAGTAGCTGAGCAAAAATGAGGTCAGCAGAAGGATACAATCTTGTTCCTAAGGTGGAAGGAAGTCATCATGCCCAGAAATCCTAGGCTAAGAGGAGGGAGTAATCCTTCAGAAAATACCTTAGTAATAGGGTTGGTGTGCACAAAACACATCTGGAGTGAGACATGCTTCAACCAACAAGGCATGGATAGGGTCCCAGACCATCAGGTGCTTTCTTCGATCAGCACAAGAAGTGGATCAGGAGCAGTACTGAGCCCCTTTGTGACACACTCAGATGGCTCACCGGAACCTGGTCCCGCTGGAGGAGGTCTACAGCCACCCAAAATTAATCTTTTTTGTCAAACTCCTCATGCAGTGCTTGGGGCACACTAAAAAAAGACTAGTTCAGCACATTCAAGAAGACCAGCCCAGGTCTATTGTTCGCAGAGAGTTAATTTCCCTTGATTATCCTTTGATTTGACTTTTAAATACCCTGGTAGCAACCTGCCTGTGAGGCACAATGCAACCATAGTTAACTTCAGGACATTTTTGGCCTTGCTGCTGTGGAGCAGGCTACTAGCAAGAGCTTAGCTTGAGATGGCAGCATGCTTTTGACATGCACAGATTTTGTATTTTTCTTTTCTTGATTGAGGACCGGAAGACTAGAATATCTACATTTAGTCATCTTCACGTAAGCTGGGTCCTCGTAATGGAGACCTTAGCAGTACAGTCAGCCTGGCCATGACATTAGGAGTCTAGTTCTTGGCAAACCAAATTATTTCCTAGAATCCCTTGACTGTATTGGGAAGTTAAATAACCTTGGACGTGGCCTGGTTGCTGACAGTGCTGAGTGCCAAACTGGATGCTTCAGGATGTTATTTCAGTTCTTGATGTGCTGTACTGGGAGGTCCTGTGTTGCATCTGCCACCTCCTTGTAGGTGTCTCAGATTTCCTGTAGCATCTCAAGCAATGCGAGAAGTCTCTGTGGAGGCAATTGAATCTCCCTTTGAGCTCAGGTGTTGACATCTCTGTGCAAACACTTCAGTGTAGGAGCTCCAGTTCTGAGCTGAATGTTACATAAGGCAGCTGTGTGGCAGGTAACACAGCCAGTCTTCACAAGAAGGCTTTGCTGCACCTCCTCATTCTGGTGTGTGGTGAGACAGCCACCCCCCACAGCACTACACTCAGCCTGCAGCTCAACATTTTTGTCCCTGCATCCTTTCTGCTCAATAGGTAAGTTCTCCTCTTTTGCTCTGTTCAAAAATCTTGCCCATGGAGTTCTGGGCCTTTCTGCTGGTCCAGGTGAGTGGGGTTTGTTGTAAATGACCCCAGACTAGCCTTGCATACTGGGCTGACTTGGTCTTTAGTGGTGTTCATATCAATGATGCTATTAAGTGTTGTGACATTTGGTAGGAAATGGAAACATTTTTCCTGTAGTTGACAATCTAGCAGTTGACACTGCTGATACTGCAACTCTATGCTTTGACTGTTTTACCAAAAATGCTTAGGCCCCTACCACACTTCCCCGGTCCCCTCCCTTCCTCCTGCAGCTCTGAAGGAGTTGTGCTGACAGCATTTTCTGAAAATGTCTACCCAACATTCCACCCAAAGGGGAATTTCCCAAGACAAAGAAGAAACCACAGAAGGAGGATCTGCTCAGGGCTGGTCTGAAGAAAGGTGTAATTCTTGGGCTCTCCTCCTCTCTCACTCTACTTGGTCACACCATTTCATTTAATGAAATATTAGGAAGCAGGTGTTGCAGTCAGAATATTTTAGAAGAAAAATAAAAGGTCAAGAATATAAGCAGATGGCAAATTTAGAGTAAGGAAGCTGTTGAACAATTGCATTCCTGAACGATTTCAGCTAAATGCTAGGTAAAACTCCAGCGCCAGGGAGTGGGTGTAAACATGAATGGGATTGGTGAGTTTGAGTCAAGTTACCATCTTTTTAATACATTTATAAAAATGATGGATCAACGGACAACCATCAAATCTCCAGGTTTTTGCCAACCACCATGCAGCCTCACCAAGACACTCCTTTTTTCCTGACAATCTTATTAAAAGCCGCATGTAAACCTGCTTCCAAGGATGTGCTGCCAGCACCTGCTGTAGTTTCTCAGGCAACAAGAGGACTGTGCTCATGAGCCAGCAGTGCCAGCAAGCTCAGTCCCTGCAGATGGCTGAAGTGGGGAAGTCTCAGCACCCACAACCCACGCTGGTACAAGGAACCCTCAGTGCAAGTACAGGAGGTGAGCACTGGGAAGAGGGAAGCTGTGGGGCAGTGTCACTCCTCCCTGTGCACTGCTGAGCCAGGCAGTGCCTGGTGGCACCCCAAAATGTCCAGGCAGATGTTGGACCCATGTGAGTCATGGCACCTGGCACTTGTACCTCTACATGAAGCAACACTCCTCCACTGTCACACGCAAATACCCTGCATTAACAGCACCTTCTTCTATTTTATTTCATCACAGTGCTTCTCAGAGTATTTGCTGTTTAGCTTTGTTTTCATTGATTTAAAGTGCAGAAAAAGGAAAGCAAAGTAGATTTTTGCTTGCTAACAGTCCAGATGAAGAAAGTTTTTTAAAAAAACCTATTTAAACAGCCAAGCTATGGCTTGTTGTTCAGAATGAAACCAGATATATAAAATATATAATTAGTGTCATATGTAATTGGTTTTTGTAACTTGAATAAAATCAAAGACAAAATAAAATGATTGCTAGCATTGTTTTCATCCAATTGACTCCCCAGAAGCCCGTAGTGCTTGAAGAGGATGCAAACACAAGAGCTGGATGGGAACTTTTCAATTAAATGTTTTGCACCAAAAAATGCTATTTCAATGAAACCAAAACTATTCAAGGAAATAGAACAGTAGTTTTACTAACTTTTGTTAGTAACATGGGGTTTGCAGTTATATTTCTGATTAGATGGAGAAAGAAACTGATAATGAGACTGATAATCTTAACGCACAAAACTGAGCATCACCTGATTTTGATTCCCCTCACCAGATGAGTAAATGCATCACTGCCTTAATAAACTTTCTCTCTTTTCCCTGATTTCTTTTTCTGAAAAATTTCAACAGCATTTTGATCATCAGTGTGACTAAAATAATTGTTAGCATCTCAAAATGTTTTACAAGATAGAATTTATATTTCCAGCTAGTCCAACTAACAGCCAAATGTATGAGTCTTCTTAGGACACCTGTTCAACTCCCATTCCATAAAGCCTATGAGAGATTAAAATAAAAGCATGCACGGATGAAATTACCACAGAACATCAATATAGGTTCTTGAAACAGGTCAGTGTGACTCAGAGTGGCTTAACATCATCATCCTTTGTTTTTGGAAATGTCTAAAACTGACCTTCGTCAAGCATTTACCCAATGGTGGTTTAGGGCAGACAATCCACAATAATCTCTTCAGGGCATTCAAGTATGTGATATACCAGACTTGGGAGTCAGAAAGTATCCATGGGATACTCGATGGGAGCTGGGTATTGAACATCCAGTCACCAGAGCCTGGCGCTCTTTGCACTCAAAGTCATCCCACCACCACCACGCTCATTTTAAAACAGTTTGAGGATACACTTGACTGCATCTTCCCTCATTAACTTTGTAGGTTGTGTTCCCTCTTCCTAAAGAAATAAAATGAGAAAGCATGCACAAAAACAGGAGATTTAAGATACCAAAGACTCGTATAATTCTTAGGCCAGTTACTTGTAGCTTGATGATCTGACAAATCTCTTTTCCCAGAGTGGGAATCCTGACTTAGGAAGTGCTGTGACTAGGTGATATGAATTTTGAAGACCACTGGAAAACAAGTCTGACTCTTACAAACACAGTGATATTTTCAGAGAATACAACAGCTTTATCTATTATCAAAACAACAGAGCTTTGTTATGTTTTAGCTAAGTTTCTCTGTTTACATTTTTGCAACTGAAGAAGTTTGGCCCAACACTCCTATATTGCCTTAGGTCAGCTCTTGCCTGAGAAGAGCTGAATGGCACACCTCTGCAGAACCCAGGTCATGGAGGATCTACTGACAGGAAATTAACCATCAGTTTAATGCAAGCTTGCCAGTGGAGGTAGGCAGGTAAGTAGAATATCGTGATTGATGGTCACAATGGCTGGTGATAGACTGGGGAGACCCAGCACTGACATGTGACATCCGGCCATTATCCATCATAGCTCTGACTGCTGTCTTCTGATTATTCGGGGGCTGAATTATTGAGCAGACCTAATTTGTGGCAAGCTGCCACTTGTGTTCTTGGGAAGGGCAAATATAATAAGAAACAAATGCCTCAACTACAATTTTGTACTGTCTCCAAGTCTCTCCCATTGTGCTTCCCTGCTGGGTAAGAAAAGGCAGAGGGGAGATTTAACTGCATGGGGAATGGCTTTGCATGGCACTGCCAGGTATTCAGAGGCAGTAAAGCTTCCTGCCACCAAAGAACCAGCACCAAAAAAATGTTAAGCCTGTGAAAAGGCAGCACCTTTGAAAAGGAAAAGGCATACTTAAAAATTTGGCAGGATCAAACCCTCTATTATAGTCCAATCTTTACATCCCAGAACCCTCAGACAATGAACATGAACCCTGGGACTATAACTAAACGTAAAATCATCTGCAAAAGCATGCTCCAGTCATATAATTTATTTGCATGTGCGTCAGTGCAGAAACTGGCACATGGCCCATTCATGTTCATAGTCCAACTTCTCTCCCACAGAGAGCCAGAATCTATGATTTTCAGTCCAGAGGTGTTCCTGACATTTAAACATTTATTTTCACTACAAAATCAAAAATTAAAGTTCAGGCTTTCAAGGTGTCTCCTGTAGAAAATCATGGTTTGACAGCAACACAAGGAGGAGGAGGCAATGCTGGGAAATGGAGCTGCCTGTGGGACATGAAGCAGCACTTGCTTCCAGCTCCAAGCCACACGTCTGGCACTGCCACCATGCCTGAGGAGGATGGAACTGCAAACTCAGTGCCAGGGAGGGAAGCAGAGCCATGTTGCACCGTTCCACAGCCTGACTCCTGCCTTTGGGGTCATTTCCAGTTAAATGAATCAAGCATGATTAGGAGCAAATGTGATCAAATAAGTGATTAATATTCAACTAATCTTTTAAGAGAGGGTGAGGTATAACTCTCTTTACCAAATTTGTGTAAGTTAAGTACCAACGAGGTGATATTGCCTCTGAGTCAGCACTGAAAGAAATATTTATCTCTATTATTTCTTGCTATAAAATTGACTCCATTATGGGTCCTTTTCATTAAAAATGCCTATAAATTTGCTTTGCATAAGAAAGGAAGCAATAGCAAAACCAGCTACAGACTATGAAGTAATACTTTAGTATCAAAAAGGGATTCTAGTGAAAAAAACCCTTTCCTTCTATTCAGAGATGCTTCCAATTATCTTAAAAAATGAGATTTTTGAATGGTGCAAACTCTGCCCTCAACGATATTGATACAGTGCCAATGAAGTCAATGAGATTACACGTGTTTGAATGAGGGCAGAATACAGCCCTGCATGTTTATTGCATTTGTCAAACACATTCCAAAACATAAAAGGTGTATAAATAAATGCAGCCTCTGTAAGTATTGGTATTTTTACTGAATGGTTGTATATAGTTTTAAATAAGTTCATATAAAAGTGGATTTCTGGCTTTTTCCTTCAAGTGGCCTTTCACACTTCATAAATTTGCCTGTCCCAGGCCTTATGTCCCAGGCCTCGACTGGTAACTTCAGCAAAATACATGAAGAAAACTCCTGTGAAATTTCAGTGATACAACTGTCGCATTAACTCTGTATACATTTCTATTTTGGGAAGAAAAGCTTATTGTATTTTGATTAATTGTCTTTGACAGACTAATCTAGGAGCATGAATAGATTCTATTATAGACTATTTACTCTGTAACAGTCCTGGGGTTGGGAGTGTTTCCAGGAGACAGGTCTCCTTTTGATCCTACCAGACCTTAATGATACTGTTTGTATTAACATTAGCAGTGGCATTTTTAAAAATTCAATATTAATTGAATCCTCATTTCTTCATTATTTCCTATATACTGTGCTTTTCCATGAGAAACGTGACTCATGCCAACAAATGCCTAGGGAAATATCTCCACCCTGTAAGCTGTAAAATACATTCTACCATCTGGTTAATTTATGGCACCAACTTGGAAGTCTGCTGAGCTGGACACAGCTAGCTGGCAATGGATGCATTGTTGTTAAATATGAGCAACATGTGACAGTAATATCAAATTAATTTTTGAGACAAAATGCACGCAAATTGCAATAACCTATAATAAAGAAATGAAAGGAAATGGTGCTGTATATATATGCAGAAGTTCATTTCTGTGATAGTTTTATACACATTAATTGATCATTCCTAATTGTATTAAGTGATTGAAGCAGAGATGGCACAAGCAGAGATGCCTGACTATTGAATGTACCAGGGCTGAAGTCCTTGGCTTGCAGCTGACCAGATAGGGGTAGGATAACCCTGATAATGACTCCATTTAGCAGAAATGCCCTCAAGGAGAAGAGGCAGATTGTTGAAGTCACAGGTATCATTTTGTGAGGCTGCTAACTCACACGAAAACCACAAACTGTCAGGTCTGTGCCAGGCTTTACCTTGAATAATCCTGTGCAAAGGCTGGGTCTCTGCAAAGTGCTGGCTGGGGTTTTCTAACACACTCTCCCAGCTGCGGAATATAGAGATTGCGACACATAGGAAATAGAGAGTTTCTGCAGACGGGTCTGACAAAAAACAAACATCACTTTAATTAGAATTTTCTATAGGAAACATTGCCTTTTGATGAAAACTCCATTCAAAATGTTAAAAAGCTATTTGGTTTTTTAGCAGCTGGTAATGACTCTTCCTCACCAAAAACTGCTGAAAATTTGGGGGCTTTCTAGCATCACTCTTTCAAGGAAAAACAGCAATGTTCAAAGAAAAGATGTATTTTTTGGAAGATTTAATTTAAATAAAGTTCCAGTTTATCTTCAAAAAATAATGCTTTTGCAGAAAAATTTTTGGTCTGCCCTTTGCAAAGAATAAATCTCCCTGGAAGTTGTCAGAGTAAATTCCCCCAAGTCATTTATAGCAAACCCCTACAAAATATTTTTAGGAACTGGAAACCCCATAAAAATCACTCCAAGTCATTCTCTAAATATTTGTGAGGTTTTCTCTGTGTGTCATCCTTTTGGAAGCCCTACCAAGGGCACCACAAAATTTTGATAAGGGCTGCACATCTGACAGCCCAAACCTGAACAGTCCAAAACATAAAACTGTACCTTAAAACCTGCGTGGGTACCAGTGGGGAGATGGGCTCTGTGGAATGCAGTTTCCTTCAGTGCTGGTTATAGGAGACTGGGTGGTCTTCAAGACAGGTGTTGCTTTTAATTTACAGAAATCCATAACACATACTCAGAGGAGAGATATATTTTCCTTTGAGAGCTACCATGTCCAGTTACTATAAATCACTGGTTTTCCAGCTGTTCTCCAGCACATACAATCCCCAAAATTTGCATGAACACAGCATCCTCTGTGCACACTAAACACAGCCAGCCAGGGGGAGAAATCTCAAATAAAATGCTGCACATTCTGCAAACTCTGACTTCACGGCCCCCTGCCCTGTGCTACCGCAGCACTGGGGTGACCCTGAGAAGAACAGCCTGAGTGCCTTAGGTGTTCAGACTCATGGACTTCCATGCCCAGTTCATCCTGCTCACATGCAAAATGTGGGTTTGTCCCCATAATCTGGGCTGCCTAGCCCACAGGCAATTTGCAGATGTTTGCATTCACCACAGATTTTACCCAAACCTGGGCCAGTGTGTGCTTCTGCAGTCTGCCCTGTGTGAGTGATGGCCTCTTGCTTACTTCAGCAGCTCTGGGCAGACGTGTTTGAGAAGGTGTGAAATGGTCTGGGGTAAAGACGAGGACAAGAAAACCCAGCTCACTCCCTCTGGCTGCTTGAGGTAAACACCATGGTTGCTTAAGATGTGCCAGCATGCCAATCTGCAGACAGAGAAGACTTTTTTAATGGAATTAATAACAAAAAATTATTTATCACTGCCATTATTTATTGACTAAACATAAGTTGACCATCTCTATAGGCTAATCTTCAGCTCCTCAGATCAGAGATGTGTACAACTTGCATTGCCTAAGGGTCACTTGGGTGCATTTTGCCTGAGATGTCCCTCACCAACTCTTCATTCCTGATGTTCCCTTTTTTTAAAGGAGCTATTTGCCTCCTAATCTGTATCCAGCAGTCAATTATGATCTCACACAAAGTCTGGCTGTGTTTGCTGGTGAGTTGAGAAAACAACATATTCCCATGCTCCCCATTCAGTCAGTGTACATAGAGCCTGTCCTGGTCGCTACACAAATCTCTTACGGAGAAATGTGGTTTATTTGCACCAAGCATCAGGTCTGGTGACAATTTCGAGCTCAGAGAAGCACAGAGAGGACACAGAGAGGATAAGTAAAAGCCTGCAATGGGCCCAGGAATAGAGGGTGGAGCTCTTTGCCCAAAGCCCCAAGTTCTTCTCTCTTTTGGCTTCCTGCGGCACACAGATCTCACAACATTCCACCAGGAGCAATTAGAGTCATGAGAAAAAAGCACAGAACAAAATGCTGATGTGGCTTGTTGAAATTTAGGGAAGCCTCAATTACAGAGTGCTGTATTTTTGACATCATTGTAATTATAAAATTAAAGACTGTTTTCCACCATTAAGCATGTCAGGCATAGCTCCTGCTCTATTCCTATGTTCACTTTGCTAGGGAAACAAAGCTTACATCTATCCCATTGGTCGGTTTCTCATTTTTGTTCTCATAGTAATTGTAGCACTTTATTTATGGCCAATTTTATCCAGATTTGAAGGGAGGGCAGGACCTTTTTGAAACACAGGGGCTTGGAAGAGAAGAGAAACACTATTAGGCTCCACTACAGAGGAGTTGGGTATCAGGGAGAGCCATGCTGGCCACCAGGCTCCACCAGTAGTGCTGCTGGTGTGAAATGGCTCAGGGTATTTCTTATCCTACATCCAGCTTGCTTGGCAGGTACCTCACAGCCTGATAAGCATTTCAGTCTTCTCCCAGTCCAGCCCTGTAATGTGATCAGTCATAAAGGTGGCCTCGTTAGAAGGGGAAAATCACCGAAGAGAAGAAATCATCTGCTGAAAAGTACTGACAGAGAAAGGACAGCCAGCCTGGGACTGCTGAAGAATGGGATCCCCTCTGAGGATGGGGCTTGTAAACTAGAAGCACCTTTGAAAAGTGCAGTCAGGGTGCCTAGAAACTGAAGATATCCTGAAATACTGTAAATTAGCAGAAAAAATTATGGACTGTAAGACCAACTTATCACCTGAGAAAAACAGTCTGGGAAAACACAGTGGAAAACAGTTTGGGAAAATAAAATTGCTCTGAAAGAGCAGAAAACATCATAATGTATTGGCTTTTACAGGTGAAACCAGACATTAACAGGACCTATTGACTGTGTGAAGTAGGATGTCCTATGCCCTCTTATGTCCCTATGTTTAAAAAAAAAATGTGTTTATTTTATCCAAAACTGAGCTCCTGTGCTACTCAGAGCTTTCCGGCTGAATCTCACACAAACTTTCTACAGGATCTTGGACTGTCACCACAGGTGTCCTGCTGACCCTTGGCTGACCCCAGGAAGTGAGTATCTCTGCTATCCTTTCTGTTCAGTCTGCCATCCTCTCTTTTGGGGATAGCTGGGTGTGTAGCCCCCACCTCTGATTGGTTTGTCCCTCCCCTTTTGAGATTTCCTTCTGAAATCTAATTTGCTTTGTATTGATGTTACATATACTCATTGTTTTCTAGTGACAAGTTGTGGTAATAGGTAAGAACACAGAACTACTTGGTTGTGCTTGTTATTGATCGTACTACAAAATTAATTCATGTCATCATTGATTGATACCATACTATTGATTGAGACTGTAATTGATTGATGCTAGTAATACGTAATGGCTTGAGACATACGTAAATATATATCTATTAATTTATATTTGCTTCATTAATCATAGGCATATTGGTGATTTTTGTAGTATTTGTGGTAATCTGTAACTAAGTAGAAAGGTTAAGAGGAAAAGGCCTCCATGTTCTCAAGTACTGTGAAATCCTATGACCCTGTGGTCATGCTCTCTAGACTAACCCTTAGGTCATGACACCTCATTAGGACCCCAAGTTCTCTCACCACAGGGGGAAGCAACTGTCTAGCAGGTGATGTTTTTTTAAAGGCAAAAGCACACTGCATGGTGAGGCAGAGGGAAATGTCTATATTTTACTCTTTTTAAATAGGTTCCTTTTTTAAGCAACAGCAGTGGTGGGTGTAGATTAAAGCAAACTCTGTGATATGCTGCAGGTGATGGATCATCCTCTGAAATGCACCTGCTTGGGAGTGCTGCTGGACACACAATAATTAGATTCCCTTTGGTGCTGTAGAAATCTGTCAATTAATAATGACAATCATTTTTGCCCTAAACTTTCACTGCAGCTTCCTGACATTATGAGTGGCTGGGGAGCTTTGCCCCTGAAAACCCAAAGCAGAGGCACTGGATTGCTGTCCACGGGAGACCAGTGTGCTCCATGCAGAGCCAGGGTCTGCTCTTATTGCTTGCTTTTCAGATCACCTCGTGCAGCACTCTTACAGAAATGCCATAAGCCAGAGCAACCACGTGTGGGTTTTCTTCTCTGTGCTCTGTTCTTTTATGAATCTTGCTAGTTGGCAACAGTAGTGTGTAAATATTGAAGCCAATGACATGGCAAGAAGGTTGTTTTCCCCCCAGTTTACTCTACTCATATGATTTTCACAGGAAATCAGAAATCTTTCTTGCATGATCGCAGGCTCAAATAGAGAAATTGCTATGTGTGTAGAAGGGCAAATCTGCCGAAAGAAAAAATATTCTTAGTTCCTCTAACCTGAAAGCTTGATATTAAGAGTGAATTAGTTGCTGGCCAGATTGGGCTAAATTTAGAAAGCTGCTAACATATAACCTTCCAGCGAAGAGCATCCTTGAATGAATTGTGGATAAATGAATCAGGCTTTCAAATGACTACACATGTGAACTTGCTAACCTAGATGAAACTGCCATAAGATGGTCTGCAGGGGGATCACCAAGGCTAGATGCATCCCAATGTAAAGCAAAGTGACGGAGTCCTGTGCTGTGGGAGGTCTTTTCGCCTTGGACTGCATGGTGGAGACACAGCAGCTGCTGAAGAGCCAATGGCTCTGTCTTCTCTGGGCTTGTGCCCAGAAGGGCAGTGGAGGCCCAGCACTGGCACTGTGGCACAAGGGGATGAAAATCCTGTCCTTTTGTGGCATCACACTGAAGATAACTCGATTTCACAGCACCTCCCGACCAAATCTACAACCTTCAAGGATGCATCAAAGCACAGTTAGTTCTGAGGGGGACAGAAGAGCAGCTTGGAGAGGCAGTGTCTGACACTGGAGTGACTACTGCAGCACACGAAGCCTTGGAAACCTCCAACAGGGACCTTGAATCTGATCAGAAAGATCTGAACTCATGCTTCTACAGAAAAAGGACTTCAGCAAGCAAGCATAGAGGAAAACTGCTTTGTGTTGTCATTTCCAGAGGCTGAAGAGAAGCTGAAAGGATCTATGCCAGGCTTTCACCTCAGCTCTCTCTTGCCTCTTCCCACCCTTCCTCCTTTCCTCCAGCATACTTTCTGTTCTTTTCATCCACATGGTTTGAAATAGCAGTGTTGTTTTCTCTTCCATTTTTGATAGACTTTAATATACATTTAAATCAATATAAATTAAATCTATCTCTATACATCAATGCATATTGATAATACAATAATGGCATTATAACATATGCATGGTAGATGTTATATGTATGTTAAATATACAACATACTGATATCTATTATGTATCAGTATATATATTCTAGGTGTATATATATATATATATGTATGTATGCTTAAATTTTTTAAGGCCCCCAGCTTTACTACCTTTGCTTGGAAAGCTTAACAAAACAGATAATTCTTTCCACCATTGGTTTAATTTGAATTTATTAACAGTGATTACTACTGGTAAGTTAAATAAGAGGCTGATTTAAGTAGGGCAGGCTTCCCATTAGATTTTTACTTGCATTTTCTACCCTGTTAAGCACCACAGCTGCAGTTAAATCAATTGGCACCATCTGTCAGGATGCTTATTTTGAGTTGCCTATCAGTGGAACCTAATCTCAGCTAATATTTCAACTCATGCTTTAATTTATCTGCCAGTGGCTGCATATATCATTCCAAATTCCTTTATCAAAATGAAAGTATAAAACAAAATATAAAGAGGGTCTCCAGCAACAATATTTTTTCCTCCTAAACAAAGTATAAGCAGTGTAGCAGACCTGTGCTCTGTGAGATGCTCTCTACTGCCTGCAGAGCAGTGTGGAGCAAGAACTGTCTGTGTAACTCCCAGGGGTACACAAGCTCTTCTCTCATGCTATGGTGGTCAGGACAAGTCAGTGAGGAAAGATGGAGAACAGGAGCGAAGTTTTCCACATGATGAAGTGAAACACATTTTACATCATCTGTAAGACAGCCAAAATATTATGCATGATTTGTTTTTCCAGAGGTACTCAGCTCTGAAGTCAGAGGAGGTGAAAACACCTCACCAAATGAGGCCCAAAGGGCATCATTACAGAGAAGGTATCTGTGCACACACTGAGCAAGGTGATGAACTGCAGTGAGCCCAGGAGCTACCACCCAGCACTAACCATCTTCCAGCCCCGTGCTAGAGCACCCTGCTTTATTTCCAAGATGCCACGGGAGGGCTGCTTCCCATCCAGCCCAGACTAAGTGTGCCCACAAAGCTCTCACAGCCTCAAATTAGCAGCACATGCTAATTGTGTCCTCAGCTCCCTGCTGGCATGGAGACCTTGCAGTCACCTGTGGACCACCAGCAGGATACACCCCACCAGGATGTGCTGTGCTCTGCCCCAGTGTGCTAACAGGGCACTAAATCCACACCTGGCCTCCAGCACTGGACTTGCTGCAGTCTCTGAGGGCAGCTTTGCTTTATGTCACATTTGAAGAACCATTTGAAGATTGAGGCCACTCTTGGAGCTGTGTGGGTATTTTCTGCCACCTTGTATTTTGTCCCTCTCATGGGTCTTGTCTCCTGCAGACTCCTCGTGGCAGGACACAACCCCTTTTGCTTTTGCAAAGCAGTCAGCAGAGGGGAACCCAAGGCAGCCCTAAGGCTTCCTCTGATTGTTGTCATCAGGCAAATAACATCTTTGTAAAATGTACTCTTACAATTCAGCTGATTACCAAAACCAGATTGGACATACAGCATTAGGAAAAGCCTTGAATAGATAGAAAAGGTCTGATCCTTGGTACCTCGCTGCCTGGTGATGCTTTGGTGAGCAGTCTGAAGGCACTTCCTGTTTTTTTATACAGTTTTTCCCCACGTTTTGCAAAGAAAGTCCATTTTTTACAAAATGAAAGGCAAACAGAAGTGCTACTAACTCAAAACACATTTGAGTTATTATTATAGGCATTTTTATAGGCATTTTCCTGAGAAACAGACTAACACTGAATCAAACAGAAGAAAAAAAAAAAAAAGCTGACAACCTTTCCACGGCCCTGAGAACAAATGATAGAAATCACCAGCTCCTATTGAAGGTGAGCAGAATTGATTTACAACCAGAAGAAACTGCCTAGCTGTGCATGAAAGACTCAAGCCTGCTGTGCTGACTCAGGCAAATCTGCTGCTTAAACAAGCACCCTGACACTTCAGATAAGGTATTTTTCCAATGCTCAAGATCTCTGTATGAAATCAAATCGATGACTCTGCACCCTGCTTGCACCAACACGTGCACATGTGTGTGCACATCTCCGTGATGGAGCACAGCTGAGCTTCCAGTCATGGGAGAGCTGTGCAGCAGGCAGTCTGGCTTTTTAAAGGCATGTGTCTGCAGTCATATTCACTGTGCCCAATTCAAACAGAACCATGGGGCCTTTCGAGTTGCCTGAAAAATCAAAGTTAGCTATTTCACCATGCCAGCAGGAGCCCCTGTGAGCTGGGTCACGCTGTATGATAAAGGCAACCCAGACACTGCCCTCAAAACCCATACCCAGTGCTACAAAATTTAGTCTCCCAGAACTTCAGAAACTGGGGGCAGGAGGTAGAGTGGTTATTTTTCCTAATGAAAAGACCCTTGGAAAATAGTCTTATCTGTGGGACCCTACAGATATTTACTACATCGTTTCTGAAAGGTGATCTGGACAGAACAAGGGAGTGGGTGACAAAAATTGCAGATGACACTAAATTATTCAGGATACTTAAACCTGAAGCTGACTTTGGAGACCTGCAAAACCACTTCATGGTGTTGAGTGACAGGGCAATAAATGAAAAAGCTGATAAGCAATAAAAAAGGCTGATAAGCACTGAACAACATGCTTAGGACAAAAAAAGATGTACGAAATGGCAGGCCTTCATTGCTACTGCTCAAGAAAGTAGCTTTGTCATCACTGTGGAAAGTTCTCTAAAAATATCTGTCAACACTCAGAAGCTGTTAAAAGGAAAATTGAATGGTAGGACTTGTTAAGAAAGTGTAGAGCACAAAATGAGGCTCATCATTTAACCTGTGAATAGGTCCATGGTGTACATGTACCTCAAAATCTTTGTGCAGCGCTGGTTATGTCATCTCACACCAAAAAGAAAAATAAAAAGCATGACTGGAAGCATCCTCTACAAAGATAAGGAGTGGCTTCCACTGATTGAGAGCTAAAGCCTCACAGCTTCCTCAGTCTGGAAAAGCAACAGCCACAAGAGAAGCCCGTGGACATGAGGGGTGCAAAACAAGGGATTGGGTTTTTATCCCCGTTA
Source organism: Leptocoma aspasia (assembly GCA_013399835.1). Lineage (NCBI taxonomy): Eukaryota > Metazoa > Chordata > Aves > Passeriformes > Nectariniidae > Leptocoma > Leptocoma aspasia. The sequence continues at coordinate 580,315 of VXAX01003520.1, read as the reverse complement.
CTGGACTCTGCAGGAGCCATGAGTGTAAAGACACCACTCTTGGGTGAGACAATTTCACAGAGCTTTGATACTGTATGTGAATGTCAGGGTGCATCCCTGGCTTGGAGAGATCCCATGTCCCTGACCACTGGAGGTTAAATGTGATTTTTCTATCCTTTCCCTGCTTTTTTACTCTACTTTGCATTTTTGCTGACGGCCACTTCCACAGTCAAGATGCTCTCCAGGTGGGCCCTTAAGCTGTCTTTTCTTCCATTACATATTCTTGCTTGGAGTGAATCTGGACCAAGATATATAGAGGGAACCTAATAAAATTTAAGAAGACTAAAGAAAAATCTTGCTTGTGCTCTCTTAACCTAAATGTAGCCACTGAAGATAATCCTGTTTCCTCAAGGATTCATCACACACCTATCTGATTTATTGGCTATGATTTATTCATGAGCTAAGAAGTGGTTGATATAGTCATTGATTGCAAAACCATTAGAGAAGCCTCACTTTGATGACTTCTTTCTGGCCAGAATTCAAGTTTAAATGGAATACAAATTATTATATTGTGCCTCTAAGACTTTATGTTCTGATTTTTCCCTTTTTTCTCCCACAGTCTTGAGGGGTGACAAGCCTGTAGCAGCAAGTGAATGAAGGTGAAGCAGTGCAGTCTTTGATGACTTTCATACATAGTCTCATCAGGAGGCTGTACTACTTTCCCTAAAATAATTTTTGTTGTTACACAGCCTCATTTAAAAGTTAATGGAAACCCATTTCTGTCCTGATTAATGGTTATTGGTGTGTTTTTCCAGAACCAAACAACCATGAGACACCCTGACACTTACGGAACATGGAAGTTCTCCACTGCAGCACTTAGGACAGACTCTACCCTGATGCATAAGGGTGCAAAAGCCAGGTTCATCAGTTCCTGCTGGAACCTGCCAGGTTTTTGCTTAGCAGATAATCTGTGTGCCTCTGACAGTGCCTGGAGTTAGCCAAATCTGGTCTTGAATAGGGTTTTCTATGGAATTTCTTGCTGATTGCACATATGATGGCAACCCTTGACGGCAACTGAGCTACCTTTGGGTCATCATCACTGCTTGGTAAGAGCACCTATTGGTGCATAAACTTGTCTATTTATTTAATCAGTTTGTTGTTGCTGTTGGGTTTTGTTTGAATTTTTTTTTTTTGCCTATTTGAAATAATAGCATGGGTGCTCAAAGGTTGTCACTGTTTTGTATTTGAAAGGTATATTTTTTTCCCTAATGTATTAGGGGAGAATTTTTAATCCTGCAAGTTTCAATAAAATATATAAATATATTTGACAATAAAGCAGTTCTGCTCGTTTCACTTTTTATTAATCATCCTAGTTTATCCTTATTCAAGTCCATAGGTTTCTAGCAGAACAAGCAGCAAAGAGGTCATCACAGTGGAAACTATGCCCATGTGAAAGTGGACACTAAAAGCTGTACAGTGTCCTCAACACATGCTCCTAGATTGACTGTGGGCAGCTATTTTTAAGAAAGATTGCTCATGGCTTTTTACTGTGTAAAAAACATGTGACATTAGAAGTGGTTAACAAGTAGGAGATAACAGGTAGCAATGGGGTAAGCTCAGCTCATAATTTGACACAGGGATTTATAGGAATAGAGCATCAATGTGGTGCAGTATTGGTAAGACTGAACTGGGGCCAGCAGGGGTTTCTCATTTCAATCCTCTTGCTTTGGGCATACAAAGTTCACAAGTTTGTTCACCACAGCTTTTAGAAACCATCTCTCACACCTTCCTGCCACCGTACCCATGTGTTATGTTTCAGTGCTCCTTTTCCACTCTAGGCACAAGCAGAAAACATGTTGGGTGTGGAAACAGCTTACTCATAGGAAAATGTCAACAAGCCCAGGAAACACATGCAATGTTAAAAAATGGAAAGATGACGGAAGAGGTGTGAGCAACCCCACACGTCACTCCGCCTCTTCTCATCATGGGAGAAGAAAAATGCTTCAGAGAAGATCATGTCTCCAGAGGACACACTGCAGTGCGCAAAGGAAAGGCTGTCTCAAGAAATTTTTCACTCTCTGTGCCCTGGGGCTGGTGGAAAGGCCGATGCAAATACCGTGGAGCCTGTGACAAGGGAGGGCAGATGGGGCCAGAGAGGAGGGTGCGGTGGGAAATGTGTGCATCCCTCTGCCCACAAATCCAGGGAGGGGACTCCATCAGAAAAACCCCAGGGCTGTGTTAGTCTCATCGTAGCCCCAACCACAAAAAAGTTTTGCTTGAAACTCCATGCAGTGACTCACGCCCTGACATGCACTTTGTCCGTGTGCCAGTGGGTGGCACAGGGAGCCTGTGCAGGTCAAACCCAACATTTTGTGCACCCTGGAGGAAAATTGTGAGCTGAGGTGGTGTGGGAAGTCATCAGTCACATGACAGCAAGCAGGGAAGGGGAAGCACCACCACACTGCTGCCTCTGTGTCACCCTTCACAGCACGAGGATGCCAGCTGTCACCCACTCCCGCCACAGCATGCCATAGCAGTCTGGGAGGACACTGGCATTCCCAACAGGCACAAATGACCCCTGGACACAGCACTGGCATCTGATCTGCCTGCCCTGCATCAGGCGAAATCCCAGGATCAGCCCCTGCCTGCACTGCCTGGGGCTAATGTTCAGCCAATACCTACGCTGCACATGGCAGCCGTGCTGACACAGACTGCGGCAATGTCACCAGCTGCCTAATGGCAATCTCTGCTATTCTTCAAAGGCACCAGTGCTCCAGGTATCTGCTGTAGAGAGAGCAAGAGTGTTTGCGGAGGAAAAAGAGAACACTTGAACAGATGTGATGCTCCCATGCATGGTGGATCTGTTGCCTTGTGCTGAAGGCAAGAGAAAGAACAGGCCACAAGAGCAGCAGGTAAATGTCGAGTGGAAGAGCTCTGTAAAAGCACCCAGCACTGACGGGGGAGCAAGATCCAGCCCACCAGGACACAGGTGGGAACAGCCCCTGGAGGCCATCAGTCCACCCCACCTCACCCCACCATCCAGTCCATACCCAGCCCCAGGCTTGTGTCATGGCTCAGCGAAGGTGGGATTTCAGAGGGGACGGGGTAGTTCGGATGTTGGAATAAATGTGAGCTGCCCTTTCTGAGCACCAAGACTGGCATCAATGCACACAAGCAGGTGCCCAGGATTGCAGGGTTTGTGCCCTGCCAGCAAAAACAGCAAAGAGCAGCAAAGAGTCACCAGCTCTCCCAGCTTTCAGATGCCTCTCCAAATATGTTAAAGTGTTTCTGGAAACTAGAACCAAAACTTGAATTGAAGCCAGGATGTTCTTTCCGTGCTTTTGGAAGAGGACTTTTCATTATTTTGATTCACTGAGTTGCCAAATGACTGGGTGATTTTGTCATGAGATTCTCATTTACTCAACCCTGCCGCCTCACTTATTTAACTGTGATTTGTGAATTTCTAACTGACCCACAAAAGCACCTTTGCCCTTTGCAGGGCCATAATCACTGCCCAGCTTCTCTTGTGAGGTGACATCTGCCAGGGTAATTAGGGCAGGTCTGTGCTTGGCACCAGGCAGCCCTGCCTCACCGCAGGTCTGCTCAGGATAATGAACTCGGCTGAGCTCTTAAGAGACTTGCTTTCCCTCAAAACCATCAAGAATTAATGGGGAAGAAATTAGTGTTTCCCAGCTCACTCTACAGAAGGAAATGGTATTTTCCCATTTCATCAGTCACAAACTCTTTGCTGATTGTAGGAATACCAAGGCAGTACTAATATTGGCACTGAAAAAAGCTACCAGGAGTCTTGCAAACAGGTGTGTTAAGGGAAATGCCTGGATCTACTTCTGTGTTTCCAGGCTGCATTTACATTACAAGCAGCCTCTGATGGGGCTAGTTGGGAATTTTCTCTTGAATTCATTTCTGTCCAAATATGCAGCTTTGTTTTATAAGCTGTCAGAGGAATTAAAACAGAAGCACCGTTTGCTCCACTGCACACCCGGGGGCTGTTTCTGAGGTGGCATGGTTGACCTCTCCCAAGCTCTCTTCCCCATGACAGCATGTCATCCCCAGTCTTTGGGGACAGGAAGCAGCTTGCTGTGTGTGGGCACTGTGTGTGGGCAGGGGAACATGGAACACCCCAGGGTCCGTGGGAAAGCCAGCCCCACTGTTCAGGCCCCCAGCTGCCAGCCAAATCTGCCCCTCCTGCAATGAGTTTGGGAGGCAGCTGGTGAGACAAGGCCAGTGGCAGTCCAAAAGCTGAGCACGCTGGCAGAGGGGAGGCTGCTTCTTGTGCTCCTTGCACTGAGGTTGTTTCTGGTGGCCAGCTGCCCAGAAGTGTCTTTTTGAATGAGAAATTCTTGTTTATGTTTTGTTTTTCTCCCACTTAGAGAACCTCACAGGAATGAGATTTTGAGCTTTCACCAGTTTGAGCATTTTATTTTGCAACTTGCCTTGAAAACTAGGGAGGAAAACACATATAGCTATTTTCATTTTGCTTCAGTTCAGTTTTGCTGGGGATTTGGAGCAAAAGCAGGAGTCATTCACTTCACAGTAAGCTGCTGATGTGCCAAAATACCACAGAAAGACTATCTACACTGATGAAAGCTGGAAGTAACAGGAATTTCTGGACCAAGATTGTTGTCGTGACCGTTCTGGGGCAGTCCTACAGATTCAAAAGTACAAAGTTCACACACAGTTCAAGTATTTCTTGAATGTTTTATTGTAGTGAAACTCCACAGCATTTGTCATTTACTCACTGTTAGGTCTTTATAGCTTAAGGGGTGTTGGCTGCCCCTTTCTCTTATGTTCTTTAGTTCTTCCCACCTTATGTCATTAACCTAGATCCATGTTCATGTTTACAAGGACATCGAGTCCCAAAGTGTCAGAGATTCAAGGAGCCAAGCACATAGCAGATCTCCCAGGCTCATCTTAAGTACATTCCTCATCACAGTTAGAATGGTCTGGTTCTGAACAAGCCCTAAGGTAACAGCGGGTATGAGGGATGGAAATATGCAGGCTATGGGGTGTGATATGCTCAAGTCCTTGCTGTGTAGGTCTCTTCCACATTTTTCTCAGCACTTGTGATAAGGAGTTTCCAAACAGTAACTCCTGCAAACTACCTTGAGAGGATCTTGTCCAAGAAATGCAGAAAAGAGGCAGAAGAAATGCCTTAATGAAAAGAAACCTGATGAGAAAAATACTGACTGAGTGTGGTCAGCTAACTCCAGGTACTCCTGGAGTCCAAGTGCAGTGCTGTGCACAGCCATTTTCCCAGAAGTTCATGCTCCCCTTCCCAGCATGTAGCCCAGAAGGCTGATTGCTGGAACACATCAGGAATAGACAGCACTGAAATGCTTAAGGTTGCTGCTCCTTTCCATACTCCTTGACACTGACCAAGGTATTTTGAGCCCTTCAGCATCTATGGGCATGAACTGGACAGTAACATTGACGTGGCTTTGGAGAAGTTGGGTTAAACTAAGCAGCCAACCACACTGTCTCCAAGCATGGAGACACGGAGATTTTCATGGGATTCTTTGCTTATTCTTGATGGCAGCCAGCTGGATCTCCATTTGTGATAACCTGACACTTCCTTTCAGAGAATTACTGTTACAGTTTCACTATTATTTCCCTGGGTGTGATGCTTGCCTTGGGATCTGTGTTCTTAGATGTTTTGGTTAACGTTAGTTGTTCATATAAAAATAAGGTCAGGAAAAATATTCTCTGCTTTGCCATTGTAAAGTAAAGAATCAGTTTTTCTTTGGCAAGTCTGTTGTCTTGTGATTTGCAGTACAGAGTGAAAACAGAGCTTGTGGCTTGAATCAGCTTAGGGAGAGCTCTCATATAAAATAGTTTTTGAATTAAAAGAATCCTAGAAATGCTTATAGGTTGTGAAGTCCATCAATCAGATGTTAGAAAAGGCCAGGGTTTAGGTTTTCTGTCATGCTCTCAAAGTCTGTTCCTTCTTCTCTCTTCAGCACATCACACATAGTGTCTTCAATCACAGTACCACATGCTATTTTTTTCCATTCCTCTGTGGAGCTGCTTAGGAAAACTCCCCACTGATCTGGTAGCTAATTCTACAAATTCATTTATACCTGTGTGTCTAAGACAACACAGTAAGCAAGTAGGAATCAGTCACAATCCCTGTGCATTGTTTCCATTCGGAGGACAAGAGGATTATGGTTGGGTATCTTTGATGTGCATTGTCCAAAACACAGGAGGAGGCAACATTTTCCAACCAGCACTTAACTGAAAAGGTGTCTCTTTGGGCTTTCCTCTGTGCCATCCCTTCGGCTCCAGGGGTAGCGTGTCATGCTGCCTTTTCTCCTGCTTCTGAAGGGTTTTGCGTCCTCCCTCTCTTCTCAGGCAGTGATGGCCTTTCATCCATCATATTCAAGTGAGTGGCTTTGCCTGCCTGCTTAGCTTTGGGAAGTGACCTTTTCCTCTGTTGAGTTTACAAGGTTTGCAGCAGCAATGTTTGCAGCAGTAAGTAGCTTTTCTTTGCCATTTCTTCAGGTAGTTAGGATGGTGATCATGCAATTAAGAACATCTCTGCACACTGGATCTCTTCCTTCCAAGACTGCCTTTGCAATGAACTGCTATGTATTTTCCTCATCCTTTCCAGTCTACATTTTTTGCTACAGTATTTGGAGGCTACCTATCTGTCTGATTCTTGTATGTTCAGTAAAATAATCTGGGAAGACATTAATTGTATGAAAGAGTGAAATATTGGCTAAGAATATTTTGATCAAGCTTTGTGTTGTTTTCCTTTCATCCTTCTGATGTTAAGATAAATTGTTTATGCCATAGGAAAAAAGCCTGAAAGAAAGCTCTGGGGACTGGAGGAGGAACCCAAACCAAAACAATAAAAAAATCAGGAAACTACAAAAAGTGAAAACAAGAACAGAACATTGAGAAAACACCAAAAATATATTTTATCACAAGAGGGCAGTGCATATTAACAAGAGAGGAAATATTCCATATTTCACAGAAGGCTAATCCCTTTCTTTTAAAAATTTCCAAAAGTTCTGCTGTCAGTGCTAAAAAAAAAAAAAAAAGGCAGAAAAGTCTTAGCATGCAATAGCAAACCATGCCTTGTTGAGTTTGTTGCATACTAGAACTGAAGGAAGGAAGTAGGAATCAGAAGGAATCTGCTCTTGGGTATCATGATTTTTTTAAGAGAAATGAGAAAACTCTGGGTGCCACAGGAGCCACTGGTCACCACCTAGGCAGACAGTGATGTTACCTGGTGAACCATCATTTATTTTGCTCATGTATCATATCACTGGCAAAACAACCACTCTCACATCCGGCGTATTTATCATGGTAACAAAGAAAGAAATGGAGATGGTATAATACAGTTATGTTACAGCAAAAGTTAATTTTGCACCTCTGTCCCTTTGATCACTTTCTTAACTATGTAAATTTGAGATGTGCAACATGAGTTAGATTTTCCCAGAGATAGACATCCCCTTTTGTGCTACACTATCTCTTTGTGTTTCAGGTGACTTGTGAGCCATCCGAGTGGTGTCTGCTCAGAAGTCACATCTTTCTTGTGTGAGGAAATACACAGAGTGTTTTTGGGGAGAGACGAGCAGGTTTTCAAGGAACTACAAAAAACGGTAGAGTAACTTTGCCAGCATCTGTTTAAAGGTCAGACAACCCTGATACTAAACCTTTACAGACATTTGCTCCTGTATTTGCCTAGGAGCAACAAACCTCTATATTCAAGAACTCAATGCTCTAGGTGGGAGCTACTGTGAAAAGTTGCCACTATTTGTCACACTCACACAGAGGTCACCATCATAAGGCATGCACCCAGTGCCACTTGCCAGCACCTCTGGGACCTGAGAGCCTGCATCTGTGCAGGATTCAATTAGTGCCCTCTGATCTTGTATTTTGGAGCTTTTCTATATTTGTCTGTGAAACAGGGTAGGTACACTGCCAAGTGATATGCTTAGTCCAGCATGAAAAATCTGTAGGCTTGCAGTAAATACACCAATTCCCTGTATGTTTATCCACAGGAAAACAGAAATACAAACCCAAGAGCAGATCTGAAGGCTTTCCTAAGAAAGAGAGTGTCTCTGCTAAAGAAGGCTGTGTAAGTGAAATCTCAGAGGCCAACTTATGTATATTCATCCATTCAGAGGCTGTTCTCTGACTTTATCTACTACAGTGCAGTTTAGCATCAAGACTTAAAAGGTAACTCTGTGTGCCACGGGACCATGCAGTGCTGCCAGCTTCTGGCTGATGGGTAGCATTGTCCTCTTTTGGGGAACAGCAGCCTGTGTCAGCTGCATGCTGCAGGGTAGCCAGCTAAAAGCTCCTCATGGTTTCCACTGGGCTAAACCAGATTTTACTGCACTCTGTTTTAAAAGTGACATTCCTGATATTGCCATTCACATCTAAATCGTATGTCAAAACATTTTCAGGTATTTACAGGCTCAGCATTGAATAACGCTTCTCCAAGGAACATTAAAAAATATATATATTTATCAAACAGAGAAAGGAAACCAGGTAGCAGCCAATAAAAATTAAAACTATTAAAATTTAGAGAACAAGGGAAGCTAGAGAGATGCCTATAGCACAAAAAAAGGGATAAGTATTAATACAAAATCAGGCAATGCAGTTGATGGAATAGTAAAGTGTTTAGAAATTAGGAAGAGAAGGAAAATATCAGCAAATATTTCTGACATATTTCAATAGGAAAGAGATGGTGCACTTGATGATACGAATATGATGAAGCATTTTCCAGACCCTAAATACCCATGGGAGCAAAAAGTAGTTGTCTGAACAAACATCTGTACCACTGACAACATTTTTTTGAGAAATATTGTAATACTCTAGTGAATTACAATTGGACAGCGGTAAAGTGTCAATATTGTGCTAATACTGAAAAAAAGCAGAGAAGGACATATGAGGTAACTGGCTGGTAACATTTCCTCAGTAAAATAATTGAAAAGCCCATAAGGGAGTCAACAAACATAGCCTTAAAAATGAGAATGTGATTAATTCCTGTCAGTTTATGGAGGACATCCTATTAAGCAAACCAAAGTTTTTTACTTACTATCACTTGCTATTTAAAATTTTTTAAATGGCTCAATAATATGCTAGTAAATCTCACTGAGTGGAAAGAGAACTGGCTTAAAATATGATTGTCCGCGAGGAATTTTCTTCTAAAGGAGATTCAAAAGCAGTCCTATGCCCAGACTAGTATTCAGACTAAATAAACCAACCCAGGCAGCCATGAATAGAGCTGGTTTTAATAATGGAGGCCTATTTAAGACAGATACATTTTAATACAGTCAGTGTAAAAATTTTACATCTAAATTAAGGAATTCAGACCTACAGAAAAATGACTGATTCTTGGAAAGGCATAACTAAAGCCAACCAAGTCCTCAGACTGAAAATTCAGCATTAATTTCTAGTGTGATTTTATGGAGAGAAAAATCAAATGACGGTTCTCAGATTTTCTAAACACAGAATTAGTAAGAAAATGAAAGGAAGTGGTTTTACTTCCAGATGAGGTGTTGATAACAATTAATATGGTGACTGTATTTTTGGTATTGGTAAGGTGAAAAGAATCATGATAAATACTCAAAATGTCAAGCGGACATCTTTGAGTGAGAGAATCAGAATACAAAATCTGCTTAAATTTTCAGAGTGAAATTGAGAAATGGCTCTATAAAGATTAGTAAGAAACTTATCAGGAGGAAAAAAGGACAATGAAAAGCTTTCTTACACAGAAGAATGTCAAGAGAGACAGACCAGTGGTTCATCTTGCTTTACACCCTCTGAATATATAAGTTTCAATCTTCTGTGGTAGAATCTGTTCTTTTTCATTGCAGCTATTTTTTGTCCAGTTACACATCAACTCTTAGGTTTTTAGATTCCTGTACAATTAGTAGTTAAGTGTCCATAACCACATATAAATTTCCCCTCTTAGATATCTGTTGTAGGATAGGGTGAATCTCTACAGTAGGTTGCTCTACAACGTAGAACATTGTCATCTCATTGCAGATTCATTGTGGATTCAGCATAAACTCACCTATGCTGTGGAAGGCCAGCACTGCTTGTGTGGTGAATAATGCCTCATGCACTTTCAGCAGCACTGGAGGACAGACACTGCATAGAGCAGGGCTGTCTCCAAATGATGCCATGGGATTTGGAAAACTCTTCTAAGGCAGCACAAATGACTGACCAGCCTTCACAGGCAGAGCAGCCAGATATATGATATCTGTATAACACAGGAGCATCCTGATGCCACGGAGTTGGCAATCCTTTCCATGTTCAGAAACCATAAGAACATCTCTGAAAATGACTGGTGATTATAGATGTCTGAGCCTTTGGGAAAGGTCTAGAAAACATGTCTTATGAGGAATGGCTGAGGGAGCTGGGTTTGATTAGCCTCAAGAAGAGGAGGCTCAGAGGGACCTCATCACTCTCTACAACTCCCTGAAAAGAGGTGGGGGCTTGTCTGTTCTGCCATGCCTGCAGTGAGAAGACCAGAGGAAATGGCCTTAAGCTGTGACAGGGGAGATGCAAATTAGATAGCAGGAAATAAATTTTCCCTGCCTGAGTGGACAGGCATTGGAATAGGTTGCCCAGGGAGGTGGTGGAGTCACCAGCCCTGAAAGTGTTTAAGGGGTGTCTGGATCTGGAGCTGGGTGATGATTTAGTGGTTTAGGGGTTACAGTGTAGTGCTGGGTGGATTGTTGGACCTGATGATCTTAAAGGTCATTTCCAACCTTGATGAGTCTATGATTCTTAACTCATGAACCTTTTGTTATATCTTTTCTCCCCTGTCCAGTTGAGTAGGGACATGACAGAATGGCTTTGCACTTGGCATCCAGCCAGGGTCATACCACCACTTTTCTCTGGCCAGGAAAGTTTTCCAATTGTATTACTAAGCATTCAGCCTTGGGAGACTGGCAGTTGATTGAATTATAGATTGACTAAAAGTTAAATTAGTAGGTTGTTCTTTTGAATTTACTAATAATGATACAGGTGAGCACCTACTCCTTTTGCTTGAATAGTCACCTAATTTACACAAGTACTCTCACAAGTGGTGGTACCACTCTATTCACAGAAACATGAGATGAAGAGCTGAAGAGCATGAGCTAAATTTGGGCTTCCTTCCACCAGTGGTTTTCCATTTTTTACAAAGTACTGTTAAGATCAGGACTCTGTCTCAAATGACAAGGTGACAACTGTAGCGAAAAGATGTCTTTTATCTGAATTCCAAAATGAAACTGTCATTCTTCCTGCCTGAGAACAAGACCATTTTCCCCCTGTTGTTGGATTCAGCTACAGCTCCAATGATCTTGAAACGCAGAATGTGGCTTGTGGTGTCCTCCCTGCTTTAGAGCTCCTCATGAGACCCTGGGAAAAGTCTCTTCACTGATTCCCAGTCATCACTGAGGGCGACCTGAATGACACAACCCTAATTTCCAAGTGATAAGCAGGTCAAGCCACATCTTTCTCAAAGACTGAATTAGAGTGCAGGTGCCACCACAACAGCTGTGCTACTCTGCTCCACAGCAGAGCACAGAAACTCTGCCTAAAGTGTCTGAAAGTTATGAAAGAAGCATTTTGAATAAAAAAAACTTACAGAGTAAATTGAATTAAACACATATGTATCACTTTAGATAAAGGGGTTTGACATAATTCTAAAACTTACATTAAGAGATTAGTTTTCAAAAAGGAAACAAACAACAAAACACCCAAAAATGCCAGGGGGGTGAAGGGGTTGCAATAAAAAAAAATTTTAAAAAGCTGATACCCCTTTCACCCATTTTCTAAACTGAAGTTGCAGAGATCCCATGTGTTGGGTGTCCAAGTGTTTGCTATTGCTGTATATTTTCAATCTCAAAATATTCAGATATGATCACGTGGAGGATAAAACCCTGAGACAGTTGGAAGAGAGAGATACTGTACTTACACAGAACATGGTTTGGTGAAGTGTGATTATTTGTTTCTAAAAAAAAAATGACTTAGTTTAATTGAATGTGGATTGTACTTCAACATTTGAAAATTGGTTACTAAGAAATTATATTGCTCAAAAAAAACACTATAAACCAATCATTTCTGTGATCTGAGTCTCAAAGTAATAAAATAGATGAAGCCACTTAAACATGTGTATTGTATTTCCTTAAAAGTAGCAGTGCTGAAATGGCAGGTGGTTTAATAGTGCAGTTTAACCAAAATGTGTTATTTATACGTCACTCATGTCAAGAGAGGGAATGTCTCTATAAAGTAGGCAGCATTTGAGTATGGTTTCATTCTGCATGGGTAAATTCTCCTTTCATACCTACTGCAGCTGGTGAAAGAAAGTGGTGATTTAGATCTTTATTTTATGAAACTCAAATTTATGCTTATGTACATCCTTAGCTTACACCTTTAGTTAATGAAGTCCTTTAGGAACACATCCTAATACATGCAAGTGACTTGCACCATGGGATCTACCTATTACTGGTCACAAGACACAACCCTAAAATGAAAATCTGGCATCTTTTGATCATTACCAGTGTGAGTCAGGTATTTAACAATGGCTCTAACCTGTTGCCATGGTGGCAATGATTAGAAGTTGTAAGCAGCAACAGGGTGTTTTGGTGTCCTTTATTAAGCGGAGTACTAAATGAGTCTCTTCATGAGCTGTTCCCTCTAAGTAGTGACATGAAAAGTGAGTCTTGGCTCTGAGGACTGGAAGAGTATGGAAGGATATTGGCATGTTTCTGAACCTGTTAAAGCAACACCAGTTGACTGTTAAGTACTGATCAGCTCTCCTTGTCTCTGCACTGATTACCAGAGGAAGGCCGGATTTCAGAACACCTGCACTATTTCTTTCTGTAAGTCACAGGACCCTTGTTTCAAACACAGATAATTTCAGACTTTGTGGGCAACAGAGCCACATAATACAGGTAAGGCATCCATTTGGGAAAAAAATATGTGGCTCACTGTGTAAGCATATGAGCAACAACTGGGTCCACAGTCTGACGGGGTTGTTACTATCACTCAGATGTTTTCCTCCAGATATTTCCATTCCTGAATAATAGAAAGGGTGAAAAACCTAGGTATTGGCACAGCTATGGCAGACACTGGAAACATTTGTGAATATTTGGCCAGTGCATTTTTTAAAAAATTGGATCCTGTGGACACTTACCTGTGGACATTGACTCAACAACTTCTACAGTTGGGATGGCAGCAAGTCCTGCTTATCTGCAGAGTCTTAATTTTTTATTATTTCTTTTTGGAGCAATCTCATATTTAATGATGTTTTCAAAACACAACTGTTCTGATCACCTAAATGGATTGGCTGGATGCTAAGTGACATGTTCTCTGTACTGTAAGAACTATAAGTACTATAAGAGCTTTCTACCATGCCTCACTGACTTTTGAAGTGAGAGTTGATAAACTAATTTTTTTTCCCAAAAGTTAGTAAGCCACAAGTGGCAATTGCATGCCCAGAATCTCAGGTCATTTAACACCGGCACAGGAAAAATAGCTAGACCATGCTGGAAAAAGTGAGCTATTGATAGGACAGGTTGCCACACAATGAGAAGGAAAATTCCCTACTTGGCAGACATTTCAAAATAGTTGACTTTATTTGGATTTTATGTAATAATAAACTTTAAATTATAGCTATTTTAAGTGCTTTTGAGAAAACAAAACAAATGTTTACCAGGAAGTCATAAACATATAAAAAATAATATTTGTAAGCATGTGGCTATGGATAAAACATCCAGGCCTAACTCATAATTCTTATGGTAGTCTGATGTAACTTTATGAGGTAATTCTTATGAATTAAACTTGCCTTGACATTTAAACTCCATCATGGGGTTCTGGTCCAATTTTATCAAAGTTTAAGTATTAGGTCTTTGAAGGACATTCAATGAGATGATGAATCTCAGAGAATTTGTTTAGTGGTGATAAGATTTGCTCCCCCAGAGAATAAGACCCTCTTCAGGTCTTCTCCTTTTCCATCTCCCTCCTGAAATCTTTGAAGGATCAGAGAGAGTTTCCACAAAAAATAAAAAGGCTTACTTCTTTTTGTTCATGGTCAGGCCCACCCAAATAAGAGCAAGAAGAAATGGCAAGACCCTTTCAAACACACCAGACATCTTCTCTGAAAATTTGAGGTTGTTGTTTACTGCCTCATATTCATCACTTTCTCTAACTGCCTTCACGTATCTCTTAATTCTGAATCTTTAAATTTAGAAGACTTGGTGAGTTCCTTCCCTAGAGTCACTCTTTTGTGACTATAGACTAACTCTGTACCCTCCATCAAATCAGTGAGTCTTCTTAGCACTAGTTGTATTTTCCCTTTCTGTAGTTACTAAACAGAGATCCTGCCACTAGAAGCAAGAATGTCAAATCTCTTATCTACCATAGCAAATCCAATTTGAAACCCCACTTTATATGTGGGTGGAATGAGAAACTTTTCTGTAAGTCTGCAGTACACTAATAAAACTTAAGAGAACAGCTCTTTTAAGGTGAAATCCAAATGCAGTTTCAAGATAAGAATCTCCTTAGTTAGATAAGACTGCCACAAAATACATGCTGGTATTAGATCAAAAGGAGCAGCTTACTCATTTCTGCAAGTTTAATTCTAATCACAGACACAGACTTTCCTGTGTGTCTCTCTACTGAAATAATGGAGGGTGAGGTGTGTTTGTAATTAGCAGATTTTGGAAGGTGTAGAACATGAACCATATACATGTCTGAATAAGCTGGCAAGAATAGCTCTCTTTGGCCATATTAAATAAACTCTAGTTTGTAATCCATTAACTTCCCAGTGACGCTCACACACCTCTTGTTTTACTGCCCTTTCTATTTTTTAAGGTCTATTAGCAAAGCACTAGGATGTCTGTACTTGTATGAGCTTCTGTATCTGTGCGTGTTCTAGTTTTCTTTTTAATCTTTTTAATCCCTACTAGGTGCATTTAACTAGACTACTATTTTAAAATTTTCATATGGTTTTTAGGAGCTCAAATAGAAATGTTATTTGTCACAAGAGAATAATGTTTTGCGAAGGGGTAAGGATGGTAACTCTGCAGTTGTGGCTTTGTTGTACAGAGCTTCTGGATGTGTAGAATCAAAGAATCATCAAGGCTGGAAGTGACCTTTAAGATCATCAGGTCCAACAATCCACCCACCACTACACTGTAACCCCTAAACCACTAAACCATCACCCAGATCCAGATCCAGACACTCCTTGAAACACCTTCAGGGCTGGTGACTCCACCACCTCCCTGGGCAGCCTATTCCAATGCCTGTCCACTCAGGCAGTGAAAAGATTTTCCTAATGTCCAGTCTGCATCTCCCCTGTCACAGCTTAAGGCCATTTCCTCTGGTCCTCTCACTGCAGGCATGGCAGAACAGACAAGCCCCCACCTCTTTTCAGGGAGTTGTAGAGAGTAATGAGGTCCCTCTGAGCCTCCTCTTCTTGAGGCTAATCAAACCCAGCTCCCTCAGCCATTCCTCATAAGACATGTTTTCTAGACCTTTCCTGAGCATTTCTGCCCTTTGCAGGACATGCTCTGGGACCTTATTGTCCTTTTTAAAGTGAGGGGCCTAGAACTGAACACAGCACTGGAGGTGTGGCCTCGCCAGTGTTGAGTGCAGGGGAATGATCACTGCCCTAGTCTTGCTGGCCACACCATTCTTGATCCAGGCCAAGAGACCATTTGCCTTCTTGGCCACCCAAGCACACTGTTGGCTGGTATTGAGCCAGCTGTGAACCAGCACCCCCAGGTCCCTTTGTGCTTAACAGCTCTCAAGCCACTCCTCCCCTAGCCTGTAGTGCTTGTGGCTGTTGTGACCCAAGGGCAGGACCTGAAATTTGGCCTTATTGAGCCTCATGGAGTCATCCTCAGCCCATTGATGGAGTCTGTCCAGGTCTCTCTGCAGAACCTTCCTACCCTCCAGTAGATCAACTCACCGCCAAACCTAGTGTCATCCACAAATTTACTGAAGGTACACTTAATCCCCGTGACCAGATCATTATAGGTGTCAAACAGGACTGGAGCATTCAATGACAGGTGTAATTCAAATGGGACAAACCTTAAGATAATGAGTTCCCATTACAGATCTTGACACCCTTCCAGGAATGCAACACCTCGAGCTTCTCCTGTTAGGAGGGAACATCCCCTCACTCCTCACTACAGGGCCCAAACTGAATAGTGCATCCCTCCTCTCTGCCCCTACAACCACCTCCCTTTCCTCCCCACATCTCTGGGTCATGGTGGTCCCCAAAACCAGCTCACTCACCCACCGCCTCAACTTGCAGGAGCAGAATTACTCCCTCCAGTGCTTGCTTTCCTTGAGTTCCTTCCAAGTTACATCCACCCAGAGGATACCTGTTGAGGGTTTAGTGCCACCATGAAATCCAGCTCTAAAATCAGTACCCAGCAAGTGAGCTGGCAGCCACAGGGGTAGAGGCAGAGTGAGGATGGAGTCGCCTCAGCCTTGCTATGAAACACAGAAATAGCTGGGCTAGGAATTTTGTGGTTTTGCTAAATTTCTTTTAGAAATATGGTTAGCGTACTGTGATGCTTGTACATGTGGTTCTTACTGCAGGTGTATATATACATGCATGTGTATGTACAAACACCACACATATTTATGGTAAGACTGCTTAACTGACAAGTTTTCTTACTTTGATTTTGTTGACAATAATGAAATTTGTTTTTTAATAAGTATTTTGTCCCTTGACAGCTTCTGTCAAAGACCAGGTGGAAAATGTTTAGGCAAGAGGTATGGGCAGAATACTTTCCAGCTGGTAGTAAGACTGTCAGAGGGCAAAAGTCTGAAATACTCCACATTGCCGTGAGAATTTAAGTCAAGAAGAAAAAGAATTTCTTGTCAATTTCTTCTGATTTTATAAAGCTGAACTTGGCTGCTCCTTCTCATGTGAATTTGGCTTGAACAGTATCAATCACCATGCAGAGGTTTTGGTTTTCACTCCTTTTCTTTTCCCCTCTTTTACCTAGGTGCAGCACATTTTTCTGGTGGTATTGCACCTGGATGAATAAGACCCCGCTCTTGACCGTCTTGGCTGGTGTTACTACACTTTTGTTTGCCAATGTATTCATAACAAACCTGTGACCATCTGTGAACAATAAATAGCTTAACCAGGACACTTTGTACCTGAATGATTTTTGAGTCGTAAGTAAAAAGTAACATTAAGCCTTTTTCCCCCTTCTACCTTTAAATACATTTTTTGAGATCTTTTCCCTTCCCTCAGTGAGTCTGTGCAAGCTCCAGGGAGATGATTAACCTCTGTCTGCCAAAATATCAGGTAGTTAATAATTAGTTGTTTAGAACTTCAGATCTGTTTAGCTCAGAGGCCCTTCCTCTGGGGCTGCTGCAGTGTCAGATGGACAGTAAGGCTTCCACCTCCTCATTGGAGCACAAAGCCATTTCTGACCAGCTGGCTCTCAGAGCTCCACACTTGCACATCCCCTTGCACATGTGCAGTGCTGTTCTGCACTTGCAGAACAGAATAGAATAGAATAGAATAGAATAGAATAGAATAGAATAGAATAGAATAGAATAGAATAGAATAGAATAGAATAGAATAGAATAATTTGGAAGTTGGAAAGGACCTAACAGCAATCATGTAGTCCAATTACCTGAGCAGTTCAGGGATGACTACACAGGATTGTTTGTCCCTGTGTCTTGGGGTGGTGGCACAGGCTGGGTGGGGTGGGGAGAGACACAAGGATAAATTCAATGGTTCTGCAGTGGCACAGAATCCTCAGACAGCTCGCTGCAGAGCTGCAGATGAGTTGTAAGAACTATTTGGTTTGAGTCTGTCACACCACACAAAGTCTGGTACAGAAATTCTTCTCACACTAGAAGATGTGGGTGGAGGTCCCTAGTCCTCAGTCCTGCTTTTCAAGATAGAAATGTCAAGTTTTTGAACATTAGCAAAGCAACCTTTTAATCTCTTAAAATACAGTGTAATGAATCCCATTCATTGTATCTGTCTAAATAAATATCTAAAAACTCCCTGACGTATTTTTCTCGATGGCTGGATGGAAAATCAATATTTAGGTTTTAGTTAGCTGAAAGTTGATTTCAGCTGGGGAGCATTTGCTGAAGCAAAAGGTCACCTCTGAAAGACGATTTATATCATAGAGAGAAGAAGGTTAACAAGATCTTAAAGCTAAAAATGCTGCATAAAATTTGCCCAACAGCAAATCCAACATTTTGCTTCCATACCGTGCTGTAATTTCTGTATTTCATTCAGCAGCAATCTCAGCTCTAAACAACATTTCACCCAGGGGAATTAGCCAACATTTTAAATCAGACAAAAGTGCTCCAGGACTGGCAGTATTTTGGTTTATGTAAAGCACTTCTATTTTGAAAGTATTATGCATGAACACCACATTTCTTTAGATAACTGACTGCACATTGCCTCATCAAACATTTTAGCAGTAATGTTCTTGATGGTAAACTCATCCTGTAACAGAATGAAATACTGAAGAATATGCAAAAATTATTTTAAAGCAATCCATGAAACACCAAACTTTAACTTTTGACCAAAAAATTTTAGTGTTTATATTCTGAATAAAACAAGATTAAATTCTGGGCAGAGGAAGTAGTCAGGACTTTTTAAGCCAACTTCTGGTCATACCCTCTAACTATTTCATAGTAGTCAGGGAGATGATTGAAGCTCACACTAGAAACAAAGCCTCATTTACAGCTTGTTGGGATATAGAAAACATTCCTCAACATTTCTGAAAAGTTTTACATTGAAGTACAATATTGCAGATTTCTAAGAAAGCAACCTATCTCTGATTTTATTAAGGTATGGAGGGGTTTGACTTAAATAAGCCTTTCAGTTCAGCCAAGATTTACAGTTATATGCAGCCACAGTTCTTGCTATAGAGAGACCATCATTTGCACTGCACTTGTCTCCAGGCACTTTCTGATATCAGTAACCAATTTCCAGATTTTTTTCCTCCTACTTGGGGAGCTACAGTAGTCTTTTCCCAATTGCCTTGCAGAAAAAGGCTATCACAAGGCTCGATGTCAAAGGTGGGAAGCCAACATAGTGTTTACAGCCTGTGTTATGGTATTATATTTTATATTGTAATATTTGTATTTATTTTATCATTTGTCATTTATTCATTAAAGTTATTTCTCATCCATGTTGCAACAGAGTTGAAGCATCTTAAAACTATAAATTACTCAGTCAAGTAGTTTAAACCTGAATTCTACCCTACCTCTTCCCTACCTCTTCCATCCTTATTTTCTTTTTATTTAAAGTAAAAAGTCAGTTTGAATGCCAAACAGATTGGTTGCCATGAAGTTCTAACTCCCAGTAAAGTAATATTTTTAAACTCTCTTGATATTTTTACATTTAAAAATGCAGGAATAACTTGTGCAAAAAACGTGCTATGCTTAAGGCAGAGCCGGTCATACTATCTAATGTTTGCATGGCTGGACTCTCCCCGGTGGAAGATTTTTTTTTTAATGGTTTAGAACCCTGTTAGACACTCAGGTCTTTCATGCTAGAAGTCCAATCTGGGGTGATTATTTTTTCTTATTTCACCAAAAACTGTTCAATCACTTCCAAAGAAATGTTAGAGGGAAGAAAGCCCTGGCTGTGTTGGTGTTAACAAAACCTGTTGATCTTCCTGACAGCTTTTATGCTTCTCTGTCAAATGAACCTTAATACTGGGTGCAGTATGTGTGAGGATTCCTCACTCCTGCTGCTTTGAGAGCTAGAAAAACTATAGACATGGTACAAACACTTCAAGAAACTGTGGTTTGCAAATGGTCAAGAACGTGCTGTTTCTTTGACTTTAGGAGACTTCCATTTTAGTAGATAAAAGCTCTGATGAGCATTTCTCCCCACCAAGCGTCTGCAACCTCTTGGTCCTTCCAGCTCTACCCCAGCCATACATGCATCTTCTCAGAACTCTTGCAGGTGGCAGGTCTGGAGCTGCACCATCCTCACAGAGAAGTTAAGATCTCTCTTGCAGCTCAAAGATAGCAGCAGGATTTTTACTGTACAGTTGTTTCCAGATCTTCAAGATAGGACAGAGTTCAAGAATAAAAGTTCTCCCAGCTGATATTCTGAGTTTGCTGGAAATCGACAAGTAGAAACAAGCAGTTTTGACAGAAATGTTTCAAATTTTCAAGTTAAAATAATTTGAAGAAGTTATTCAGCTTCTGAAAATTTGCAGAACACAGAGGAGATTCCAACAAGATCTGTGAGATGTCTTCTAGAAATCTGCCATCTGCTCCCTGCCACCCACTGCTCCTATGCTGTCCCCTCATTCACAGACACAGAGTGAGGGTATCTGTAGGTTGTTCTGCCCTCCAGTCTTAGACAATGCAAGCAGCTCCATTTCCAAGTGCTCTTGGCTCAAAGTTGGTCCTGTCTCTGATGTACTGCTCCTCAGATTTACATTGTGCTGGACACTCCAAATCTCACGATAAATGGTGACTATAACCTGCTTCTCTCTTTGTAGTTTTCTCACTACTAAGAAAATGGAGTAGACTCTGACATGACAAGACCCTGACCACCAGTTCTGTTGCAGCCAACCAGGGCTGGATTCTATTTTGGGGAGAGTGGCACAGGCAGCTCTGAAATCTGTTTTTCTAGTACTTCTATTTGGACAGTATTGTCCTGTTCCTGGTCTCTGATTAATTTTTATCTACTTTACAGAACAGTTGTGAGGACTTTTTAGTCTACTTTCATGTGTGTGTCAGATGGCCTCAGTGCTGCAGCAGCAAATGAAAGAACTGGAAGCAGTGCTGGGATCTGGCAGGATGCGTTGTGTCGGGGGCAAGGAAGTGAACGCTAACGGCTGCTCCTGGCATGAGCTTTGCCCTGGGCCAGAAGGAGCTGGGCCAGACCCAGCCTTGCTGAGATCATGGGGGTGAGAGGATGGTTACTCATCCAGCACATCATCTCACTGCTTGGGACCCACCAGGGAGGCTTTTGTCAGTCCCCTGGTGCCTCTCTCCTTCCTCAGATCTTGTGTTTGCCTATATCATGTGGTACCAAAGTCCCTAACCCTGCCCCACAGAAGCGATGGGATGGGAGAGCTGCACAGACCACCTCACAACTCAGCAGGGGGTTTTGATGAAAAAGGGAAAATTATCAACCAAACAATCTCCTTTTCCTCTTATTCAGAATCAGGTAATAATGATTTGAGTCATATGGGTAATAATGAGTTTGAGTCATATGGGAAAGCACATCCACCACTTGCTTTCAACAGCTCATAGCTGAGTTTGCCATGGGTTTGGTATCTTCACTACCTAAATACTACTTACTGACAGACATTATTTCTAACATCTATCCACCCACTAGTCCAATAAACACCATGGAGGTTTACCATTTATCTTCTTCCTAGTCCAAACTTATTTCCATGTCCAGGTTATACCTCGCCCACAAATTAGTCTGCCATTTTCAAAGGATTTAAGGACTCCTACATCAAATAGAAGTATTTAAGAAATATTTGTCATTCTCCATGGTTAAGGAAACTTCCCTGCTGGACCATCAACAAGCCACTCTGGCAGTCGCACCACCTGAGCTGGTATGAGAGCCCCTCCGCAGCTACACCCCCCCGACTCACACAGCCACACCAGGTGTCCTTACCAGCTTGACCACAGGTTTCCCATAGCAGAGTCTCAGTCACCCAGATCCTTAAAATTATTTAATCATGGTGCAATAACTAAATAACAAAATAACAGCTTGAGCTAGGTGCCTCCAAGGAGGGACCTCAAACAGAGGAAGAAGTGGGCTTTTATACCCGCAGAGTCTCAGGGAAACAAAGTCTGAGGTCCTCAGTTCCTGCTGTGCCTCTGAGTGTCCCATCCCCTGGCTGCACCACAGGTCCCCATGCACTTTGCTCTGCAAAGGGTTGGCACTCACAGCCTCTTGTCTCAGCAGGGGCTCCTGCTCCCAGAGCTCAGCCTACTGCTGGCACAGCAGCTTCGCACAAGATACCTGCACTGAATGTGTTCCTCAACACAGCATTATTTGTAATAGGCAGTATTAGTGCACTACATCATGTTACTTATAGGTTTTGCCCTGACTAGTGGGTCCCCTGAGCTAAAAGGAATAAGTGCAGGCTCCAGCAGTAGTCCTTCTGCAGCAAACCAGCTGGGCTGCAGCAGTGACCTCATCATGCTTGACAACTTGCTATGGAAAAAGAGGAAATTCATTTTATGTGTAAAGATGGCATTTACTGTTAATATAATTGAAATCTTAACAGTGTAATCAGGGCATCAGTATTAGCACAGATGTAATTATTATGGGAAAAAAGAGAAAAAGCAAATTAAAAAATTCTGTTACAGAAGAAAAGATGCAATAAAAAACTACACATTTAAAATTCCTACACATACACATCCTGGCTATTACCTCTTTCTTAGGTGTTGTGCTCAGCCTTCCACTGCCCCACTGGGTCCTAATATTGATAGTTGCACTCTGGGGAGTGGGGAGGGATATGGCAAGTTATCCACCACCCAAATCTCTTGCAGAGAGAAATACAATGCTAATATCAATAGCTTCTTCTTCCTCATGGTGTCACCTGCAGACTTGCTGGCACTGTTCTCAATGCCACTGTCTCTGTCATAAATAAAGATATTGAACAATGACCATCCCAAAATACTGTCCTGAGGAAGAACACTTGTAAGTCTCCATTTGGACACTGAGCCATTGACTGCAGCTCTTTGGATGCAACAATCCGGACAATTTCTTATCCATCAAATAGTTCATCCCTCAAACCCAAATATCTCCAATTTAATAGCAAGAACTGTGTGGGACTATGCCAAGGGCTTTACAGAAGTCCATGTAGATTACATTAGCAGTTCTTTCCTTGTTCACTGACAACATGGTTTGCCCCTGGTGAAGCCACTTTGGCTGTGTTTAATTGCCTCCTTGTCACCCGTATGCCTTGGCTTACCTTCCAGGGGTATCTGTTCCATGATATTTCTGGGCACAGAGGTGAGGCTGGCTGGCTGGTATTTCCCAGGGTTGTTATTTTCACCCTTTCAAAAGCATGGATGTGATGTTTCCCTTTTTTCGCTGATTATGGACTTTACCTGACTGCCGTGACTTTTCAAATACAGTGAAAAGCTCAAGTGCTAAATCTGCCAATTCACTCGGGACTCTGGGATGCATCTCTTCAAGTACCCCAGATGGTCCCAAACACGATCTTTTGCAATGGGCAAGTCTTCATTGTCCCAGTTCATGCCTTGAGATTCAGATGCTCAAGGCATGTTGAACTGCAATTGCCATTGAAAACTGAGGCAAATAAAAACTTGTGGTACATGTTAACCCACAATCAGAAAAAAATTTTGTTTAAGCAAGTGAAAATGAAGCTTTGGGCATGTCAAGATAAATTCAGGTAAAGCAAGGCCTGAGGCTTTGTAAACTCACTGCAAAGTCTGTGGCCTGTTTGTAGGAGTGGCGGTACCATATATACAAGGCTGCAGGTCCATACTAAAACAGGGGTCTGTCTAACTGAGTCAGTCCAAAAGTATTTCCCCACATAATCATGAATTTACTGAGAGCCTTTTTGCTGTTGCAACCTTGCCTGGGAAGATTCAATTCTCACACATCTCACATATCCACTCGGAAGCCCAATGGAGTCATTAGGACAAATAGCCAATAATTTCAGCTGACTTTACATAGTTTTTCATTCTTGGTGCAATAACACCATCAGAGTCAGAAGGGAATATTCAGGAATGAATGCACCTCTTGCACACAAGATGCCTCCCTGTGCCTACAGATAAAAGGTTGTACAAAATGTTAGAAAGCTGCGCTGTATACAGTACACATCCTGCCCCTATTAAAAGTAAAACAGAAGAATTCAGGGAGAGTAATTTAAAAATAACAACAATAGAAGTGGTGATGGAGGCAACAACAGGAACTATCTAGGTGGTTTTCTATTTTGCAATAAACTACTGTCTTTTTGCAAAGATGATTTCTGCATCTGCTAACCTGGGGGCAGCTTTGGTCCAAAGCCTTTGAATTTATGGTGAATAATTTTATTATGATGATGAGGCAGGAACTAGTTTTCAGTGAAACAGATGATGAGTAAGCTGAAACAAAGCAGTTTTCAAGGAAACACCTCAGTCAAACATGACCTGGTGCAGCCACAGAGGTATAAATGACTTTGCTGGGCTTCTCAACAAAGAGAAATACATAACCACAGGAAGCAAGCACCTCATTTCATGTTAAGAGTATGTTCTTTCTGCTCCTGAGCAGCTCTACAAAGAAAGCATACCCAAGGAAAACCAGAAGGTTTTCACACTTTTCAGCGGGTTTTATTTTACTGTAAAGAAGAAATAAGAAGTCTCAACCTAGCAGATTGCCATGGAAAGCAAAGCCCCTGCTTTTGTGTCCTCAGTTTGATTCAGCTTCTTGCTTATTCCTCTGCTATTGTTAGAACAGAAGTGAAAGCATTTGACAAAACGCAAAGTAGCAACTTTGGGAAAGCTGCAGAAGGAAGTATTTTTAATCCCACAGTTTTGCACAAATGTTGAAGGAAAATATGATAGTTCATTTTAAACCTGCCTGTGCTTGGCCCTCTCTGCACACCCAAGCTCTGAACCTGCAAGACACTGCAATGGCTTTGAAACTGTTCCTTCAAAGCTTTTTCACACATTGCTAGATGAATTTGCCTCTGCTCTACTTGTCTTTAGCAGTTCAAATGCAGCTTTTAATCTATGTTCTTCTTCCCTAAGATGCCCTGTATAAAATCATATGAGAAAAATGTTCCCCAAAGTTTTGTGGAATTTTACAGAAGGAAATACATTACACCTGGCAGCAGGACGACCCATTCTCTTCACCCATTTTCCTTCTGGAGGAGCCAGAGAGCTTAAAATGAAAGTAGCAGGTGGGATACTTTTCCAGCTTTCCTTTTCTCTCCTAAAGAGGGAGTTAGAAAGCTGGATGGGGGGTTTATTGGGTTTTTTATGTTGGTGTTTAGGGGTTTCTTTCAACTAACCCCGTAGTGTCCTGGGCTGCATCCAAAGCAGCGTGGGCAGCAGGGCAAGGGAGGGGATTCTGCCCCTCTGCTCTGCTCTGCTGAGACCCCACCTGGAGAGCTGCATCAGCTCTGGGGTCCCCAGCACAGGAAGGACATGGACATGTTGGATCAAGTCCAGAGGAGGTCACCAAGATGATCAGAGGTATGGACCACCTCTCCTATGAGGAAAGGCTGAGAGAGTTGGTTTTGTACAGCCTGAAAAAGAGAAGGTTCTGGGGTCACCTAATTGTGCCCTTCCAGTACCTGAAGGGAGCCCACAAGAAAGATGGAGAGGGGCTTTTTACAAGGGCTTGTAGTGACAGGACAGGGCATAATGGCTTCAAACTGAAAAAGAGCAGACATATTAGTTATTAGGGAAAAATTCTTTGCTGTGAATATGGGGAGGCACTGGAACAGGTTGCCCAGCCAAGTCATGGGTACTCCATTCCTGAAAGTGTCCAAGACCAGACTGGATAGATATTAGAGTAGCCTGATCTAGTGAAATATGTCCCTGTCCATGGCAAGGGGACTGGAATCAGTAGACTTTCTGCATGGAAGGTTCTTCACTTAATTTTAAATTGAGTTGGTTAAAAATACTATGAAGCAAATTTGTTTAACAGTATTACACATCTGTATCCTGGGCAATTAATTTTCTTCTGCTATTCTGGTGGAGAGTCTGATATTCCTTAATAGAGAAATGTGACTGAGGGGAAAAAAATGAAGAAGGCTAATAAAAATATTATCAGTATTTGTTTTGATGGTGGTAACATCAGCAAGCCTCATGACCTGTTCTGTGTTTTCCTCTATGCCTTTTGCCAATTATTTTATACTTTTCTCTTTCCATTTCTCCTTCTAAAGACAGATAATAATCCCTACCATCTCCTGTAAAATGCTGTTAAACCTGGCAAATCAAACTGCAGCCCCTGAATGAGAAGTTTTTATTTCCTCAAGCATGTCTGTTAAAGAAAATCCTGTACTGAAGATTTAACATCTGGTAAAGAATGGTGAAAAGTCTGTGGAATTTTATTGTTGTTCACCTTGAAAGAATTGGCAGTAAAATCAAGCACACTTTTAGGTTTCTTGAATAAGACAGTCAAACACTTCCTCTTTCAGGGATGAGCTATGAACCTATTATCCTCTCTACGAGAATCTTCACACCTTTCTCTAAAAAAAAGGTAGGCTTCAAATGCTTACCTTTCCTGTTGAAATCGCCTGATTTATGCAAGAGTTGATTGAGGCTATAGTCATCCACAATGACTTTTAGACAATTTCCTATTAGTCTGTTGTGGTTTTGCGTGCTGCAAAATCAGCTGGGGAGTTTTAAAACAGCTTTAAAGGAGGCTGAAGGAGTTGAGTGCCTGACGAAAGTGGTGTTTGCATACTTTACACATTTCTCTGCAAGGAAGGCATTATGGAAAACTATTGAAAAAGTATTATGAAACACTGGCAATAATCTGAGAAATATACTTAAGTCTTGATTTGTGTGGCAGGGTTTGTGATGTTAAGATTTTATTGACATTTGGTTCACTACAATAGATATTTCTCTCATAGAAGTGATACTCTAACATGAAAATAACACATAGCCGAAAAAGGTATTGCTTTACTTGACTGGAGAGAAGCAATTTCTGGGTCTAGGCATGGAGTTTATGATATTCTATGTCTATGACACAAATAACAAAACTTTTAAATTTAAACATATGAAGTCAGTTTCTTTTCCATTTTACTGTCTTAAAATCCCTGTTGCATCTTCACTCTGACCATGATTCAAAGTTTACTGAAGTAAAGGGAATGCTATTCATTGAAATCTGGAGATACTGGATTGGTCTCTGGTACGTTTAACAGAGATATCAAACTTTTATATAATGTTCAGCAAACTTAAGTAGCTGTTGCAGATGCCTTTTTGTAGTTAATTAGCACATACACTTGCTGCCACAGAGATTACTGGAGACAAAGTCTTGGGGGTTTTTTTCTCTCTTTGACAAACAAGTTCCTATATTGTAACTTGAAACTCTGCTTGAAGGTACTGGATGAGGTTTTCCTTCTGCAGTTTACTTGCCCATCTAAAGCAGCCAAAGAACACAGGAAGTTTCCTCCTGTGCTTGAAAAATTATTCCTCATTTGCAGCTGAACTACTTTGCTTCTATGATATCTTCAGGTATTTAGGAGACAGGAATGCTGAGCTCACTTTCAAAGGAGGAGAAAATCGCACCCTTAGCATTTCTCATCCCCTTTGGCTGGCAAAGCCTGTTCCTGTGATCAGGAAGGTTCCTGTGATCAGCTGTAGTACAGATAACTACAGGTAGCTGTAGTTATTCTCGCATTTATAACATTTTTTGGTATGTTTTCCTGTGGAGTAACTTCAAATTAAGCAGTCTTACCAAGCTAGAAAAATTGTCACCTGCCCTTAAACTTTGTCTGGTGTGTTCTTACCTCCTGCAGGCCCTAATGTCTCATCTGTCATATGCACCATGTGCTGGCTCAGCTGATCAGATGTCAAGTCCTTAAAACCAGCATGTTCATCTTCATGGTTTTGCCATGGTCAAGTCTGCTGTTGTTCCTCAGCTTATTAAGGCTGTGTTTTCCACAAAGCCAGTGGAAAAATGCTGCAATGCTTTAAAAAAGTTGGTAAGCAGGTGAACTGGATGCCACCTGGAAAGGTGAAGATATGATTGTTAGTAAATCCTGTTTTCCAGAAAGTGATGGGATGAATTACTAGTATCTTACAAGTAACCGAAACAGACTACTGGGATTTACTCAGAGTTTGGAATCTCATAGTCTGCAATGGGGCTCCATGAGGCAGCTGCTGGCGCTTTGTGGTTGCCTTTGGCTGAAGCCTTCATGGTAGTTCATCCCCAAATCCCTTATCTCCATGCTTGCTGGTGCCATCCAATTAGGTGAGGTGTTCTGCCTGACCAAGAATCTGAGATGAAACCTTTCAGACTCCTTCCCTCTGTGATTCATTTGGAAGTCATTTGAAGGGACTACTATCCTGCAGGGCAGTGACTGAATTCCCTGGTCTTCTCCTGTTGCACTTAGCCACACAAATTCCTGTCCCTTCAAAGATGGGTGTGGAAAGGCAGGGACAGGCTGGTCCCCAAATGCAGTTGCTTGGGTCAGTCTTGCAACATCTATTATCAGTTGCATGTGGGAGTAACTTTGATGGGTATTTGTGTGATGTGGGTTTGTTGGGGTTTTTTTTACACTGCAAACTGAATTAATAGTATTTGCCTTCATAAATATTGTTATCATGAAATACCAAAGTATTATTTATTGAGGTCCTGAAGACAAGACTGCTGAAGTAAGAAAACTAGCAATTTTTAAGGATGAGTAATAGATGATTTGGCACTATGAAGACAGATAACTTTAGATACAGAAGATGATGTGAGGAGGGGAAAAAACAGCACAAAAAGCCATCAGAGAGGCCAAGGGCAGTGTGATTAAGGCTGAAAGAGGGAATCATGAAAGCAGAATTGTGATGACTTGACAGTGCTGCTTGTCGTCTGCCACTTGGAGAGGACACCAGCCAGCTCTGGCACTGGCAGTGTTTCCACAGCAGAGCAATGAGGACTTCAGCTTCAGGGACAACCTGGGATGCTCAAAGCTTAAGCCTGTCCCAAAGAGCAAAGAGGAGCTCTCTGTAATACATGTACCCAGTGTTGCTGTCTGAGCCTGAATTTAGAAAATAGAGCTTTTCTAGCTCTAAGAGCTCTGCTTGTGGTTTTTGTATGAGGCCTCACACGGAAAAACACCTCTTTGCCCTACCGGAAAGAAGGAATGTCCCTGCTTGAACTTTTTGTTCTCTGTGCCAGTAGTCCCACCAGCCCCCAGAGAGGCATGCTATAGGGTAACAAAACAAAAGCTTAATTTTTCTCTGCAGTTTTAACTTTTTCTACCATATGACTTCCTCCTTGTGGGAATTCCAGCAGAATGCATGGTGTCCTTTGGAGGTATGGTACACGTTTTTTTCTGAGACTCACAGGTTCAAAAACCTGTGCTAGCATCAGGCAATTTTGTTTCCTGTCATTTATTACCCTGTTAGTGCAAACACTTTTTTTTCTAAAGCGCATAACTTGTGGTCAGCTGCATCTGGTACTACTACACAATTACGGTAAATTTACATTTTACCAGCTGAAATTTCCTGTAAGCCTTCTGTGGGCTAGAAATATAAAATGAAACTAAGCAAACACAGTCTGAAAAATGAAAAAATATTATTTTATTTTATTTTTTTGTTTGTTTGTTTTCATAATAGTATCTGGACTGACTGCTGTCCTACCACAACTCATGACAGGCATGAAAAAAGCATACAGAAAAAAATTATTTTCAAGATATTTGCAGACTTATGGGTGGGGATGTTTCTAATGAACAGTCAATTCTGAAGGACCTCGCAAAAGGTCTGTTTTACTCTGCAGCGTTCTAAGCTGTGCATAAGAATGAAAACATTGTCATTTCTTACTTGCAGTCTCACATTAATGTGTGAAGGCATAGTTCCCAAGGCCAATGGGGTTTGCTTTATTTGAGTTAAACTGAAGTGATTGATGCCATTAGGTATATGTAGTGTAAGGTATCAGTAAGTATTAAATAGTGTATGTAGCTGAAACTTTATTCTGTAGGGCTTCAGCTGTGACTGGAGATTTCTGACTGAGATACATGCAATGAATAATGCTGGTGATGAAAATTATGGGTTTTCTCCTTTCAAAGAGAAAAAGGAAGGTGATCAGAAGTAGCAGCATCCATATTTGGTTATTCCTATGTAAAATTCTTTCCTATGTCTGCATGTTCACCATCCAGAAGAGAGGAGAATTCAGCTTGTTCAACTTTTTGGTCTCCATTTACTGCAAACACAAACAAAAGTACAATTTATTTTCCTCAGCTGACAAACTTTCCTCAAGCTGATCTTTCATGTTCAGGTGTTGTGTTGATTCAGGGTGGAGTCAGAGATTACTGAACCTTGCAGCCACCAGACAGGCTGAGCACTTTGCCCTCCTGGAAGGCTGAACCCAGATGGCACTGCCTTTACTCAGTTTGTGCCCAGGCTGGCTGATGTAAAGAGATTTGAGGACTTGCCATTCAGTTCTGAGTGGTTCTTTGTGCCAAACTGTGTGGTATGTGATGATTTAATAATCACATTTGTGGGCTTTCTGTTGGAATTGCAGAAGTCAATACAGAAACAAGATGCATGGTGCTATATAGTCCCACATCTCGGCTGAACAATTCACTTTAGTTTGGAGGAAATTGCTTCTGCAGTGCAGAGGTACCGGGGAACACTGCATGTTTTTTTCAAATGGCAATGTGTTTTGGGCTAGGATAGCAGAAAGTTGTGCAGCAAAGGCACTGGCAACACTTTGAACTGGCTGACAGAAGTGAAGAGAAAGAAAAACTACTTTTTTCTTGGGTGTACTTGGTCATGTTTTAGATATCTTTCCAACCTGACCTTTTGAATCTGTTTACACATCCCACACACAGCCTGAGGCAGTGAGGGATGGACCAGATGTGCAGAGCTGAGTGGTGTATAGCCATTGCACTCACACCATGCCACACTCTCCCCAGATGTGTGCTGACCCAGGGGCTGACCCAGGCCTGGAATGAGGTGGGGCTTCTGCACCCTCGCTGGGGCTAGTGTAGAGGCTGTGACCACATGTGCTCGTTTTGGCTGAGGTAGAGTTAATTTTCTTCACAATGGTTAGTATGGGAATACGTTTTGGGTTTGTTCGATGACAAATGACTTCATCATCTCCCACAAGTTCCCAGCTGTTATGTATGACATCTCAGTGTCCCCTGGCCTGGGTTAGATCAGTCATCAAAGGGCTCTTTGCCATCAAGGGCAGCATATGGTGAGCAGCTGTGTCAGGATGAGGAGGCTGTGAGACAGCCCAGGAAACTTCTTCCTTGATGTGTGGCACTGCAAGCCTTTCCCCTCCAGATGACCTGGAGTGTATTCCTGTTCATAGCCATTTTCTGCATACTGACTGTATGGAAAACCATAGAAGAATAAGTTTCACTAACTTGACTCCTGATAAGTCAGGAATTTATGGCTGCATGTTGCTATAGTTGTATGTTACACGGAACATAAAGGGGTATATGGAAAGGCATGGTGTTAATTGGTGCCATAGTATTTTTAATTTAGTCACACAGATCTGGCAGTGTAGTTCCCACAGCATCTGCCCTCCTCATGCATAAGGAAAAAGCTTTCCAAGAAAGTGGATTTCTTAACAGCAGTGTCACAGAAACTGTACACTTATGGTAGGAGCCTTATATAGCATAGCTGTTGGACTAAATCCACAAAGTCATCATTTGAATATCCATGCATATATGGGCATACATGGATAGCCTAGACTCATATCAAACTCTGCAAGCAGGAGATTTTTGGATGCAGTTTCAAAATTCTTGACTGTGCTTTGTTCCAGTAATAGTAATGGACAAGATCTGTTCAAAGCTGTAAACTGGCTTGGGCAACAGTAGATCCACCTCCAAGGTCTGCCTCAGCTGCAGGCTCTTTGCTTTCCTCCAATGAGGTGTTTCTTTTCAGTGTATAACTAACTTGAAGAGCAGACTTTTATTTTGATTTGGGAGGAGGCATCTGACAAATTCACTGGGGAACATAAACTAGGTGAGAGTACTTTCAGGAGGTCATACTGTACATGACACCGCAGCAGGGAGGTCTAGCATCAGCAGATGAAGTAGAAGGTGCTTCTCCACTAGAGCAGAGTGGCAGGATGGTCTGTAAGCAGAGGTGATAGCTGGCCCCCAAAGCTGCTGGAGGCCACAGAACACTTTATAGGAAGAATTCAGTGATCTCTTCTCCAGCACTTGCTACAGAAATGTAAAAAGAACTTAGTGAAGGCTGGTGTGAATGATTTGCACTGCACTTTATCAAGTCTCAAAGAAACACAAAAATGCTTTTATACCACACCAAAAATTCCCACTAAATATAATTTAGGGTTTGGTGTTAAACTGGAAAGAACAGCTCTATCGTTTGCATGTAGAGCTACAATTTAAAAGAACTTGATCCAAGATCTAGCAGGGTCCTTGTGCCTTGGGCTAAATGTGCAATTTTAGACTGACCCTTATCTGGAATTAACAAGTGTGAAATCTAATTTTACTCTTCTGAAATTCAATGACTTTATCCTTCCTGATTTAGCTTTCATTTTCATTCCCCTCAGCTGATACTTTTAATCCATTCTTAGACTCTCTTTATCTGATATGTCTTTAGTCATACTTCTCATGTTTTTTCATGCCATATCAGTTACATTGATGGTTGATAAGGCTGGCCTCAGTTTGTCATGAAAAACTGTGGAAAGAGATGATCCTATCCACATATAAAACCACAGGCTTGAAAATGTCCACCTTTCCAAATGATTAATATGTCTTTTGTTTCTTGTACTCCACTAAAGTAAATGTTCTCAGTCTTACCAGGCTCTCCCTGATCAGACTCATAGTCAGTATCCCAAACTCATTCAACAGTTAACTGAATGAGGCATTTTTTGTCTCAATATCTTGACTTTTCTGATACTTCCCTTGCCCTACCTGTACCTTCATCTGTTTAGGCTGGGGATCTTCTTCACCCTCAGGACTTGTCCCCGTGGTTTCTCTGAATGACCAACACCAGCTTCAATTCAGTAGTGTCAAACTGAATCCTGCTTCCTCCTGGATCCAGGCTACCAACCTTTCCCCAGGCCTGCAAGTCAGGTACCTCTTTTGGCCAGCTGTCTATGAGTCGTCACACCCCAGCTGTCACCAAGTCTTGTAAATCCTACAGAATGCACAAATACACTGCTACCAAACACAACACTATTTTAATCTACAATTCTAAAAATTAACAGTCAGGTGTTTATTATCTATTCATTTTCATTATTGTTCTGTTTCAACACCCTTTTTCTGGCTTTCAGCAATACAGTCTTCTTGTTTATATTGGCTCAAGATATGTCAATCTAAGGATTCTCTGTGTGCCACATGAAGCAAGTTCCCATTCCCACTGCATCAATCAGCCTTTCTCCTTTGTGTCAAAATCTACCCGTATGCATTGGCATGGCTCTTTACCCTCCTTCTCATCTTCTGAGTGCTGTAGAGATATCTTCTATCCCAAGGCCATTTTTCTGCTGCTTCACACATTGAACTGTATCATAGCCATACATAATTTTTGTGAAAAATCAAGGCTGTTTTAGAACCTGATGGTGTTCAGTTTCCACCACTACAGCAAAGTGGACAGGAGATTCCTCACTCACCTCCACATCCGCTGGCTTGGTATAAATTATCAGTAAATACTGGTTTTACTTTTGGGATAAAAGTCTTATAGGACCACATGTCTGCTTCAAATTGGTCTTCTAAACTGTATGGTACCAAGTTTCAGTCAAAAGCTGATGAAACAAATTGGTGAGACCTACTGGACCTACCAGTCTATATATATTTTCTTGACTTCTGTGGTAGAAACTCCCTGGTTAAAGAGTTATGCACACTTACTTGAGGCAGTTGTGCTCATAAATATGAAGTCAGAACTGGCCTGTTGGGAGTGGCTTTGAGCCCACAGCCTACTGCATACACAAGACTCGGGAGCAGCCTGTGGTTTCACTAGACATTTTTTGCAGCAGAAACACCCCTCTCAGAACTGTAGCCTCTGCAATGGGAAAATTGGTTAGCCTCGTATGGCACACCCTGCTCATGTTTCTGAAGAGCATAGAGCTGAGGCAAAATACTGAAAGGTTTAACAGCTTCTAGCTGGAAAGTCCTGTGTCTAAAAGTGGAGAACATGAGGCCAGGCCATTTGCCTCAGGAATCCAAAAAGAGGTGGACATTTTTTAGCCAACAGGAATAAATAATTTAATGAATCTGGGCTGTTTTTCTACAACTTTTGCATTAGCAGGAAAGTGGAGAGATGAAATACAAACCTCCCAAGGTTCTCGTTGTAGCTATGAACTTTTCTTGTAAATGATCTCACAGCCTTGTTACCTTCACTTTATCTACCTTACTGTTTATCTCAAGAGGAATATGAGTGTAATAATAAATATCTAACCCTAATGTATAAGCAACTCAGAATGAAGGAAAGTAAGAAAAAGGCTCCCTTTTTATTTTTATCCTTTGCAAAAATGATCACAATGAAATATTGTGACACAGGCCTCCAGCTGGGAAACTCCAAATTCCACCTTAAACAAAAGTAAATTAATTTTTTTCAGGTAAGCTCTGGCATAAAATTTAGAATTTATTCAATGTAAATTAACAAATTTGAAAATTCTGCAGAAGTAATTTAATTATTCCCACAGCTGCTGCAGTCCAGGTTGTCGTCTCTTGGGAATCCCATCAGCTCAGCAAATAGGCTTAATGGGATAGTATCCCCAACACTGCAGGGAACATTACTGAAAATTGTGTATATGAGTCATTCCCACCTCAAGTCACACGTGTAATCACTGTTCCAGCCTAATGGCAAATGAGTAAAGAAGCCTAGAAAAAACAGAATTAATGAAATCACACACTGAATTGCTTTATTAGTGTAAGATATCAGACATGGGCAAATCATTGCGTGTAGGTTTCCACATATGGAAAAGTGTTATCTTCCTTGGAAAACTGGTGGAACCAGGAGAGGAAGGCTTGAGGAGCTGTTTACAGTGTTTTACAGATGCTGTAAACCTAAACCCATTTAATTCCAGCCACGTTTGCCTTCTCATTCTTTAGGTGACAAAACCGTTTCCATGACGTTTGATTGCCCTGCCTTTCTACATCTGCAATACAGATATGTCTGAGCAATTTTTAATTGATAGGGTGATATTTTAATGCATTGTTTTGAAATCTGATTTTTTTAAGGATATGAACACTAAATTTTTTTCTTGTAAAGCAATATCAATTAGGTGATACAACCTCTCTCTATGTCCCTGTAATACTAATAACCACCCTTGACTTGACATTAGCCACTCCTTTTCCCTGTGTTCTTTACTATCGTGGAAAAGTAGCCATCAACTGTGTTTTGTTGTCCATATTTTGAATTACTCTATTATCACTTTGCTGTTATGAGTCAGCCAGACAACTTGATTAATAGCACTGTGACTAATATAGTGCCTTTGTTTTTACAAACAGCTACACCAAAGAGCACCTAAATAAGATTGTTCCAGTGATACTTTAATGTGCTGCATTTGAAGTCTTTGCTCCTTTGCTGCAAACTGTGCTCACTGCTTAGCTTTGACCACAACTGAGTAAGATCACAGTAGGATTCATTCCTCTTCTTAATAAAGGTTTGTTCACCCCAAAATTTATACAGTTGGCTAGACCATCTCTGCTTGCAAGGGGTCCAGCGAGAGCAGGTATGTAATGCTATATATTAGACACATGCAGGGAATCCAGGGCTGCTTTGAGCCCTACTTGCTGTGAGCTGTGTGGCAATTACCCTCCATTTTGCAAGGTCTATGTTTGGGTTTTCTGTTGGTTTAGCCACCTGTGCATGCTGAAGGCAGGCGGGGGTTGGAGCTGAACTGCATGAGGTGTTCCTGGCAGGTGCTTTGCCACTCACCCCAGAGGTGAATTTCAGCCCACACAGCTCTTAAAATTCTTAAAATTGTGCAACTGCAGGAAAGAAAATTTGGCCTCCCTCTGGCAGTCTGAGACAGATGTGGTGATACAAAACCAGGCTATCAGATGGTGGTACCTCCTGGAACCTTTTCTCTTGAATTTTGTTGCAGACCTTCCCCTCACCGCAGCCTTCTCAAGCACACGAAAGCTACCATTTCCTTTTATCAATAATTTTATTTAATGGTTTAACTCAAGTGTGTAGTCCAGCTGCTGAGTATAAATGAATAAATCCTGCTCAGAATAGTTGGTTTGGGGCAAGTTACATGAGTATATGCACCTCTCAGATAAAATATTGAGTACTTTGCCCGTACCCTGGGATGGAAAAGCAGGATGACAGTGAAAAGTCTTTCTTCTTGAGCTAACCCTCAGTCAGACACTTTTAAACTCAAGCCCATCTATCCCCTTTCACTCCTTCTGGGAGGTGAAAAACAGTGACAGTGCTATTCTGATATGTCAGAATAGCAGAAGCTACTTTGATGCTAAATTTGTTTTACATGTAGTTACATACTCTTGTGGCTGAAGAGGAATTGTACAGGAGGTCTCTTCTAGCTCAAGCACAGACAAACTGAGAATAACTACTAGGAAGAAAACAATAACAGTAAAAAGGAACAAAAGCCACAGACTTTTCTCTGAAGATTAAACTGATTAGCTACAGGTAAGAAATAGCCAGACAAGAAATAAAACTCTCACACTTACGTTATAGACTCATTATTTCTTATGTTCATAAGAATCTCTCCAAATAAAGCACAAAAGATGATAGGAACAGAGCATTACAATATCAGCTCGACTGAATTAGCTACCAATATTTGATAGGAGCTCACAAGATGCTAAAAAATTTCATAAAGCCAGGGTGCAACTGTGTTTGATAAAACAGAATAAAGAACAGAGAGAGGATTAGAAGGATTGTAATAAAGTCAAACAATTATTTTTAGAAATGGCTAAAGTATGTGTCTGAATAATGTGCTCTTAAGATATTGGGGGGCTGAAGGTGAAGAAAGGGTGGTTTGGACTTTTCTGTTTGGACTTTTCTGAAAACAGACAGGTATTAATATGTATTCACATTTGTATAATACAAATACACATACATTCATCTGACAGAGATTTCCTTTGTGTTCAGCCAGCACTGTCTGGGTCACGTCACATGGGAAGCAGTAAGCTCTGAAAAGAGATCCATTGGAAGAATGAGTTTTGGCCCTATTCATAGATTCAGGAAGGCTGGGCTCTGGGAAGGGTCGAGCAGGGTTAAAAAAAATCAAGGAACTTTCCTGCGAGTGGGAGAAAATGAGTCACAGGTGACTGGAGAGAAAAGTGACTGGTTAGAAAGAAAACATAGCAAAACAATGGAAATTTGAACCAGAAACAGGGGCTGAGGAAGAAAAAAAAACAAACAAAGCCTTGTACATTTACCTATCTGAATCACTGAGCAAATGCTGCAGCTGTAGGTCGTTTACTCTGAATTTAAGATTGGAGAAGATACAAGGAAACACAGGCACCAGGAGGAGCAGAACTATCCATGTGGGAGGAGGGTCAGGGCAGATGTGTTTCCTATTTTGTCCCACCCAGAGGGAAGTGCTGAGTCAGACTGAGATCCTAACTTATCATTTCCCAGGCATTTCTCTGCCACATCACTGTTCTGCGCTTTCAGAAATGCCTCTCAGAGAAATGCACACAAGAAGGTTCTGGAAATGATAGATCATCCTGACAAATAAATCGAAAAGAAGTCTATCCAGTATTAAATGTGTCCTCTTGAAAATTCTGCTTCTGTATTGTCAGTCATTTTCTCACCATTTCAGAAAGTTTATCAGAAAAACCCCTTTGAGTAGAAAATTGCCTAGCAAAATTGGAAACCTATGAATTGTTGTTGTACGTGATCTAACAAAGTAAAAAATATGTGAAATGTGTGCTGTATGGATTAAAAGGGTGCCTAGGGCTATTAAAAATTGTGGAAGCAGCACAGCTATTTCTTAACTTCAGTCAGTCAGGCCAGACCGTGCTTCTCATGCCCTCAAAGATCACCTTTGGTTTGAGACAGAGCTTTCAGTAAGTTCCACAGGCAGTCAAATGCCATTTCTGTAAAATGTGCAGATTTAAGTTTGGGGTTTGTTTGGTTTGGTTTTTTTTTTTTTTTTTGAATGGCATGGGATAGGCTTGCTGGGAAACAACTTCTGTCACTGTTCACTTACTGAACAGAAACTACTCAGCTGAAGGGCCTTTAACTTTTTTCTGAGACTTTGTTCTCTATGCAGATTAAAAGATACTTATTTTGCCCGTCTCTGTGTAGCTTATTTTTTATACAGGCACAAATGCATGAAAATTTCTTTTTAAAATTGCTATTCTTTCCCTACAGTGTGTTCGTGTAGCATTTGTGTGGTTAGTCTACATGTAATTTTAGAATTCATAAGAACTTTCTGAAATGAAGAGCTAGCTTACTAAGACCGGCTCAAGGTTTTAAAATGAATAGTTTTTTCCATTTATATCCATGTCACTAGCCACTTGTGATAAACACCATCTGAAAACCACATCAATTTTTCACCATCTAAGAAGCAAATTATTTTTACTAAGTATATGGAAAAAAAAAACAGTTACTAGATAGGCATGAATTTCACCAGCTGGACTTTTGGTCTCATTGCTTGTTTGTGTCAGATGAAAAATCACAACAATTTGTTCATTCATAGATAATTTTCATTAAACTGCTCTGTTAATGAACAAACTAAGAGAACGAGCATGTGAATAACATAGGGCAGTTGACAGCATTTTAAGTATTGCCTAGGAATCTCTGAAAGGTACTGTATGCATTTTAAATTAATAATTTTATGTTATTTTATGTAACTTGAGAGTTTTGTCATTTATCAATAAATCATGACCTTTCCATAAATTCACAGCCACTGTATTCCAAACATTTTTCTACTGTCCTGAATAAGGGAAAGGGCTTTAGCATATTTATTTGTAATCAAAACCAAAACTGTTTAGCTTTACAGTGAGTAATAAAATCTTTTCATCACTGAGTAAAAGGTGTTGCCTGAGTGTCTGGAGTGGCCAAAAGAGAAGCATGATTCAAGAACCAAAAGGTAGTAACCCTGGACCATCCAAATTAAATACAGCCCATGGTGTGCTGTGCGTTTCTGATGATGTGAAGCAATTCACATTCTTCATAATTCTCAAGACTGTATATACCAGGTTCAAATGTAAGGAATTTTGAGACTATTTAGGGAAAATAGGAATATTCTCAGCAAATAATGTGAACATTGCTGATTGGCTTTGATAGAAATTCATGAAAGTGCAAAATCTATTTTAAACTATCAACCTCTTCTATACTTTTTCATCTATTAGAGTCATTTGTTTGGGCATCCCACTCTAGTTATGAGGGTTTTTTTTTTTTAAAAGCACCTTATATTGGTATCCAGAATCTAGTTTCCCAATTCCAATGACTTTTAAATCAAAAAGAATCTTTCCATTGACTTTTATGAATTTTTATATCAATCAACCTGTAACAGAAACCTCAAGCAGCACAAACTGCACAAGGAATTATATACCTCAAGTGAACAGCATACCACTGGCTTTTCACTAGAGATAGTAAAGAACTGTACATGATTATTGCAATAAATTGGGTAAGAGGAAGTTCTCTAGCATTTCTTTTACCTGATTAGGCTAAATTCAATTAAAATTCAAAATTTTGGTGTAGTAAGTATTTCAAACTCAATTTATCATTATGGTTCCTTGAAATAGTGTAATCATGTAGCTCAAGTGGGGAAAATATATCTTATAAATTGCTGAGAATAAATTTTAATTGCTAGAGCAGAATTATTTGCATAGTGTTTCTGTTCAATAGTCCTTCTAAAGAGGCAGTGAAAGTGGGAAGTCTAAATTTGTCCTTATGAGGTCATAAATCATTTATGTCTTCAGTTTTTAAGGATGCAACCAGAAATCTGTGGAGGAGGACACCAGATGATAATGCAGGAAGACATGAAAGTGGAATGAGGACAGTTGTGCATGCCACAGAGGGACAGTTGCCACTTAGCAACATGTTTGACCTTCAGGAACTTATTAGAAGGGTGATTCTGAGGGGGAATTTCCTTACCTCTGGTGACATTAACAGCCTTGGGATAAAATAAAATCATCAATTGTGAAATGAGTTTCCTTCTGTGTCATTGGCTTTGGGTCCATTGTATATGACGATACATTTTTCAAGAATACTTTTCTGCAGAAATGCTTATGCACAGAGATATATTTTATTGCATCTTTTTGATAACATAGATCCAATCTGTGAAGAAATACTAAGTGTCATTTGTTCCTCTTAAACTCACAACCCAGGGTTGATTTAGAGACCAGATTTGCCTGACTGTTTTGCTTTCTGTTGTATAAGGTCAAGGTCATCTTTGACCAGTGATATGGGGGAAAATCTCACACATGACATTTGCCTGTGAGAGTGGTGCAGGAGCTTCCTCCCCACTTTGGGTGATGGGGAACGGAGCCCTCTTCAATTCCAGTTTCCCTCTGGATAATGTGACCACCATATAGCCACAGCTGGTTTTGCTATGGAACAAGGAATTACTCTACTTTTTTTCTGCAGGTAGATTTTCGGCATACGCCTTCCTTGCTGCTTGCCAGGAAGTCTCTGCTCACTGTGAGAGGGAACTGTGGAAATAAAAGAATGAAAGAGGAAGCTGGAAGACAGATGGCCTTATTTTGCTATCTTGCATGAGGACCAACATCTAGATAAGACACCCAGAAGTAATATTTTTGCTGTTGCAAGGCCACTGTGTTGC
Organism: Leptocoma aspasia; assembly: GCA_013399835.1. NCBI lineage: Eukaryota > Metazoa > Chordata > Aves > Passeriformes > Nectariniidae > Leptocoma > Leptocoma aspasia. The sequence goes on along the minus strand of VXAX01003520.1, from coordinate 540,018 downwards.
TCCTCACCTACTTCAGCAGCCTACATACATCCCATACATTGCAGAAGTTGCTGTTAGCTCTCTGCCTCACACAAGACAAGAAAGAGGTGAGAGGTTCTGTATGATTAGCTATTTTTGGGCTGAAAACCCATCTGACAAGTTTGGGGTTTTACACCTCCAGACCTTTTTTAGACTTTTTATTATTTCTACTTCTCACCTACAAAAAAAATAATCCCATGATCACTCCTAGACTAGTGGAGGAAGATGATGGCAAGGACAGATTTGAGCTGACAGCCCTCACTTGGGAGTCCTGCAGGACTACAGATTTTGGGGTGTGCAAGATCCAACCCACTCTTGAGTCTGCCCTTACACCAGGCATGCACAAAGTGGACTTCTTGGATATTAATTTTCCCAAAGGCTGCAAGAGAATCCCAGAAAACTGCAAACCAGTAAAACTGACATGCTTACTGAACAGTAGCAAGACAGAGTGGGCCCATGGATAAATGTGGTGCAAAAGGAAATAGTAAATATTGTGACATTTGTGACATGATATACCACACTTATTGTTTATAGTAGAGTTTAATGAAGAGTCAGAGAATATAGACAAGGGGGAGACAAAATACAACCACGTCTTTGAGCTTCAAAAGAACCCCTGATGAGTCTCAGTGTAGAGCTACCAAAGAAGTTGAGCTGTTACATGACAAGAAGCTCCTCATATAAAAATGCAATTGGTTAGAATATAAGAAAAAAGGAGCAGGAATCAGTGAATCGTTTTTGCAGTTAAGTGGCTTCAGTCATGAGAGGGCTTGCTTGGGGCCTGTGCCATTGGTCATGCATTGGAATAGGCAGCACAAGGAAGCGCTGGGATCACCACCTCTGTAAGTGTTCCAAAGGCACGTGGATGTGACACTTGGGGATATGATTTAGGGGTGAACACAATTAACAGCTCAACTCCATGGTCCTGGAGGTCTTCTCCAACCTTAATAATACTGTGATTTAAGATGCAGCCATCAGCAGCTTGAGAAACAGGGGAAGAGGCCAGAGCCTCGTGGGGAGTTGTGAATTAAGCTTGCTGACGTATTAGGTTATTCATGTCAACTTAGTAATTCATATTCACAATTAAGTTTGGTATATAGTAAGATATTAATATTCATAACTAAGTTTGCTGATGTACTAAGTTATGCAGGACACAGAGAGGAGATCCAGCTCCAGAAAACTATTGAAGGATTACAGAATACAGAGTGACAAGGTGATAAAACGGCAGATTAAAATCAGGGCTGGTAGTATGCAGGAATAGAGAGTAAGGACAGAATTAATGTGCTACAGAAGTGATGCATAAAACAAAGTGAGATTCTCAGACAATTGTCTTTCCTTTTGACTTTTTTATCTTTCTAATTTTAACTACTAAATAGTAGATTATATCTTTTCACGCCCAAGCATGCACATGTATTAACACTCAGATCATGTAGGTGGAAGAAATTGCACTGACCTTCAGACAAAAATGTTCAAAGCTTCTGCTATGTTTTTCTATAGAAATATCTATGGTAGCCATTAAAGTTCATTTCACACTTACATTTAGCTTAGCTGGAAGTGCCCTCCTCACTTGGATATTGTGAGGAATGACATAGAAACGGAGATCCAGGGCTCCTGTGAATGTCAGAGAAGAGACACACAGCTAAAGCAGGTTGGATTGGGAAAGGTTATTTCTTCTGGATGCAATTGCCTTAATTGTGTTTCCATGGAACCATACAGCAGGCTGTAGAAGGGCTGTAGATTTTTCAGTTCATAGCCTAATAAAGTAGTTTCTAACCAGTCTTGGCTTTGAATTCAAGAAATAGAGTATTAATTCACTCAGGAGTAGTGGGAAAACACACTGTGTCCCTGCCAATGACTAATGAAACTTCAACCCTTCTGTAAGGTTTTTCATTTTTCCTTCTTCTTCTCTTTCTTTCTTTCTTTCTTTCTTTCTTTCTTTCTTTCTTTCTT
>VXAX01003520.1:389689-537868 GCA_013399835.1 Leptocoma aspasia | reverse complement strand
TTCCTTCCTTCCTTCCTTCCTTCCTTCCTTCCTTCCTTCCTTCCTTCCTTCCTTCCTTCCTTCCTTTCTTTTTTGCATTTTTTTTCAATAGAACTTGCTGCACCTGGCTGTGTATCCCCAAAAGAGAGTTAGTCTCCTTTAATGCTTCATCAAAGAGCATGAGCACAGAAGGACACATTGTCTATGTTAAATGCCTACAGAGGCTTCTCATGCTTAGTCCTGGAACTGGAGAAATCCTACAGGAGAAATTTCACTTGCATCTCCCATGCATATGCATGTCTATGATGTATATAAACAAGAACAGCTGTTTCCTTCAAAACCAGTTGGAGTTTCCAGGATGACAAAGTCACTTGTTATGACTGTCAAATGTGGATATGAATGAAGGTATCTTGAACCACGGGAGACAGCTGAGCCCATGGGAGTAGGAATGGCTGCAACAATTGCAACTAAACTTGTAGGACTTACTGCAACACTAGGTGATGTGGTGCTGTTTCTGCATTTTAAGGATTCAGTCATCGCTCAGGGGTTGTTGGAATGTTGGCAGGAATGCCAAGGAAAAGCTGCCCCATTCCCAGTCAGTTCAGCCGGCCTATCCCCAGAAAATTTGCATTGTAGAGCCCTGAGGAGGTGAGAATTCAGAAACCTGTGAGACCTGCCCAAGCTGCCTCAGGCCTCCAGCTTATCTCTCTTGCAGAGAGCCCAGCAGATAGCCTGAGCTCAGTCTGGGCTCCGTAACTTTGACACGCAGAAAAATTTGAGAGTGTTTTTTATCTTAGATCAGAGTAACAACAAGTTTCAAATAATCGGTGCCTTCCCACAAGCAAAATTATGTTTTCTCAAACAGATACAAGAAAAACTCGAGAATTTTAGACTCCTCTGCCATATTTCTTTAAAAATATGTCCAAGACTTTTCTAAGACTTTTCTAAGTCTTGGACAGGCAGGAGGAAACAAAATATGTTTTATATGTCTGGGCAGGACCGATCTTTGTGAAAATGTAGAACAAAACTAGAGTTTTACTTTTCACATAGATCATGGTGAATAAACATGAAAACACACTCTTAAAATTAATCTATTTATTTATTTAATATTCAAATTTCAAAAAATCTCTATTGAAAAATCCAAAGCTTTTAATAATATTCCAGTGCAAAAATATAGTCCTTGAGATAAAAACTTCCATACTATTACATCCAAATAAATTAAATTACAACAGACACATTTGAATGATTCAGTACAAAAAAAAAAAAACACCAACAGAAATTTTTAAAATCTGAGAGTTTAAGTTAAGTCAGTGCAATACAGTAGTCACATTCTCTTGAGATATTAAGTAGACTGTCCTCCTGGTAACGTCAGTGCATAATAATAATAATAATAATAATAATAGTAGTAGTAACCAGCAATTAATCATCACTCCTCTAGTTCAGAAAATTTCTTCAACATTTCCTTATATTTACACATGTCTACTTGCTTGATTTGGATTTAGATATGTTTAGTAATAAGCAGACATAAATATGTTTTCCTGAACAGAGTAACTTCCCCATACTGGTGCTTGTATCTCCATGCCAAATAGATGAGACTAACCTCATAACATCCCTCTCTCAAGACAGCACCAGATGGAAAGCTGGGTACCATCGTAATGTAATTTCAAGATTTCCATATGGAAACTGGGTAAACACTGCCTCATTCTCTATTTTCAGGTCAACAACGTATAACAGACAAGATTTTAAGACAAAGCAATTTCTTATATAATATTAGGGAGTATAAATACTTTGATTAGTACTTCTTTATAAATAATTACTTAAGACACTTAAATATTAATAAATAAATGTATAAAATCAATAGAAAGATTGAAATAAAAAAATTCTTGTCCCAACAAGATTTGCACAGTAGCTCAGTACAGAAGATCATAAGACGGCATTAGCATTTGCACAGCCTCTGAAACTGGCTTCTTTTTCTTTTGTGAGAACTTGAGGTATCCCCCAGTTTCTGTAAGACGCTGAACAGCTCATTTACAGCCTTGCGCTGAACTTTCAAGTCAGTCATCTGTAATAAGCAAGAAACAAATGGAACAAAAGTCATGCCAAGAGCTATAATTGTTTACTGACCACAACACATAGACTACCCTGCTACCAGGGTAAAACAGAAGGACATCTGCAATTTCCAATTCCCTACAACCTAATTCCCACAGCAAAGAGCCACTATGTCACAGATTTTTGTTTTCCACTTTCTGTGCTACTTTGCAGCCTGCCACAGAGCAGCCAGCTCTGTGAAACAGATCCATCCTGCAGTTAAGAGCAGCTGACTGCACTGGGGCATTGTCTGCAGACCTCTGTGGCGGTCAGTGGTTTGTGCCATTGGCATGAGCACCGTGAGCCAAGTGCTCCCACAGCCACAGAGCATTCCATAGCCAGGCACAACTTTCCCAAACAATTTCAGTGCCACAAAGGGCTGTGTCAGTGGCAGCTCTGGTGTACAGACTGTGTGACAGTGCTGCCAGCACCTCTGTGCCAGATTGCAGCAAGACTCAGCACTACCCCACACTGTAGACCTGCAGCAGCCCCTGCAGCTGGAATTATTTGGTTTTCCAGCATGAACTGAGCTACACAGTGACTACCATATAGGTTACTGAAGTGTTATTAGTTTAAATCACACTCAAATCAGAACTGGAAAATATAATGTCACGAGCTTTGGAGGCAAAGGAAGAGCCTTACCTGAAGTTCTGTCAGGTCCTTGAGATCTTCTATCTTCTTTGAGCCATCAGAAAGGCTTTCTTTCAGAGTACGGAGCTCCTCAGCAATGTTCCTGACATGAGCCTTTGACCTGTCAGTGTTTTCAAACATTTTCAAGTACATGGAAATAATCTGACTCAGGATGATCCTTTTTTCATTTCTCTGTTGAAAAATACGATCAAAAAGAAAGTCTGTTAGTGCCCATCAGCAGTGGAAGGAAGGAAGGTAAAACACAGCATACAGGGGCTCTTGCTGCTTGAAACAAGATGATAAAAAAGATGTTGCAACTCATCTCCTGGGCTTGGCTGTACCTCTGGGTCAGTTCATGGTGCAGTATAAGGCTTTTTTTATGGGGATTTTTGTTCATTTCCAAGCTACCGAAGAGAGCTCTGCTCATGTTCATTCTACTGCAGCTAATTACGCTGGTTCTGGGAGCTGCTTTGTACCAAAAAAGTGCTTGAGATGCTTCATCATATCTGGTTTTGACTCACCTCTGTCCAGCTTGACAACCTCTCCGTAAAAATAGGTCCACCATCAGCTACATTGGAATGACTTGAGTTCTGCAAAAAAGAACAAACATATCTATTACATAAACAATATTTATCACAGGGTAAATTTGTGTTCTTTATTCAAATGAAAATTTGTGAATTCAAATCAAAATTCACATTTTTGCACAGCTGCTATATAGCTATCCCAATGCCTTCACTTCTCTAACCACCAAGTCCCTTTGCTTGGCTGCCTAGTATCAGAAATGGTATTAGTCCTCTTTTCAATGTCTTCTCCTGCTATAACTCATCTGAATAGAGATGTTTGGCACATGTATTTTCCCAAATTCTCCCTGTAAGTTTTGCTATTGACAGATGAATATAAAAGCTCATAAGCACAGCAACTGGCTAGAAAATCATTAGGTCTGATCTTGGCATGTTTTCTGGTAAGTCAAAGTCCAGCAGTTTGTAATCTGTGACCCTAAATCCATACAGTCTCAGTAAAATCTCATATGGAACAAGAATGAGCTGTTTTTAGTATAAAACTATAACTTGCAGAACTGGAGAATATCCCAGTAGCCCACAGTCAGGTACAGGGATATGCAAGATTAGTGAGCTACTGAGAGGCTCACAGGGATGGGGTTTAACCATCAGATGTTGGCAACTGGTTCTAGGAAACAAAGAGCAATACAACTCTCCTACCAAGGAAAGACAAACGGAATCATTTCCTCTTCTGTGTGTCTTTTTTTTTCCTTTTTGTATACAACACTGACTATTTCCTTCTTTTGTCTGTTCAGTAATTTAAACACAGTGAGTGCAAAGAGAAAACTTGCAGTCTGACAGGAACCTCCTAGGCTGATTGGCTCCCAATGCTGAGCACACTACCAAACTGATTTTTTTCTACTTCTGAAAGGTGGGGAGCACCTGCTACGGAGCAAAGTTTTAATGTCAGTGCAAAAAGCTCACCATGGCTCAGGATCTCTTCCACAGAGTTATATATATTCTAGTAAGACTCTTCCTGGTCTATGCTAATCACAAATTTAAGACATAATGCCACTTTTACAGCCAGTTTCCTGCAAACACTGAAGTATCACACTAGTCTTTACCACTTCAGAGTGGTTCTCTGACTACTGAATTTCAACTGTCATTTGCACAAAATTATGACAAAATAATGGAAAAATCAGAGCTGAGAATAGGAGCAGACTGTTGCAGTTGTTTCCATGCATTTAGAGGGGAAAAAAACCCGACAAAAATATATTGAAAATAAAAGCTGTTAATTAAAAGTGACTCTATTGTAGACCTGCTGTCTCTGTGACTAATTCCTGCTGAATTCAGCTTCATACTACTTTAATGCTTCCCAGATGAAGACTGGTGAATTAACATTACAGTTATCAAGTTACCAAAATTCTATTTGACAAGAAAGAATATCGTGCCAGATTACATTTCCATGCCAGAGCATAGTCACACATGTGGAAGTAAAATGACTGAAGGATGCAAAAGAAGTAGAAATCACCTTTGAGTAACACACTACTACAACTTAAAATAAGTAGCAAATGCATTTGTTAAAGCAAAAGTTCATCTCCATTTTTTAATATTGCTAACTAGTACTAAATCTCCCATTTACATTGCTAACAAAAAATTTTAAAAGTCAGTAAATTGCATCTAGACAGAACTGAATAAAGATTCATATATTCACCATAAATTGCTTTAAGATTTCTTGTTACAAAGTATTCCATGTAATCAAAGCTGAATTCAGTTGGAAGAAGCTATTGTGAAAAAAAGAATATCACTAAAATAAATGCAAATTACTGCAATAACTATGACTATTGAAAAACTGAATCAGGTAAATGAAAGAACTTAGTAAAACAAAAAAAATCCATATTCTTGTTAAGAAAAGGTATGATCAAAAATTATTTCCATGATTACCCTCTGTTGATACATATTGAGTATGCCAAGCAGTGCTCAAGTTTGGACTGTATGTAAAGCACAAGCAGCAGGAGAAGAGAAAAGCAGCAGAAGACTATACTTACAAAATCAGCTTTCAGTTTGTCTATATCATTTTGAAGTTGAAGAAGATTCAATCTATTTTCAACATGTCCAAAAGAAATCATGATAACAGACAGAACAAACAAGCTGTAGGTTTGGAAAGCCATTTTCTTTATGATGGTTCAGTTAAACTGCTCAAGTTTAAGTTCTGGGAGAGCAGGTCTAAGAGCAGAGAGCTTCAACTTCTAATAGTTAATCTTCTATTAGAAGCAAGTAGACGACTGAACTTCATCATCCTGTCAGTGGTATTTATACCTGGTCTTGAATTTTTTTTATTTCATCATCAGAGGCTGTGTATATTTAGACAAGATAGTGTTAGATAAGAACCCTTCATTTTTTGGCTAATCAAGGGAATCCCTCGAAAGCATCTTTGTTAAAGCATAGTCCTGGAAAATTTTTCAGTGGTTCATCAATGGGTAAGGTTTACGTGGCAGGTTTTGAAGTTTCTTTAACACGTGGCTGGGGAAAAGGGGGAAATTACAATACGGGTCGAGGAATATGCATTGTGGCTCAAACCTATTCTTACACACCAAGTGAAAAAAAATCTTATCTTGTGGTTAAAGGGTCAGTGCAACAGTCAACTCATTTCTGGTATTCTTTTAAAGTAACCACTGAGTTTGCCGTGGCATTCTATACAGACACTTAGAGATTTAAACGTTCCTTCTGCTGCTGTCCTTTTGTGAAACACTGTTTGCATCCTTTCCGTGATCTAAAGTGCACTTCTGCTACTTCTGCATTCTTCACCTCCAGATTCAGAATAGGACAAACAAGGTTCCAGCGTGACTGCAAAAATGTATCATATTAAATTCCTCTAGGTTGTCTACTATCTGTGGGAGCAGAGTATTTAGTACTTAAGACACTCATTTCTGCTTGGCAATGATTAAAATTCTCCACTTGCCATTTCACTTGCACTAATGTGTGTAGAATGTGCAAACAGAAGGACACAGGTGAAAAGAAGCCCCGTTGAAGAAGGCAGACATGGTGGTCTCCGAGTGCATACAGAACCCTGAAACAACTGTATTGAGGATAGCTGGGGAAAATGGTTTTGTATAGGAACAAAACTCTGCTTTGGTGGATATAATGGGAAAAGAGCTTATTCTGAGGAGTCTTATGAGAAATCAGATAATTTTAGACTGCAGTACATGAATGGAGGGTAGGTAGGAGCCTACAAGGGAAAGAAATAAAGAAGGGGCCCATACGGAAAAGAAAAAGGAGAGAATCAGGAAGAGGGCACTTGTGGGCTCAGTTCACACAGGCTGCAAGGGAAGATGTCTGTAGTTCATCAGAAAATGAACAGATGAAAATTAAAGTGGTTCCATACAGGTAAGATTAGAACTCTCCATCTCAGCCCCATATGACTCCTTGGATATTCCTTGGAAAAAACCCTCCCTTTCCCCACAAGCTAGTTCCATCTCAGCTAATGACCACTAATGCCATCAAATCTTTTTCATTTGCTGCTTGAAAGAGGACCTCTATCTGTGGAATAGACCTAGACTACTACTACCAGGGAAATTGTCATTTTTCAGGGAGAAGAACCAACTATCTGTAACAATGGCAGGCCCAAAAGCTGCATGCAAGAACTCCCTGGGAACAGCAGCATAGACAGATAGGACACATCTCACAACAAATGTGGCACTGCACAACAATTAGCGCTGTAATCTGCTTGATGTAGTAACATTATGCAATGCACATCTTTGTTTTAGTTTAAAACTGATTAAGTAATAACTTAATTGCTATAAGTGTTGATATGAAGGTAAGGTAATAGTGCTATTCAAGGACGCTTCAAAGCACTGTAAACAAATGCAAAGTTAACATGCCCACCTATGGCAGAGAAGTTGGACTAGATGATCTTCAGAAATCCCTTCCAACTCAAACCATTTTTTTTCTGTGCCAAACATTAGAGTCATAGAATCATTTCATTTGGAAAAGACTCCTACAGTCATTGAGTGCAACCTCTAACCGAGCACTACTGAGTCCACCACTAAACCATGTTCCCAAACACCACATTCACATGTGGTGTTTGGGAACATGGTTTAGTGGTGGACTCAGTAGTGCTTTTAATTACCTCCAGGGATGGTGACAAAATGCAGGCCCCACCAAATTTCAAAGTGGACTCAGAATTCAAAGTGAACTCACAAATACCAAAACTCTCAACAAACCTATTGATTGAAACATCTGGATTGCTATGCAAAGCAAGCACAAAGATATGGTATGGCTCAGCTAAATGTAGTCTCATACACACAGGAAAATCAAGCATGTTTTACAAGATGGGGACACCTGCTGAGGTTCATTGACTGACCATGAGTCAACAGAGCAATTCTTTGGCAAAGTGTTGGAAAGGACGTGTAAAATGGGAGAGTGAAAATGATTCCTGTTACCTGTGGCACTCTTTATGCAGTCAGAAACATACAACTGAAAGAGGGATTGAGTCATGAAGCCCAGTTTTTACCATTAGAGATTCTAATTTGAACAGTGCTTTTAATTACCTAGAGAGAGTGAAAAGAAGACCTGAAAGAAGGGAGTTTGGGGAAGATTCTTTACTCAACCAGCTCAAGTCTTCCTAACTGTTCACAAAGAACAAATCACAACACAGTTGAACACCACTAACTGCTGTAATTTTCCAATCAAGCAGAAGATGTAATTCCAGGAGGTGAACTATTAAGTCAGGAATACTGCCTTCTACAGGGAACTATTTACGCAGAGTGACTGTGCTGGGTTAGGCTGCCCTGTTAAACTTGTCAGACACACATCTAATCCACAGCAAGCTGTGGCCCTCAGATGACCTCCCTTTGGTCTCACATTACAACTACATTTCTAAAAATAGCAGGAGGATGAAGTATTGGGAAAAAAGGATTTTGCCAACTCACATTTTGCCGATACTGGTTATAGTTTTGGTGGGTTACTTGGCTAATTTGATCACTAAACCTCCTCACACCTCAGAGAAGGCCGCTTGCCAAGCATCCAATTTTGCAGGTAAGAAAAAAGAAGCACAGAGCAATGGGATGATTCATGATCATTCAGCCTCTGAGAAAGGCAAATCTAGGAACACAAACAGGGTCTCATAGTCCCATCGCAGTGCTTTGCCTGGGTTACACGAGGGATACAGGGGACAGAAGAAGACGACATAGACTCCTTGATTCAGAAGGCATAAAAGGCATTTGTTAATAGAATATCACACTTCTTATAGAGAGCATAGTGAACCTAAGACCTGATTGGTCTTTAGAAAACTTCTCTCGGACTATTGGTCAAGAAGGGAACAACACCTACTTGTAAACATCTTTCACAACACCAGGTGCAGGGGATAAGATAATAATTGTTTTAATTATTTTCTCTGACCTTTCCCAGGCTGAGCCTGGGAGAAGCTATGTCTCTCTGTTACCAGAGACTGAGAATATCCACATGCCCACAATGCAGTGCTACAAGTTTTTTGTCATAAACTGAGGCAAGAAATTAAGAAAAAACCAAAGAAAAAAGCCATGACATCTGTCTCTCTTATGCTATCTTCCGAGTGCAGGTCTGAATTTTAGGTACACTCTCCTGCCTGGGGAGGCTAGATTGAGACCTTTTACTAATCTCCACATTCAAATTATCACACAAAGCATTGAAGGTTCTGTGGTAAATCATCAGCTGCACTGAAATGTGTTTTAATACAGAAATATAGCATCGATTCCATTTTAATAAATGGTGCCACATTAACATTGACATACTAGTCTGATAATATTCTCTTCTGTTGACACACAGTATCATGTCTCCAAATAATTTTGAAATTAGGCAGCACCTACAGCAGGTGGTTAGAACATGAGGGTCCTCTGTCTCTTCCAGCCCTGTTTTGCTTCCCATTCTGCCCAAAAGTGATGAAGCAGATGGCCATTGTCCAGTGTATGTCTTGTTGCCCAAGAACTGTGAACAGTCAGGTTTGTGAGGAAGACCCAGATTGTGATAGCTTCCCCTGCACTGCCTGCCCTGAGAACCAACATCATTACAAACCGTGCAGGAGGCATCCTGAAAATAACTGCACTTTCCAAGAGACCTAAGAGCATGCAATTTTTTATCTGTGTTCTTTAGCAGATATCTGGGGAGTGCATGCTGGAGAGGACTGAACACTCAACACTAACACAAGCTCTTTGTTTGAATACTTGTCCTAATCTAGTTGAAAGAGATGCCAGAATAGGATCGAAAAATCTTGTGCTGCATAGAATTGAAGTGGTCTTCTGTGAGGCTCCATTGTCACAGCTGGATTATCATCTGGTCCAAGCACAGAAGGAAGTGAAACCAAGACATTTTTTCATTTTGCTGGAAGTCATCTGACTCTTCATGCAAAGCAGAGGTTTCACACCCTTCTGTTCATACAACACCTTACACCAAATACCCGAAGATGCCCTTGCAAAGTCACGTCAGATTTCACTATGACCCCTGATTACAGCTTTTTCCCTTTCATTTTTTGTTTTATGTGTACTCCTCAGAATACTGAGTGGTTTAGTGAGCAACTGCCCATGCCAGTTCAGCAGATCTCTGCCTGACTTTCATTTCACTAAAACACAGTGGCTTTCCCTATTATCACTGCCCCAGGAAAGCAGCCCATGGCTGGAAAACCCTCTCTGAGTTGTCATTCTGACCTTCTATCACACTTCACTTCTCAGTCTCCCTTTCTTACAAAGCAGCAGAAATAATTCCTTTGTTTCCTCCTTCACAGTGCTGGGGCGGTGAAGAGGGGGCTGTAACACTTGAGGGTGTTAAGTGATTAAACTTTGCCTACACATTGTACCAGTGCTATGCAATTACTAAACATTGTTATTCATGTTGCTACGATCTGCAATGTAGATGTCTTGATAATCAGGCTTCATGACTAAGGGGGACTTAGGGGGACTTACAAGAAAGTGGGAGAGGGACTTTTTACAAGGGCATGTAGTGATAGGACAGGGGGAATGGCTTCAGACTATGAGAGGGAAGGGGATTATTAGGCATTAGGAAGAAAGCCTTTACTGTGAAGGTGGTGAGACACCGGAACATCGCCCAGAGAGGCTGTGGGTTCCCTACTCCTGGAAGTGTTCAAGGCCAGGTAGGATGGGGCTCTGAACAACCTGGTCTAGTGGAAGCTTCCCTGCCCATGTCGTTGGAACTACATGATGTTTAAAGTCTCTTCCGACCCAAACCTTTCTATGATCCTACAAATTTGCAACTGACCCTTACAAACATATTGTAACACTCTCATTTTCCCTGCTTAAAAAAAAAAAAAAACCCACACCAATAAACAATAAGAACAAAATAATAAGAAAAAATAAGAACAAAAGAACAAAAACCCCCAAAACCAATAAGCAAAATAACTATCAAACCAAACAGAAATCAAGACCAAAAATCAAATCAAATAAAAAGAACCGACCCACCACTCTCCTACAGATAAGGATATGCCTACACATCATGGAGGATATAATTGGCTACTCCCTCTGACCACTGGATCTCTGTGATTTAGAGGATGTTTCCAGTGATCAGTTGGAATAATGTTGGCACAAATCACCTACTTTGTTTTATATGATGCCTTGAGAGGCTACCTAGAACAGAGGCTAGACAGTGTTAAAGGAATAAAGTAGGTATTCATTAAAAAGGCCTTCAAAGGATACACCCTGGGCAGTATGACAGCCCGGCCGTGGCTACACCCAAGACGAATGACCGGTCACAAGTTTTCACACTTTTTATAAGTTTTGGTCTATTTACATATTGGGGTTAATTGTCCAATTACAGCCTCAGGTTATGAAGTCCCATCCTCCCAGTTTGCTCTCCTCAATTCGCTGTTGTCTACACTTTTTGGGCCTGAAGCTGCAAAGCTGTCCTTGGTTCTCAGGCTGGAAAAGGATTCTTTTGTCTAACTACACTGTGAGGAGAACTTGCTAACACTTTATATGAAGTTTAGAGTTATGTACTAATGCAGTACAGATTCTGGAAAATATGAAAGCTAAAACTTAAGGCATCAATAAGACAAAATTTCAGGATAGAGGGAAGTTCTGAAATACTCAAAACTTACTGTTTTTTACATTTTTCTAAACAAAATTTCAGCCCCTCCCAGGGAGGGGGGCTTTTGGAAATTATATTGTATGAGAGAGTTGTAAAACTGGTTTGTACAATCTGAAATATGGCACAAGGAAGGCCATTTGGCCTCCTTTACATACTCCTGTCTGTGTGCAAATGCAGACAGGAAAAAGCATATAATTGATCCCTCTTTCCTCTGAAAAATTTCTCACACACATTAGTTGTTGAGTCTTCTGAAGAAAGGGAAGGAAGAAGAAACTAACACTTGGTGGTGTTAGACATCTGGAGAGACAGACATCCAAATAGATAATGAGCTGATGGGTACAACTTGAAGTGATTAGAGTGTAAATTCAAAATTATTAAAATCTTGGTACTTTGACTCACACAGGATATCTCTTTCACACTTTCCTTCAGTTTTTTAATTTGCTAAACCCATACAGGAGTTTCCCACCAAACACTAATTATTCCTTTCTGAATTAGCAACAGGAAATTATTACCCCTCATGGTGTGAGTACTCATCTATCCTGTAAGTAAATGTTCAAGCTTTTGCTTTGCCCAAGAAGAAGAGGATAGCCAGGAATAGCTGTTCTGGACTGGCCTTTCTCAAACACTATGGTGGACTTTATGGAAATTCTTAACTGTATTACTATCAGCTCTGTATTGTCTAAACATTCCAGTAATAACATAATATAAATATTCAGGACACGTGTTAAAATAATTTTCTGGAGATGATAAAAAATATTTTCCTGAGAACATCTGTACTCATTGATAGCTGTTCATGTCCCTGTTTCTAAAATCTGTCTTCCTTTGCTTTTCCTTGAAAGACTGTTGTATTGACATATATGAGGAATTCTGAGCCTGGAAAGAGAGACCTAAAACACACGTTTTCTCATTTCTAGTTCTGCATGAACTGCAATATGCGATGGAGACCAAAGTTTCCTTCTTGTTTCTTGTGCCATATTTCAGGTTGGTACAAACTGGTATTCCAGCTTTCCAAAGAAACACAGTCTGTATGTATGAATGATTTGAAGGTACCTGTGAGAGTTAACCATGAGAAAGGCAGGTGAAATTCCAAAGTACTCTTTTTCTTGTATTAAAATATGAAAAAAAATTTGGCAATGTATCAGACTGTGATGGACAAACATAGCATGCATTTTTACTCTGTATTTCTACTGTCTGGAATTTTTCCACATATCCAAATTCTGATTGAAATCTAGTGCCTATAAAATAGAATAAAATTCTAAATCTTATTCAATTTTTGTTCAAGTCCATATCAATGGAAAAGCAGCAAAACTGTTGGCACAGCAGCAGTCTAAATTGTGGCTGATGTAATACCTCCTCTGCTACAACCGTGGAGTGTCTAAAGGTTTTTTTTTACATAAAATCTCCCATTTTCACCCTCTCTTCTTCATTTTTCCAAGAGGAATAAAACACTTGAAAGTTTTCTGTTTTCAGCACCATAATATCCTTTGGAGTTACTTCCCATTATGAGCATTATATCTTACAGTATTTGTTTACACTTTAAAGCAGCAGCCTCTTGTTTTATATGATTTCATGAATCTTGGGATATGTTTTAGAGTTTTGGGGTTGGGATTTTTTTTCCAATTACTTTTTAATCAGTATGGTTGCAGGAAAAGGACAGAAAACATGAACTTCTAAAAGCTGAATAAAGCAAATAGAAAAGCATAATATTTAAAGACAATCGTTTCAAAGTTTTTACCTAATAGTTTTGAAATACTTTTGCCCAGGCTTTTTAGACACTAGCACCAACAACATTCATATTGTTGATTTTTAATGTTAGGCAGGCAATGGTATCTATCCCATGCTAACAGTGCAACACACTGAATTCAGATAGGGCATTTTGTGCCTTGGTGAATGCAGAGCATTCTACAAAATAAAGATATATTTTATTAAAATAGTTCTCCCCAAAGTGATTTTCCAAGGTTTTTTAATTCTTCTGTTCCTTCCAGCTCAGGATATTCTATGATTCTGTGATGCTCTAATAGCCCTGCTCTTCGTAAGACCAGCATGCTAGTATTAT
The DNA here is from genome assembly GCA_013399835.1 of Leptocoma aspasia. Taxonomy (NCBI): domain Eukaryota; kingdom Metazoa; phylum Chordata; class Aves; order Passeriformes; family Nectariniidae; genus Leptocoma; species Leptocoma aspasia. Next base: position 524,545 of record VXAX01003520.1, on the reverse strand, counting down.
GATAATCTTTTCCACAAATACTTCCATTAGTTTCAAGGTAATATTTTAATTCACTTTGAGAGAGCTAATTCATGCAGAAAACAATTCCATTGTAATTTGGCCTGACTTCCAGACTGCAGTTCTGACTTTCTGATATTTCCTGTAAATATATATGTATACGTCTACCATTGCTGCACAGTACTGACAGAAAAAACATCATGTTTTGCTCACAGTGTCTTTCCCCAATTCCCAGTAAATGGATTCATGTTTTTCTCTATACTTCAACTCTCCATACAGAGACTTCTGCTATTTTCTGTCCGTTATTCAGTTTCATTTTCATAGGATCAGATCCACCTTCAAAAGAAGCAAAAAAGCTACCAGAACTTCTACGTCAAAGTATCTGTGATAATAGTCCAAGGCCCTTTTCCAGAAGGACTATGTTATTTTTAAAGAGAGAAGACAAAGGATGCTAGTCTTGAACCAGCTGTTGGTTTCTGTATGTGCTAGGTCAATCCATTGAAGGATCTCCGTTAACCTCATCAGAGGCCAGCTTGAAACCCCACAAAATAGCATGGACTCAACTGAAAATTCATTGGAGATTGATAACAACCTAATACTTTTTATACATTCTTAATACTATATCAAAATGGGACTTTTCAGACTATCAACCTGTCAGTGAGCCAGTCCTGCTCGTCTTCCTCTCATTATACTTGTAGAACTTTCTCCACATGTTGGGTTTTTTTTCCTTCTCCTTACACTGATTTTCTCTGCTGCTGGCTTTTATTTGCATTGGAGCTTTTTGATCTAATTTTTAATGAGGAATTAAAGTCCATTTGAGTTTTCATTGTGCAGTTGCATTTGTTTTCACAGCATAAGTACTTTAGCTTACAGACATATTTATTGTTAGTAATTAATACATTTAAATTTGGAAGTACACAGTAGTGAAAGCAATCCTGCTTTAATTTCTTATTGAATATTCTAAGTTGAAATGTCAGCATTTTGGGGGGAAAATTTTGATAGTTTTCTTGTTATCACTTACACGATTTATAATTGTTAATTATCACGTATGTACATGGAAACACAAGTGTGTAGGTGTGGGCACATGTTGGAGGCTAAGTCAATGATCTGTTTCAAACATCAGTAAGAAGATATTCATTAAATGTTTCAAACCAACCTAGAGAGTGGACGTTTTTTGTCACAATCATTTGGAAACCTCCACAGGACATTTCTTAGAAGAAATCTACTACGTGGTGCAATCTTTTCTTCTAAAACAATCCAGGAGATGGTTTGGTGGGGATTCCCCTCACCTGACTATCTCTTTAGAGCCATTCATAATTGTGTGACTAAGCAAGCCAGTCATCTTTACTTACAGGGAAAAAGCAAATCAGTACACAGATTTGGTCCTACCTGTTTCTGTCCAGCCTCCAGGACACATATGAGAATGACAAAGTCAGGCTTACAAGCAATTCATCCACAGATAACATTTTACTTAGAACTGGACTTCTTGAGAGGAGTTTACTTGCAATGATTTTTCAGTTAGATTCAGAATTTGAAGTGAAAGGAGAAATACTCAAGACCTTTGCTTTTTAGTAGTTAAAAAATTAAGGAGGTGCTTCACACCCTAAGTACATTTCCTCTTCATCTCCACAGGAAGTAAGGCTGCCTGTAGAAGAGCTGCTGTGGGTCGAGAGTAGATGCACTTCACTTCAAAGTTGCTCATCTTTGTTTTTCAAAGGCCTGAACTAACAACTATGAACTAACAACTAACAAACTGCAACAAAAATACTCTTTTCAAGAACAACAAAATACAGTTTCAAGTAGCATACTTTTAAGTAATCAAAATACAGGTACTGTGGCAGGTTGACTTGTTAATCTTTTCCTAAGGAAATGAAACTTATGCAGTTTTTTAGCTGTCAGTTCCTTCCTTGTCACTTTTGAGCAGTCAGCAGTTTCTTCTGATTTTGAGAGATTCAAAAGCCTCACAGCTAATTTAACTCCTGCTTCCTTCACTGAATTTTACAGCTAAGCAACAAGATTGGTCTACTAATGATGGACCATGTGTTGGTATTTTAAAGTGTCTATATAAGTTAGTTACCCTAAGGAGGGGAATATCTTTCCTAGCACTGCTGTTTAGTTGTTGTGAAAGAATCTTAATTTCATCAATTATGCAAGAGTTATTAATTATTTAGGAAAGTATTAATTTTATTAATATCCCTATTAATATCTAGGAAAGTCTATATGGCAATTATGAAAAACTTCCAAAACTTATTTATGAAAAAGAGTAGTTCTCCTGCCACTTAAATTGATTGTTCTGTTTTGTAATAATATGTACAGGGCTCTGGGCTCTCACTTTATCCTTTTTTAGTACCTCTGGTTTTGCCACACCAGCCACATAATTCTGTGCATATTTATGCAGCAAAATTGAAGGGAAGCTGTAGCATATTGTCACAACAGCAAGGGTGGATTTATTTTTAGCTAGTGTAGATATCAGTAGCAGAGCAGCTGTGATACTCTAGACTTTAACTGCAGTGTTCTACCTCTGCCTCCGTGTGCACAAGCAAAGTACCACAATCCTTTCACAGCTTTGCAAAAGTACACAGACAAGTTGAGTATTAATTGCAGAGAGCTCAGAATTCTGGCACACCAACTCTGGTTTCCATCAGCACACTTGAACTGCTCTGCCCTTTCCATAAGAGAATTTTCTTCTGGAAAACCATCACTTCTGGTTNAAAAAAAAAAAAAGCCCAAAGACATTTTAGACTGATTTATATTTTTTTTGTGCCCATATAAGGCAAAATGACATATCAGTGAGATCCTCTATGTTTGTGGATGTATATGGGAACTTAAAACCAATCTCCAGATCACCACTTACTTCACTTTGGTTTGCATTTGGGAGCACTCTGGAAGCCAGCAAAATTTAGTTCCTTTCAGATAAAATAAAACTGGAAAGTGTTTTCAGAAACTCTCTTGATGTTATCCAGTTGTTAACAGGAGCTCAGGCCACAGGACCAGGCTAGAGTTAGTTCAAAATAAACTCATAACAAGTACAGTGAGGAAGTTGGGTCCTCAACACCAATTTTTGTAACCTATTAAGCTGCTCCTGTAGTATTGCTCCCTTTGCTACTGAAGATGAGTTATCTTGCAACAATATCTGATCTTACCTTGGTTAAGCACTGAAGAGGAATGGTCTAAGCAATGGGAAGCATGAAATTAAAATGTTCTTTGTACTAGACCCTGAACCAGAATAATCAGATACGAGTAGACAGATAAGTGTATAGCAATAAATATTTATGGAAGAAGCAATCTGAAAGAAGAAGAAACTATTTGAAAGAAGTCATGGATCTTCTCATGCATAGGTACACATGGAAACACATTAAATATCAAGTACTGCAGCTTGAATTGCACATAAAAGAGCCTGTGGTGGGATGCATCAGTTCCTCCTCTGCTTCCAAGTCTTTGTGGGAACTCTGTGTCTAGGAGTCAGTGATAATGAAATGTTGCTTAGTTGAAGGAATGGATTCACTTTGTTTTTTCAGTCATCCCAAATCAGAAGGTTATGCTTTGCTGATATTCACAGATTTAGGATGTGTGTGGGTCTTTTTGACAGAAGGTTAGTACTACTGCAAAAGGTCTCATTACAGTAGATGCTCATTCTCTGGATAAGAATGGATGTTGTCATCTGGGTTGTAGCTTTTCAGTTAAACAATTATATTTTCATTTCAGAAAGAAATCTTTTGTTTCTAACTAACATTTCCAAAAGAAACATTACTTAAAGGAACTAATCAGTGGGCCAGAAGGTAAAGATAAACATGAAGTAAGACTGGGGTTTCTGCAAGTCATAAGTGCAAAATTATTTCAAATCTGCCTCAAAAGTTAACAGAAAAAATAAGACAGACAGGACTGTAAGTCTGCTGTTGAGGACCTGGAAGTGCTAGTAGGTGGCTGAATGGAAGTGGATTTCACAGCTGCAAAAGCAAATGGTGTCCTGGGCAGCTTCAGCAGAACTGCAGCCAGTGGGTCACAGGACATTCTCTCTCCCATTCTCTGTCCCATTCTGCTTGGCACCTCTCAGTCCACACACAGTATAGTGCAACCAGCTTAGCTCCCCCCAGCTCAAGAGAGACACTGAAAAATATGAGAATGTTCTGCCAATGGCCTCCTATGTGATGACAGGGTGGAAGATCTCTACTTATGAAGAAAAACAGAAGGAATTTGATTTGTTCAGCCACAAGACAAGAAGGTTCAGGGGTATCTAAGTGCAGTTTTCCACTACCCAAAAGGTAGTTACAAAGAAGGTGGAGGTACTTTTTTCACACAGGGCATAGTGAAAGCATGCTGTGCAACGGGCTCAAATTGCTTCAGCATGAGAAACATTAAACTCAGAGTGAGTTGCCCAAAGTGATAGAACCTACCTTCAAGTGCTCAGTACTGGGCTTGACAAGACTTAAACAACTAACCTACAGTGGCACTCACAAGAGAAGACTGGAGGAGAAGAATGACTCCATGGTGCCTTTGCTCATCACAGGAGCCATCAAGGCAATGCTGCAATGGAAACGGACACTGTGAAGGTTAAGTGGGAGAGGTGTTTCCAGAAGACCAAGGGGAGCAATGCCAATGTGCATTTGTGGGTTAACCCTGTTCTATATAGATTAGTTCAAACGAGAAATGGTCCAGAAAACAGAGAGCTCCCGTTTCATAAAAGAAGACTAGAAAACTTGGGATTGTTCAGCTTCAGAAAAACAAAAGCTGAGAAGACCCAGTTGGTATTTGAACTACATTACAGTGGGAAAAGAGCAAATTCAGTTAGTCATGTAGGCTAACAGAATAAACTGACACTAGACAAAATGTCTATAAACTGTCTGTGAGTAAACTCAGGCCAGAAAATGAAAGACTTCTGGCAATCAGAATGTGAAACTCTGCAACAGCCTTCTTAAAAAAGAAACAGAGATGGGTTCATAGGTTAAACATTTCAGAGGAACTCATTCCACTCCTGTGCTTTGTATCTGGAGTATGTAAATTATGAGATACTTAGAGATTCCATTTACAGTCTTAAAAGTGATCATTTATACCAGTTGGCCTGGTCAGTATCTGTCTTACTGCTAGTTCCAGCCTAACTGAATTTCCTGGATTTAGTACTGAAAAATACAACTTTGCTGTGCTTTCTTCCATCTAACTGAGGAAACAAGGAGTTTCTTATGAAGTCATTTCTGTAGATTAATTGCAATTGGCTGATTTTTTTATCTTCCCTCTAAGTGTTGGGATCGAACTGACATCTCTAATGTCTTGTAGCAGAGGGCAAATTTTCATATAACTCTTCTTTAAATCCTTTGCAATATTCCAGCATTTCAAAGAAAGGAAAAGCTGGAGCAGACTCAGAAAATCAATAGTGAAGCCACGTACAAAAACTACATCCTTCTGCTTCCTCTCAGTAGTCCTCACACATGGACGAGTTGAGCACATACATTCGCTCTTTTTGCAACACATGCAGTTTGTAACAATCCTTAAATCTTTTTACACTCATGAGTGAAACCCTCATTCTAGAGTTTAGGCTGGGGAAGTACTCTTTAATAGATTGCCACTAGATTAGTTTGGCCTCTTCCCTTCCTTCTATGAAACCTTCCCAAACAGTCATTTGTCTTTTCTCTATATAGAGGAATAAACACCACCATCTTGCTTCAGATGGTCTGAAATCAGATTGTGCTGAACTTATCTATCAGCTCTGTGCAGTTCGTATCAGTCAGATTTTGCCACAATCACCCTTTGGTCTCAGCAGGCTTCTTTAGGGGCACAGGTCATGCAAGCTCAGTTTGCTGGTCTCAAAGAGGCCAAACCACTGACTCAAATTCCAGCTCTGCATCCAATGCTGCAACCCCTTTTTGTATCCTTCTGCAGCCCTGCAATTTTCTCCCAACTTTGAACTTCTCCTTCTGCCCTGCAGTTGTGCTCCATCTCGGGATTCACATCTGTGACCCTCGCGGGCACCGCTGTACGTGAAGCACTCTTTCCCCTACCGCGGGTAGAAAAACAGGTTGTCTTTTCCACTGACAGCCTGTGGTTTCTCATTCACAAAAAAAAAAATTTTCCTCACATCTAAGAGGCTCACTTGTAAATAGCTTTATCAAGTGACTAATTTAAGGCACCTGTGGTTTATCTCTGCAAGCTTTCTTCATCACTTGGAAATTGCTACTGGTTATTCCTTAGTCACTATACAGGAACAGAGAAAACATTTAGACTGACATGACAAGGAGGCGTCAGCGGGTTCTTCACGCGTGGTTAGGGACAATGAGCTGGGCTGGCACAAACCACTTCGTCTTTCATGCGGGGAGGGAAAAATCGGAAAATCATTGATGATGCTTTATCAGTGATCGACATGGGCTACAGACTTCACCTACAGCAACAAAACCACCAGGGTGTCTTCTGCTGGTAATGACTGCCCATTGAAATTTTAGAAAAAGAAGCAAACAGAAGGCCCCCCCTGCACCATGGCTACTTCAAGGAAGTTACTTCCTCCTCATCAGCTCGTTTGAAAGCACGGCTGAAACAACTTGAATAAGCAGCAATGGCAGAAAGTGGAAGGAAAAGCAATTATTGGTTAATATTAACAAATAATGTACATCATTAACCCCAAAGTATTATTATGTCAAGAGTGTGAAAGCCTTTTTGAGGTCTTAAATAAAAGAAAAATAAGATTTTATTACATATGAAGAAACATAATTGATTAAAGGGCTGTTTCAAAAGCAAAACCAAACATGTTCACACCTTGATATCTTAGTATCTATAGTATCTACAATATGTACATGCGCCTTAGTATCTATATATAGCCTCATTCATAATTTCTGTTTAAGTTTCATTCTTTTCTCTGCAACTCCAGCTGCTAGAAACTTTACATCCAGCTTTCTTTAAGTAGATTTCTTTTCAAATGCAACATACAGGAACATGCTGAAACATACGGATAAGACCCAAACACCCCAGGCTTCTCTGTTCACCCCTAATCACTCCTCTTCTACACTCCTCTTCCTCAGGTTGCCTCTACATCTATACACCCTCTTCCTCTTTACAGAATTAAATTTGTATTTTCTCAGGTTTCTATCTCTGATAATTCAAAGATCAGGGACTGGTAATCAGATAGCTGATATTAATTTAATATCCTAGCATAACACTAGCATAACATGTTCTTCTGCTCTTTGCCAGTTTGCTGAGTCAGAAAACCTACCAGAACAAAACTCTAAAAACAAAACTCTGAAAAGGGCATCGTAACCTGGGATGGGAAGGTAGGGCACTCTGGGGATATCCAGAGTCGATGGCCAAGGAGCAGGAGGATCTGTATGACCTTTTGATAGGCCACATTAGAAACCTCCCTGGCAGTGCCCATGCTGCAAGGAGAGGAGCCAGGAGCCAGGTCGGGAGCGGGCTGGTTTCCATCCCAAAGGCTTTGGTCCAAAAACCTCAGTATAAATTGAGAGGGGCCTGCAACCTTCAGAAATAATTTACCAGAAGTGAAACATCTGTGACTTGTCATCTGCCTTAATTCTGTTTCAAAATTCATTCAACCCTTTCTTCTCACAGGACTTGACACTTGCCTGCAATTTGTCATTCACCTCATACAAAAATTTTGTGACCAGACAGTTCTCATAGGTTTCCTTTCAACTGTGGAAACAAAGCCCGTTCTTCTTCAGCTGTGGCTACATTCAGCTAATTATGATCATTGATGCCTTTCATCAATATCGTCGTGGTCCATGCATTGAAGAAAAGACTCTTGACGACAATATCAGAAGGCTAATATGATTTATTAAAATGACTCCATAATTTTAGTATTTTTCTATATCTGCTCAGCAGAGAGCATTCTCCATGCTCCTGCTGCTGCTTCATCCAGGGAATGTGTCGAATGCTTACAATATCAGAAAGATAAAGTCTTTTCAGCTCCTTCCCCCACTCTCAAGGAGGAGAGCTGAGGAATCCTAAAATGTCCTTGAAGAACACCAGATATATTTGTTTACAGAAAGCTTATACAGAGTAAAAGAACAGCAAAAGGATGTTCTCCCATGGGAAATTAGATCAGAGGCTTACACACAGAGAAACTTGTAATATGTTCATAGCAACACATCAACCCGCTCCATCCAAAGAACTGAAAAAACATTATCCATAATATTTTGCAATTCAAACTTACTTACTTATTTACTTCTGACATATTCCACCGGCATCTTTATTGCACAATAATCTCCACCCTCAATCAATGGTATTCCTGTGCCTCCATTTTCCCGCTGGCAATCTATGCTCCTTTAGAGCAATAAACCTACCAGCTGCCTTTATGTTTCCAAATCACTCTTCCACCGAAACCAACAGAATAGGAATATCAATCCAAACACTGATTTTTCCTTGAAAACAGATTTGAGGTGAGTTCTCCACACATGTTCTTGGAGAGTGAGTGTTCCATAGCTCAGCAGCTCCTGGCAGTATTTAGGAGGGGGTAGCCCCAGGGCACTCATTATGTGCAGCATGAAGAAGGTTGGCTAAAGATGGGAGAAGCTGTAAGGTGACCACTGCAGCTCTACAGGGGCTGCTGTATCCCTTCCATTCCTGTACAGCACTGCCTGCCCAGGCACCCCTTCTCTTGGCAGCTCCACAATTGCTGAGGGGGAGATGACTTGACTTTAGTATGTGGGCTCACTGGCTGCTGGAGGCTATCTGGGGACCGTCTCATTAATTGCTAGACCAAAAGTTCAAGCATTTCACCTTTGGCCACACATCTTTGCAGTGAAGAGTCTGCTATTGCAGTGCCTAGAAATCAGTGTATGTTGTGGGGACAAAGAAACAGTGACCAAATAGCCAAATCCAATACAAGTTGCATCATTGTCCAAATACCATTCTTAGTTCCATGTTTCAGGAAACAGTCTTCTAATCTAATCTTCTAATCCTTCTAATGCTCTCCAAGGGAAACTGCCCCAGCATTTGCCAGGACTTGTTTAGATTGGAGATTAGGGAATATTCTTCTCTGAAAACACTGTCAAGTTGCAACCAAGAAAGGTTGTCAAGCACTGGAGCAGGCTGCCCAGGGAAGTGGTGAGTCACCATCCCTGGACGTAGGTAAAAGACCTGTGGATTTGGCACTTGGGGACATGGTTTTATGGTGGACTTGGCAGCGCTGGGTTAATGGCTGGACTGGATGATCTGAATGATCTTTTCTAACCTGAACAATTCTATGATGTTATGATTCCATGATTCTATGACTAACTTATAACACCAGGGCTGCAGCTGAGATCAGGAATTTGCTGTAGATGGTTGGGCCTACAGCAGAAATTATTTATTAAGTGATAACCTCTGCTCTGAAGATTTTGCACTTCAGAGGAAAAAAAAACACTTCAGGGATACCAGAAAATTGTACATGATCTTGTATGTGATGGAAATTGTCTTCACTGACTGTTGCTGTACTATTTACATAACACCAAAACTGCATGTGCAGCTCCTAATTTCCACTAGATCAGTGTTTTCCAAGAAGTTGTGATCTAGTGACAATTTTAATGCACAGCCACATATTTTTCATTCTTGCTTTTGCATTAACAGTCAAAAAATATCTTTTTTTCCACATAATAAGAGTCACTGCTTCAAAAAGACCAAAACACTGTGATAAGACAGGCCACGTTAAGCAACAGTGACATCAATTAACACTACATGGGAAATAATTTCCTTCTGAGGATTTCTGTAGGCTAAATTAACTTGAACAAATAATTGATAGGTGGTTTTTCCATTTGTCAAAGGAGAACAATACTTAATAAAGGAACTTGTCTATAGTCACATAAGAATTCTACAGTAAAACTAGAGACTGAATTAATAATCAATCAGTTTGTTGCTAAATCCCCATCGTTCTTACCCTGCATTTTTTATTTCAATTCTACATTTGTGGCAATTGAATTTAAATAATTCAATCTTTCTAACCCAACTGCATATCTATTTCACTTTCCATCCAAGAAAACTACTTATGAAATATGCTCTAACACTTTCTCCATCAACTGAAGTCAGCAGTTAACTGAGACTAACATGAGTCTTGTTTTCTAAGAGTGACACCTAGAGTCTCATCTGTAAAATTAAAATGCACTCCTTCACTTGTTGGGTTTTTAAGAGGCAACAAGCTTTTGTCCATACTTATTACTTTGAATTGACAGCTGAATATATTTAATACAAATTATTTTGCTATGTTTTTATGAAGACTCAAAGCAATAATCATTGTTAGGTAGCCTGCATATGGCACGTATCACTTACCACAACACCTTTGCATTAGGTAATGTCCTTTATTTTGCAGATGCTGTATTTTGGCTTTCATCCAGGAGTGTCTAATTGGTTTGCAAATGTGATTTTCATGACTGTATGAAGGGATGCATCATTTCCAGAGGTACTTTCATTTTATAGACAAGGCAACTAAGAATCCACAAAGTGTCCCAAGCCATATGGGAAACGAGGCTGAAATACACAAATCCTAAGCTTTTATGCCATAAAATAGCTTGATTTCTTTGTCAGATGAATGAAGGCTGAGCTTTGCTGCAGCCCGACCTCAAACCCTGCTGTAGGAGGTTTGCTGGCTGCCCATGCCCACTGCAGGGCTGACCCCAGGAATGCAGTGTGGCAGGGAAGCTGTTACTTGCCCTTTTTAAAAGTCATGTGTCTCTTCATGTCTTCATGTGTCACCCACTGACTGGATGTGCAAAATTTCCACAAGAGAAGTCTTTGGCGACTTGAATCACCTGAAACCATTGCCCATGGATCTTCCCAATTAAAGGTGGCAGTTTTTCTGTTTGCAGGTGTCACTGGCTCTCTTCTGAGGCAGAAAAGCAGCAGTCACTCTAACTCCCGCAGACACAGGGCTCCCAGATCCCTAATTAACCATTTTGTCTTCAATTGAAAAAAATATATTTTTCATAGCAATTCCCTTGTATTAGACATTCACCAGAAGAGGAACTAGCTCAGGCTTATCAGTGTCATCACACTAATGGTTTCAATTGCTCCTGACATAGTAGAACTATTAGATTTGAAGATTTTCAGAATCTCAGCCCCATGGAACTGCCAAACATTCAGATTGGGAATATGTTAATCACCTAGATTTTTTCTCATGGTAAATCTTTAAAAATATGAGAAAACTAGAACTCCATCTTCATTCTGTACTATGTAAAAGACATTTTAGAAACCACTACCATCAACTTCCATAAACTTCTCACAAATCATTTTACAATCCCAGTGAAAGTAATCCATTTATTGTGTTTTCTGAGTGCCTGATCTCATGTAGATCATGCGACATCTAAAGCTCATGTATGAGTCTGAAAAAAAGCTTTTACATTAATTGTGTATTTTTATTAGGGACCAACTATTACCTTAAATTAATAATAAAGATAAGCAGTACATAATTATTTTTCTTATTTACATGTAGAATGGCTTGTGTATACAGTTATATATCTACCACCACAAGCCCCAAAAGAAATATAGCTTAGGGATAGGATTTTCCAAAGTGATCCTTGTTGCTTTGAGCTGTATTCACACAGGGTGGCAGAAGCCATGGCAAGATCAGGCCCAGGGCACATGGGGCATTGTGTCTGACCCGCAGGGTAGCAGATTCCACGTTCTGCCGGTGCAGCGTGTTTGGAGGCTGCCTGCGAGGCAGCTGGCAGGCAGGCAGGATGGGAAGCACAGCAGGGTGCTCTAACTGCTCCAGAGGCAGGACAGGCAAAGCTGCTGTGCCAGGTTAGCCTTGAAAGCTTGTGAAAACCCCTCTTTATGGCACTCGTGTTACAGAGGGTCTCTTTCCATGGGAGGGAGTTACTGCGAGACACATTGTTCATCCGGCTCTCAGTTCATTTTCAGGCCTTTTGGGTAGTGACCTGTTCTTCTCACAGAAGCAGCACATTGTCTGTCACCTCCCCATTCTTCATATGATGGTTTGTATGTAGGCCTGAATCCAGGGAAGGAGAATGTCCAGTTCATGGATGGCCTTGTAGATTCCCTGATCTCCAAGCTGTTGAGAAGATAAAGGCATTAGAAAAGAAACTAGCTACAGCCCTTGAACAATGCAGTGGGGAGCCAGCACCTCCTGTTCTTACCTTAAGAAACATTCTCTTTAACTTTTTGACTGCAGAAGTTAACCTTGTGGATGGAGCACACGGAAGCTGAAGGATGAAAAAAACCCAAAGATGCTGATAAAAAGACATAGTGATGTGGAGGAGTCCAGCCCACAAAGTGGCACTGTAGGGCTACCAGTAAAATGTGTGATTTCAGCATCATTTCAGTATCCCCCAATACTCCAAATGTGTTCTTTTACCTGCGTGCTTCCTGCCGAGCTGAGTTCACAATACCCAAAATTGGTACTATGAGTACCTCTAAGTTTTCTTATTAAACACTTTCTATTTATCTCAGGAATCTTTACACAAGTTGCAGTTACAGCTTTTGCACATTGTATCCTAGCTCTAAGATTCAAGGTCCTTTAGCCCTGAGCCCTCAGAACCTCTGAACCCGAGAGAAGGCAAGGCTAAGGGCCAAAGACCATTGCAAAGTACAAGGAGTAAATTTGCTCATTTCTGCAAGCCCTCCAAATATGTTTATAAAGTTAATATATGCTTTCCTCTGTTTCCCTGCCCATTTCTCCACTGTCTGACTAATTACAGTCCGGAGGGCTTAGTTGTCTCCTCACCACCTATCTCTGGCCACTCAGCACTGGCCACCCAAAGCTGTTCCAGCTGGTTTTTTTTAGAGTTGCCAGACTAAGCTTTCTGAGCAAAATGGCTTGCTGATCTTCAGCTACCTGGATTATCAAAAATACATTCTTTCAGAGAAAAAAAAAGGAGAAATCTGATGTTTTCCAATCTACAAACAAGGACAACATGTTTGAAAATACAAAAGGCAAAGGTCTTCATCTCAACTCATGGAAGGAAATAACTCCTCTGAAATGAATTGTTAGTCCTTTTCTATCTCACACGCAGTACTTTAAAAAGGAGCACAAACATTTTCAGGTGATCTTTTGTGCTTCCCAAAGTCATCTCACATGACTAAAGTGGGAAAAAAAGCAAATCTTTAAAGGAGAGTGTAAATAAAAGCAAATTTTTAAAAGTCTTCCAACCAGGGCAGTTCTTTCTAACTTGGAGCTCTTTTTTTTTTTTTAAATGATCTTCATCTTGTATGATACAGATTTCCACAAAATATCATTTGGTAGTGGAACTGGCCTTAAATGAGTATGTTGGCTTTAGTGGTGATTCACATTACAGAATATTATCTTCCAGCATATATTGCAAGTAGCTAAATGAACTAGCCAGCAAGTTAGAGTATTGAAAATGTTACTGTAACTCAGCTTGAGGTCTACAAGCTCTGCCTAAAATGATAGAGAAATATTAAAGGCTCTGCAAGGAATATATTGTCCTTCTGCACTCCATTCAAATATGAGAAAACACTTCTGCCATGCGCTTCTGATGTAGGAACATAAGTCCAACCTCATGAGCAACCTCACACTGTTCTCAGCAATGCCGACCAGGGCACTCAAGCAAGCAATGAGGTCAGTGGTGCTTCAGGTGGATGCTCCAAGAGTCCAAGGAAAGATGTCTGTTCCCTTTAACTTGCAGTCATAGGCTAAATGAAAAAGTCTGAATTTATCACAGAAAATCAGTTTAGAGATTTTCAAACTTACATAGTTCTAAAAAACTGAACTTGGGCCTCTATATCATTGGGAAATATTAATGCTTCCTTATTTGGACAAAACCAAGAACTGGCAGGGTGAGACTGGTAATACTGTAGTATAAAGTCTTTGGAAGTAGTTGGGAGGCAAATATTGTTAGGATTTTTAGGTAGCATATATGCCTCTAGCTGGCTGAATTACAGCCCGAGTTTGTGAAAGAATATAAGGTGAATATGTCTATAAAGGTATCGCTGTTTCCTTAGTTGTATAGAGAACTTTATTCTTAAAAGGTAAAAAATTAATTACATAATATGTTGTCATGGTGGAAATCCCTTCTGATAAACATCTTATAGCTCAACTAGATAATAACAACTAAGGAGCTATGTACACGGATGAATGAGTGCTAATTTATTGAGGAATAATATATGAAAAAATCTCAAGTTTACTCTTAGCAAAGGATCCATTACGTTCACTCTATTCATAATTTTTGTTATTCTTTCACATGGCTTTGTATTCCTAGGTTTGAAATAATACAAACACTTCAAAAAATATTAGTTTCCAGAAATGGGGTGTTTCTTAGAAAATAATGGCAAGCCATCATTTTTCAAAGAGCTGTTGTTTTTTCTACTAGCAGGGACAGTCTTATCTCTCTTACCAGCACTTTTTAAGATCCAGAAAGGTAAGTTGTTATGTTTAGGCTTCTGTTGGGTAAAACACTGGCACTAATTATGAAAAAGAATGCAGGAGCTCTGAGAAACCTGCCGCATTTTGTCTCCATATAGCACAGAAACAAATGTATTACTAAGCTATCTAACAAGCTACAGTCACTGGATATTCTGAATTCAGTCACAGTTGACAGTCTCAACTCCTCAGCGTGTATTGGCATTGGTATAGAATGTCATTGTTTCTCCAGACAGTATAAAGTGTATTATACCATCTGAAACTATATTGTCTCATTCTGGAATTACAACATTATCTGGAATTTTGACAGACACAAATAATCACAACAGTATGATCACAGCAGACTGCTGTGAACAATGGCTCTAAATTGCAACAGCTTAGCATGGTTTGAAATACAGAACCTGAAAGCTGGTGAAGTTTTCTCCCATTAAGATTTGAATCTTTTTACATTGTGCAAATATCCCAGTTGAGTTCTGACCTATAACTCGGCAAAGAGATCTCTGAAGCTGTTTTCGCATTGCAAATGTTTTTGTACATGTAAATCACTGTCCATTTCTTTCGTGTTACCATGCAGTTCAGATTAGGCAAAGTTTCAATTAATTTAATTCATTAATTCATTGAATTGCCATCCTGCTCTCACTTTTTAAAATCACAGTAGGTGTTTGCCTGGATATCCATAGCTATATTTCACCCTAGGTCAGGCTCCACTTTCTGGGACACTTATTTGTTTATTTGTGAGGACTTCAGGTTTAGGGGAAGAAAAAAAAATATCCATAGGATATTTAGTTCTAAGACACACCCACTCACTATTTATTTACCCTTAAAAATTATATGAGACATGACCAACAAGTGATGGCATCATCTTAGCATCCTACCTGATATGTTAGTAAGTATATTTGCACAGCTCTAACTGCTGTGCAAATATACTTACTTAACCTGTGTTACTTAGGCAGAGTTGGTAAAAGTGCCTCTTCTCTGGGGCACCTGGAGACATTTTGCCAGTGGGCAGCATCACTCGGATGAGCACAACCTGCTCTGACTGTGAGCACAGCTAATACATAGCAACTGCTCCCATATGCTTCATAATTGTGGTCCCTGCTTACTCATGAGACACCACCGGTTCTTTCAAAATTCAGTATGGAGGAGCAGAGATGACATGTGAGCAAAGATTACACACCTGCAGAGGGTATGTTGCTGAAGAAGGAAAGCATTACCACTGTTACATCACAGAAACTTGAGGAGCCACATTTCTCCTTGTGACTGTTTCTTTGCAGCTTTAGTGATGAGATGGCAGCACAAGGTGACATCATCAGTAGGGAAGTGGCTTGGCTCCAGAGGGAGCTCCACCTCCTTGCACACCCCCCACAAGATCACTCTGGGAGGGAATGAATGGTGTTAAACTTCCCTGGGCCCAGTGGAGAAGCCCTCATGAAGTTGGGTCCCCTGTGGCGTGGGGGACCATGACTCTGAATCACCCTCTGCTGAAAAACTGAGATGGAGCCCTTCCCTAGCTTTCCAGAGGGACAAAGTTAGCTTAGCTCTCAGGAATATACTCACACAGGCATCCATGTTTGCTTGCAGGACCTGGAAGGCACTAATAAAGTACAACTTGTCACTTCCTACCTCAAGACGACTGAAGACATTTTTCACATAGAAGGAGAGGAGCTGATCTCGAACACTGCAGTTTGTCTGAAAACAGATCAAGTAATAGTTTGCCAAACGAACACCCCACAAGTCAACTTTGGCCTAAAATTTCAGCCTCATAAAAACATGCATGCTTAGAAAGTGTGCAATCAATAAAAACATTTTTATGAATTTTAGTATCCGAGTGACCTGCTTCTTTTTGTTTTAAACAGCTCAATCTGCCTCTGTGGTTTCTGAAGGAAAGGCAGGAGGCTCCTGTGCTGGCAGGCACAGGAGTATTGGAAAGACCAATCACGAACAGAAGTGACAGCAACAAATGTACTTAACACACAAAGAGTAAATGGAAGATAAACTGGGGATTTAAGTCAGACCATCTTGGTCAAATTGTAGGAGTCATTGTGTGTGTCATTTTTCCATTCCTCCACATCACTATCCCATGCCATTTGATATGCTGTAGGGTATCTGGCCCATCCCAACTGCTGCTCCAGAAAAGATCAATCATCCTATCAACTGTGTTGTATCTGCCTGACCTATGGGTTCTCTTGGACACCTAAAGGTATTTCAAATGACTATATGACTGTTTTTAGGCAACGGAATGAAGTGTCAACTGTGAGATTCCTTTCAGGAAGGTAATGCAGCTGCAGATGACACCACTCAAATGTGAATATCTGTGTGTAGGTCCCACAGACAAGTGGCCTTCATTCCCAAGGTGAAATCCAAGGGACATGAAAGGCCAATAGGTCTATACTTAAGGATAAACCAACTCAGTTGGTCTTGCTGACTAGATCTCTGCATGAAGAAAACTAAAATATCTCACACACTTACAGTCACTTACAATTAGACACCCCAAGGTTTGTTTCTCACTCCCATGCTGAATTGCACTGGGAACTCTGATGTCCCTCTTCCAGTACACCTGCAGAGGTCTAAGCTCAAAGAATCTCCTTGGGTGTCTCAACTCTTCTGCAGCATCCTCGGGCTATCCATGGTCCTGCACACCCTCAGCAGAAGGTGCCTCAGCTGTGGGACAGTGGCTGTGGCTCTGGCCCTGCTGTGAGGGCTGCTGCCTGAAAGCATTCAGGCTCACATGCAGCCAGGGCTCACAGGAGGAGCGAGTGCTACCACAAGCACACTCCTGCCTGACCAACAAACACCCTCACCCCAACTTCCCTGGCAGAGCATGACTTTGGCTGCCTACAAAGAGCCTACAGGCAGGCTTTCCAAACCCACCTCTTTCTCCCCATACCATCATCAACTGTCCCTTCATGTCCCAGGGGAACATCCCTTTCTTGTGACAGAAATAACACTCTTCCTCTAAACAGAGAACTTCCTTAAGTATGCGGCTTTCATAAATGTCTTTCCTAATTAAACACAAGTGATTTTTGCATCAGTTGTCATTGCTTTTGATCACATATTCATGTTTCTATTGACCAAAGGAAAGTCAAAGTAAGAAAATGGAAAACTGGTAGTATAAATCTTACCATAAACAGCATTTTTGTAGTCTTTTTAAGCAGTCTCGTGGTCTTGATGAGATCCTTCTGTAAAATATAATGTGATAGTATTAATTAACCCAAGCAGAAGAAGGGAGACCGTTTCAAGTCTGGTTTGTACAAAACTTAGTAACGATAATATTAATCTTCATCGTCTTCTTCAGATGTAGGGTGAGGACTCAGTAAATCTGTATTCCAATCCTAGCCTAGCTGCAAATTTCTTTCATGGAAAACTCATCCGGCCTCTCCATGCATCTTCTATGCATCATTTTTTCCCACCTTTACAAAAGAAGTAGCTGCATTATCCTATCTCTTCAGGACTGTAGAGATCATTTAACTTATTAAAGTTTCCAGAAGCTCAGTAATTAAACTAATAAAGAAGCATCTATAAATAAAATAAACTTTTTCAATTAGTGGGATCAACTTACAGGAATAGATGATTTTAAACTAGTTGCCTTGATATACAGGTTCTCTGTCACCTGGGAGAGGAGTCCTTTTCGGCAGGCATGTTTTCCTGTAGGTGATTTTTTGCCTTCCACAGCAAAAAGACAAAGCAGAAATAAAAAATGCCCAGATCTGAAAATAGAACATCCTTTCATCTTTGCTCCCAAGTCTTCGAGCCTCTACAGTCACAGCAGCGTGTGTGATGCAGGCAGACTGGTTAGATGACAGAGGTTAACCTAATTTTGTTAACCCTCAAAGTAGCTTCTTCCCCGAGATGCTCACATAGATAACCTATTGCTCATGTGGTGGCTGATTGGTATTTTTGCTGTGCTTTTTTATACATCTCGCTCCACTTTCAACAAATTTGACCACAATCATCTGTGACGTTTTTCTAAACGGTATCTCCATATTTACTGGCAACAGGGTCAAGGTTTCCAAGAAAATAGAACTTCTCTATCATATGAGAAGTCTTCTTTCATTTAAGTGGTGGTCAAGTGAGGAAAAGGTAGTTTAGTTAGTTTAGTTTCACAACGAAGTATGCCAAATGCGTTTTGGGGTTTTTTTACTTTTTCCACAAAACCTTATGGCAGCACTTTTCTGAAAGGCAATGGCCTAGAAAGGAAAAAAACTTTCCCTAATTTACCCTGAAAAATGTTAGAAAATCTGTTATCTATACAGAAGCTGGACTGCAAGGTGTTTAGAACTTCCCTGTTCAGTTTTTGAGAAGGGTATTTTTTTCCAGGGTATAGCATCTACTAGCAAAGGTGTTTGCTGCCTATTTTAAATTCTGTAGTCTTTTTCCAGGGCAGACTCTGCCTCAGTAGAAGCAGTAAGCTCCTTGGTGTGAAAGGGAGCGCTCCAGGGAGGGCTCTGTGGAAGGACCAGGATATCCTTGGCTATCAAGTCACTTTAAAAGCCCACTGAGAGTCATGGGCACTGGGAGATAATGTGCAAGACCCCAGCATATCCATCATGGAGGAGGTAAAACAGTAGAATCAGATGATCACTCTTCTACAAAGGTGGTCAGAGATTGGGCAATCTCTGTCTCTGGCCTGTTTCCAACCCATCCAAATGCTGCAGGTTTCTCAGGTACCACTCCAGACAGGCGAGAACATCACTCTGAGGACAGACATGGAAATTGTGAAGTAACACCATCCATGTGAGGCTGTTAAGCCAAGGATGATTTTAAGTCAAATGTCAAGATCCTGGGTGAGACAACTGGCTAAGGGGTGTGCAAGAAGAAGAAGAAAGCAGGTTTTGGTCTAGAACAAAATTTCCTTGATACCATTTTTGTTGGATGTAAAAGCAAGCCCTTGAAATATTCACAAAGGACAGACTTTTGACTTGTTTAATGTTTCAAAAGCAACATAGAAAACTTTAAACAGATCAGAGAAAATGGTTTAAACTGCAACTGAAATGACTTAAAGTGACCATCATCTGTTAGATCCAGCAGCAAAGTTTTTTGGCCCTCTATGGTGCCACAAGTGTGCCTGTGCCTGGGACATGTGTCAGCTCTGGGAGGAAGAAAGGTGAGACAAGCTGGGTGATTCATTCACTCCAGCCTCAATCCCACTGACCATTTACACAGACAAGCATGCATGCAGCCTACAGGCCAAACAGGGTTCTTCAAGCATGCCACCGGTAACAGCTCTGGGAAATGCATTTTTCCACAGAACCATCTACACACCACAGTAGCTTCACCAGCACTGAAGTGCTGATGGGGTCCAGGGACAAAAACAACCAACAAGGGGAGAAGATCTTAGACTTTTGGAAAGTGGAGATGATGATGGCCTGAGGCTTTATGTGCATTTGAGTGCTCATGTGAACTGTGGTCTGTATTTAAACACTCTAAAGGCTGGTCAGGCTTGCCAGATGAGGTGCACTGAACCTCAGTACACATGACATCTGGACAGCAGGTTAGCCTCTTATTGCTAGTTTGTTCCTAGAAGAGGATCTTGGGTGAAAGCAATACAGTCAGAATGCAAAACTGCCTTGGTGTTTTACTCCTTGGTCAACAGTTTTTCTCTAAATGGAATAAATGGGTCATGTAGCCAGTCTGTAGTGGCTTTTCATATGAAAATCAATGATGTTCAACATCTCTGAAACTTCTAATGTTGCTGGAAAACCCTTGAGCCCACAAGTTTCATTTTGTCTCTTCTGTGAACTTCTACCACCGTATTTACAGGGCTGTAATTGACACCTTTTTGTTGGGCTCTAGACACCTCTGGATGTGAATCAGTAAATGTCTTACTGAATTGGCTAACTTTTCAACTGGGTGGTGTAAAAGGATGCAGATGGATACAAGTGCAAGGTAGCCATACTTTAAAAAATAAATAAAAATAAAATAGGGCCTTCCTATCACTCCTTTCATAAAAGAATGGGAGCTACCATTTAATAACCAATCCTATAAAATCAATTACACTTCCACAGTTTTTGATACGACAGTTTGATTTCTAGTCCAAAAATAGCCAGTATTCTTCAACTTTTTCATATGTTACTTGTTCACAACAAAGATTGTCTTTTCTTTCTGGGTTTTGTTTAGCACTTTGTACACTGTATTTTAGTGCCACTTCAGCACTCAGACATAACTATGGTATAAGTAAAACGGAATACCAAAGAACCAGTATTACTCAGTATTTTAAAATTATAAGAAGCAGAATAAAAAACAAATTCAGGGACCAGCCCTTTTAGCACTGAAAGCAGAAAATACCTGCAAAGCTTTGTATGGGCAATGGAACTGATGTATCCCGACATAGTCTGGATACAACAACAAACCACACCACAAAGCATGTTGGCTCCCATGAGTAGGCTGGAAACCAGAGAAGTTCAAGGACCCTGCCCCAGAGAAAATGGGCTCTCTCTCTAATGGAAAATTTTAGATGCACACTATCACCAAATACTTCAGGAACAATACCATTCTGATAACACAAGCAAAGTTCATGTGTTACATTTATACAGAATGTGTAAATCTTATGACCATGAGAAGAAACAAGAAAGAAAATAACTAAGAAAAAAGTGTAAGAAAAACCACCAGAGTAGTCAGCTTATTAGATAAGAAAATCTTACCTGATTTACCCTGTGTAGGGACTAAGTTTCAAAGAAGGCTGTGTATGACCTGTGCTCCATGTGAGTGCATGAAAACAACAGCCTTAGGAAGATCCTTTCTTCCATGCCTTATTGTGAGCCACAGAACTGTCTTGATCTACATGAGCTTAGTAGATATTATTAACATTAAAGTCTCTTGATCTGTGGGGAACAAACACATACATCTACCACGGCTGCAAAGTTCTGTTAGTCCATTTAAGGTAACAATCATATGTACTGGTTGTTTTGCAGCTTAAACGGCTTTTTTGATCTCCATCCACACAAAGCCTTGTCTAGTTTCTTACTTAGGAATCTTCTCACTTTTCACAATTTCTGTTTATTTCGTTTCCTGTTAGTATAACTAGAATTAAATGTTGTGTACTTCGTATGAACATTACTCATATTTGCTTAACTGCATATTTGCTTAACTTTCTTTTAAGACTATTCTCTACCATTTCTCTTGTCTCCTTATCCTGTTTGATTCACTTTGGTCTTTTGAAAAATAAGAGCTCTTCAAGAAGAGGTGCAGTACTTGTCCTCAGAAACATGATTTGATAAGCAACAAAGAATTTTAGAGAGATTTTACAAAACTGAGGGTGACAACATTACTGTTAGGATATAAAAAATTGAGATACCCTAGTACCTCCCTTGGAGAGAGTAATTTGGAGAAGAGAAGCTCCTAGCATTCAATACTGAATCTGCAAATTTTTTTAAAAGTGGTTGTAATGAACACATAGGTAAGCCCTGAATACTCACCAGAGTTAAACTGTTTCTTGTGACCTTCTATTAGTATAATAGGAACCCCTGGAGCTGCTATAGATTTTGTGCAAATACAGAACTATTATGAGCCAATTTTTCAGGCAGGGGTACCTAAATTACCCACACAAACTCAGCACATAGGCACCCAGTGATCCACTACCAGTAGCCTCAGTAGTCATAAACATCAGGGAAACAACAGAATAGCACAAACAGATGGTACCAGCAGCTACAGCTTACATATTATACACACACTGCTGTTGTTAGAAAAAATGAAGATTTAGGTCAGAAGTGACCTCTGGAAGTCATCTTGTCCAGCACTCCTATTCAAGAAGCACCACCTACAGCTGCTTGCCTGGGACTGTGTCTAGTCAGGTTTTGAATATCTCTAAAGATGAGACTTCGCAACCTCTCTGGCCAACCTGTGCAAATTTTTGATCACAGTAGAAAACTGTCTTATGTTGAGGTGGAATTTCAGCAATTTTAATTTTTTCCTATTGCCTCTTGTCCTGTCACTGGGCACCACTGAGAGGAGCCTATCTCTCTTCTTTGCTTCCTCTTTTCAGGCATTTGTACACATTGGTGAGATCTCCTTGACTCTTCCCCAAGCTGAACAGTCTCAACTCTCTCTGCCTCTCCTCAGACAAAAGATGCTTCAGTCCCTTAATTTTCTTGGTGGTACTTCGCCACCAGGTCTACAAATCCAATTCTCTCAGAAGTTTTTCACTCTATGCCTTACACAAACCTCATAAAAAATTTAAGGTATTAAGTAAAGCAGAAACCAGACTCAAACCCAGATGAAGAAGACAAACTAAGCCAAATCAACCCAAAACAAAACCAAAACACCCCAAACATAAAAAAAAACCCAAACATTTTCCCTGCATTTGCATTCCTTTGCATTTGATGTATAACAGCTGAGTAAGCTTTAAATGTAAATTGCTATAAAACATGCTGTTAGTCCTCTGTATTCTCAGGGCTGGTTCAAGTGGTGGATCTCCCTGTGCTACTGGCCTGCTTCAGTGTTTCCGTTTGATGACAGATGGCTGACAATTATCTGTCAAGCTAGTTTTGCTTCAGAAATCTGATTGGAAGGTTCAGTACATTCAGTCTTTTCAGAGACAGATTACAGATTATACTCAGCATCCATTTTGAAACCACCAAGGCACTAGAACTAAAAATTTGTATTTGTGCACAGAAATAGAAAACAAATTTTAAAATAGTTTTCTAAGCAGTAGCAGTTCTTATGGCCAACTATTAAGTGCTTCAGAAGAATGCTTAGTGCTATCTGAGTAACTCAAGATACATCTCAAATGTCCAGTTATGCAGTTAAAAATTAGTAATCACTTCCTGGCTGGACAATTTGACATAAAACCTTTATGTATATAGCCTTTACTAGTCACATTCATGTAGTCTTGCATTTGAGAATAGAGATTACGAAATAAAGAGATATGAAAAAATGTTAGAGCATCATTCCCATCAACCAGTCAAATAATCTCATATAGCAACAGTGATTCAATCCCCAAACTCTTTAGAAAACATTTGTTTGCCACCACAGAACTCACACTAGGAAGTCCCTGCACAGCAGTATTTCTGCAGAGTGTACAGATGTGCTTGGCAATAACAGCTCAGCCTTCCCACGTGTGGAGGTGGCTATTCCACACTCCTTGTTTTCTCTTGCGACATACGGGAGTGTTTGAAAGTCTGTGACCTGCTTTCTCTTGTAATGTTGTCATGGCATCAATAAAAGGTTGTGCTAAAATTACAAAAGGAAAAAGTCAACCTCATGGAAACCTGGGTCTGGTTCTGGGGGAGGAGGATGTCCACAGCTGCTGGGCTGGTAGAAGTGTGTCAGTCTGCATGGCACAACTCTTATCTGGAAAGCTTGTCCTCCTTCTACTTTTGTGCACCATTTTTTCAGTTTTCTCTCTCCCCATGATCTTTCTTAACCTTCATTCTTGCTTCTTTTTTCAAAACTTTTTGAAGGTTCTTTTTCCCCTCTGTTCTCCTAACCCAGGACATTCCTGAGTGTCTTGGCAATTCCAGCACAGGCTGCCCATACAGCTCTCTAAGTTACACCATCTGGGAGCTGGGCTGGAAGACTGGCATTGAATCTCTCAGCTGATATGCCCATGCTAATGCCAGGCAATGAATTGAACCACAATATGAAAAATCACTCTTTTTTTTTTTGCAAGAATAGTCCTTCATTAAAAAAAAAATCCCTATGTGGGAAATATTTGCTTGCAGTGAGAATATTTGCACTTCAATAAAGAAGTGAAGTCACCCAATTGGTTTGGAACTAAAGTTTTTCTGTTTACTGAAAGCTGAATCCTAGCTTTAGCCAGGCAATTTTGAACAAAAAAGAAAACCTCCTGCACAGGAAAATGTAAAACCTTGCCACGTCGTCTCTCAGGCCAACTCTCTCACAAGTGAGATTTGTTCCAAAATCCTGGCCACTGTTGGACTCTGTTGGACTCACCCACAGGATGTCTGTCACCTTGACTCTCCAGTGTAGGACCAGAGAACAAAAGCTAGAGAAGCAACAGTGCAGCAAGCAACAAAATTATTTCCCTGAGGGTTTTTCTCTTTGGGAATGCTGTTCTCCCTCCAGTGAACTTAAACCTACTGGCAATAAATGTGCTTCCCTCTGTTGTCTTTCCCTCAGAAGCATTCTCAATCCCTTCGCTCAGAGATTGCTGCTAGGGAATCACCTCCCCAGCTTCCATTCAACAGCACCCTCATGGCTTCAGACTTTCCACTTCCCACTGGGCACCTTTCTTCTTTGTGAAGTGGTGCTTTCAATTAACCTCACCAGTAGAGGCACTTTTGGGGAAATTTTACTTATTTAATTATCAGATATGGTCACATATGGCACTTTTTTGCTAGAAAATATATAGAAGATAGAAGCAAAATAATTATTTATTTATGAGAAGTTCCAGAGCATATAAAAAACACAGGTCATTAGAGAAGTACCTGATGGTGCTGTAAAAGCAGTGCTTCTTTTGGCAGGATTTATAAAATAAGGATTGCATTTTAAAGACTCCTAAAAGTTAATGAAAAATAAAATATTACAATATATAACANAAAGAAAGAAAGAAAGAAAGAAAGAAAGAAAGAAAGAAAGAAAGAAAGAAAGAAAGAAAGAAAGAAAGAAAGAAAGAAAGAAAGAAAGAAAGAAAGAAAGAAAGAAAGAAAGAAAGAAAGAAAGAAAGAAAGAAAGAAAGAAAGAAAGAAACCACAGATGTCAAAATATCCATTGAAATATTCACTTTAGATGAGGAAACTTTAGATGATTTTTCCAATTAAAACAACAGAAAACCTTTATTTTAGAAACAGGAAATTTATCTTAGAAATCTAGGAAAAAAATTGAATACTGTTTGTATCTAACTTCTGATAACTTGCTTGTTTGGAGTTTCACTCTTTAGCCTATTTTCAGGGTCTACTTTTTACTTAATGTGTGGCACAATATATAAACACATGCACAACACTTTAAATTAAAGAAATGTTTTAACAGATACCTTCTTTAAGAGCTTCTTGAACAAAACAGAAATATTTAATCTCTTAATATTTGTAGATTTAGTAGAGCTTTTTGAGAGTCATTATATGCAAATTACAGTTACAGACCTCAGTGCTGACTTTGCAAACTCCCATATCCAATTCATATTGTAACTGTGGCAGAAGTTTAAATCATCTAATACGCTTGTAGGAGTGAAGCAAAACTAATTAGTAAGTTCTTAGTGTTCTCTACATGAAAATAGCTACTTTAGAGAACAAGAAATGGATGCCTTTTTTGGGTTTTTTTTTACAATTTCATATCAGTGCTGGGCTTACGAATTTCTGAGTTCCCAGGAGAAAATCACTTTTCTGTAGAAAAGCAGAAAAACATTTTTAAAATCCAATTTAAAAGACCTTTCAAACTTAATAAAATCTTCAAAGCTACCATTTACTACAAATAATAAAAACAAAAAAAAGTCCTTTGCCATAATTTTTCTAATTATTTGTATTACTTAGATAACCAGAAAGAGGTTAATTCTATAGCTCACTGTGTGGGCTGGAAAAATCACATGGCAGCCTTGATTTTAATTACTTTTTTCCCATCTCTAAAAATTTTCAGTACTTGTACCCATTTGTGAAGAAGGTTTTATCAGTTCCAAATACACATGGGCTGTGAAAGGTTTCCTCACATTTCCAGGTTTAGGTTAGATTATCTGAAAGCAAATTTTTACACATGAGAATTGCTTTTATTGAAAAAAAAAGGCATTTTTGTACCGATTTGGCTTTGTCTAGTTCAGCAGCACCATAAAAACCACATTTGTTGCATTGATCTTCAGACAACATGGTTCAAAACTCTCAGGCAAGCCCTTCAAAGTATTCTAGGTCTGAAATGTTTCCCAAACCTCTGAACATATAAAAGTTTATTTTTATTAATCTGTCGCTTTGGAAAAGCAAATATTTTGTTTATCATATAGCAAGGAACAGGAGGTAATTTATCAATCTCTCTTATCTTGGTTCTGATAATGAGGTTATGGTATAAGCCTAAGCCTGTCAGCCAAAACTTCATACTGCAGGTCTAAGAAATTCTCTGGTTTACTCTTCAGCAGTGTAGAAAGAAATGAGTTGCTCCTGTCTTCCTATTTTCAGAGAAACCTCACATATTCACCTCCCCTAAAAAACATTCTCTGTTATTTATTCATTTCCAGTGTCACTGGGTTGCCAACAGAAAGCAAAGTCCATAACTGCAAGTACCAATGGAAAACAGTTAGGAACTGAAAATTGAAATCTAACGCAGTTACGTTCTTACTGCTAAGAGGTTTCCAAAATGGCACAGAAAAAAAAAGCTTCTTGATTCTGTTTCCTTCACTTGCCCTTAGCTTGACCCATGAGCAACACAGCACCCTGAGGTCCATGCTGGAATTTGCCAGGCACAGGCACAGCCCCGAGGCTGGATGTCTGAGTCTGTGCTCGTTGCCCGGGGCTGACGGAGGGACCAGGCTCCCACCTGCCTGCCAGCCCTGCTGACAGCACTCTGCCACTGCCCGTGGGCAGCACCTCAGCTCTGCCAGCTGCCTTTGTGGCACCAAAGCTAGGGCAGGTGACTCATACAAGACTACTATCAAAATGAAGAGATTGTGTGGTGTTTTAGCAATTTGCAGGATCAGAGTCTTGGTCACTGATTTGTTTCGAGTTCCCAGAAGTCCATGTTGTGTAAGAACTGAATCGTTGGCAGATATTAAAATGAGAGCACGATGACAACGCTGAGCAGCTCCCTGTTTTGCAGGCTACAAGCTCACATGCCAAGTTAAACCAGGTATCTCATGTGCAAGTTACTCTCCTGCATTTTGTGAGCCACACATAGTTCCCATCAAGCCAAGATGCTTTCCTACACTGAACTGAACCTCTGTTACATAGAGAGATGAACACAGTGTTGATGTTCACGTTAGTGACTACAAACTAATCATATTTTTTGCCAAATGCTACCTGCCCTTGACAAACAAGAACTCTCTCTTTTTGAGCTGTCAAAGTAAAAATAAGCTCCGGAGTTGATAATCCCCAAATCTGGTAATATCTACTTTAAAGCTCAGTCATGTGGCTGTGTTCACACAGCCAGAGAGAAATTTTAGAGATTATAAGTGAGTTTCTGAAGAATAAATGTAAACAATAGCTAGGTTTAGAGACAGTGTCCTTGAAACTGCGTTAGCTGAAGTCACCAATGAAGTCAAATAAATTACCATAAAACCAATCAGCTAATAGCAACTATCAGTGTTATAAAAGTCTGTGTTCAAAATAAACTTTCTCTTCATATTGTCACGGTTAACTAGTAAGTTTTTCTGTCTCGCTCTCTAGCACGACTGTGACACAGTCACATAATTTATTTATTTGGTGACAACATATGAAAAAGAGAGCATCTGGAATTTCTTACCCTATTCAACACTGTCAAGACCCACATTATAAAGGGTAACTACTGAAGGAGAAAAGTTGGTCAAATCAGAAACTTTACAGATGTTTTCCGTAAGAAGTAAGATGAGGGCTGGGTATTTTTAGACCAACAATAAATACAAGGTCACTGCAAAGACAAACAGCACCCAAACTTTATTTTGGAACCTCTGCTTCTCAAAGTGTTAATACACTAGATTTTCACAAAAAAGCCTTTTATCAGAACAGTCCAATTCATCACTTCCATAATCTGTGTTGAAACCTTTTTCTTTCTTTCTTTCTTTCTTTCTTTTGGTGATATAATTAACCTTATAAATACACAGATGACAAGTCTGATCATACACACTTTGAAGTCAGTAGGAACTTTCTTTCTACTTTCTGTGGAGCAGGACCAGATACAGGATGAACTGATTCGTTGGGGAGCTCTTACATCACAAGGCCTAATCAGAAAGTCAATCTTCATGATTGCACAGCTTTCAGACTTTACCACAGATGCATGATTGCACCATTCTTTTCACATCTTAAGGAACATCATCACTATTCTTTAAATGTGCAGTAGGAGTCAGAAATCTTTCTTCTGGAAAAAAAAATGTAGAACAAAGTGAACTTTAAATTGGTGCAATTTTGCAGTTTTTGGAAAACAACATCACTTTGCATTCAGTCATTTGAAACTAGGGCTACAGTTTCCAGGGGAAAAGCCTTACTTGTTCTTGAAGAAGCAACCATAAAACAGTTTCATGTAAGCTAGTTAAAGACATATTTATCAGTCTGGGTTTTTTCAAAATATTTTTATCCATACTGCCCTTAGCTGAAGAGAAAATATTTTTCATTTAGAAGATAGCTCTTTTTTTTTTCAAACTTGGATAAGAAAAATGGTCAGATCCTGGAAATATTAAATCCTTCATACTGGAAAAATATTTACATTTGGGTCCCATGAGCTAGTTTGCTGAGGATAAGTGGTTCTTCTCATTATAATTTTTACTTTAATTTCTCCTTAAGGAAGGAAAGATGCAGGAATCTTTTCTTTTCAAACCATTCATCATTGAATTCCAAATTAAACTATAGAAATTGACAACATTAATTTGGCCAGGGATTTGTAATTTAAAGGTTAACAGAGAGAGTGATTTCCTAGACTTGCGAAGAAATCTTTTCACTTGCATTGTTGTTTAGCACTTTTGTTAGTGGTGAAGTTCATACAGTTAATCTGACAATGTCTGCAACCATTTGTGTTAACCATGAAAATGGT
The DNA here is from genome assembly GCA_013399835.1 of Leptocoma aspasia. Lineage (NCBI taxonomy): Eukaryota > Metazoa > Chordata > Aves > Passeriformes > Nectariniidae > Leptocoma > Leptocoma aspasia. Next base: position 495,648 of record VXAX01003520.1, on the reverse strand, counting down.
GCCACATGCTATGAATCATATGTAGCCCCAGAAGTGCCATCAGCCTTAGCACAGTCTGTGTTTTGTTACCTCACCCAAATTTGACTTTCTAACAAACATTCTTGAATGGCATAGAATCCTGGTCTGGATCCCCTGAGAGATTGCATTACTTTCCATCTTAAATACATTATTTTATATAACTTTTTGGTTTTGGGTAGTGGCCTGCCAATAATACCCAGAGTCCCACAGAACTGCATTGTAGGTTCTTCCTTCTTTCTGTGGTCATTACCTTGCTCCTGGCAGTATCATACATAAGCCTGAGACTGACTCTAATGTCTCTGCCAATCTTGCTTCATATTAGCAGGCCAGTTCTGCTCCCAGTCACAGTGACTTTACAAACATCCTTACTGATGATGACTGTGACCGAAAAGTTTGTCAGGCATTTGGTGTTCACTGCAGTCCATACCTCCTTCAGAGAAGCTAATTGTGTAGGTAACTGTGCTTTAAAGCACAAGCTGACATAATCACGTGCCACTGATTTATGAACAGGTTAGCTTCAACATTTTGCATTGCCTAGAATATACTTCCAGCAGCAAATTGGAAATATCAATCCTGTATTATTCTAGGTCACTTGGGGAGGGAGCATATATTCATACATTGAATATGTAAAACTCTTAACTGAGTAACACTCCAGGCAATGTATTTAAGACATGTTTCTTAAACTGTCACATCCACTCAGCAGGATGTGGAAACTTCTGTGCATGCTTTGGGTTCTTCTCACAATATGATATTTCAGAGGCAGTTTTATAAATGAATTATCTGTGTAGAAAGAAAAAGTGCCTGTTCTGGTCACCTAATGTAAGAGAAGGGGAGGAAGAGGCAATGAAACCCAAATTTGACCGTAGCATGGTCTGTGAATTTTTGCTCAGGAAGAGGTGCTGCAGCCCCTACAGTGGAGGTGTCCTCAGTGTGGAGTGGGTGCTTTACCTAATGTTGCTAGTTGAGGATCTCTGGCAATTGCAAACAGTCCATGACTTGGAGGCAGAAAACGGAAAGGAAAATGGGGCAACAGGAATTAGAATTGCATGAATAATGGAGTTTCTCTTTGGTGACCCAACCAAAAAATTAAAATAATTCTTTTTGAGTAGGCCAAAAGCACTTGTCCAACTCAAAGTGAAACAGCTCATTTTGCTTTCAAATGTCTTTTCAAGCTTTGAAAGAAATGCACATAAAACCAAAACACTAACTATATAGAAAATGTCAGAACAAAACATTTCAGCAAGATTATCCTTTTTTGAATGGGAACTATTAACTGAATTAAAACCCAGCTTGCCTGACTGAAACTACATTTTTATTTTCTTTTGGTCAGTAATTGTTTGTCCCAGACATTTCCTCCTGTTTAAGGGAAGCCTACTCTGACTTCTTAATTCCTTTGTTTGTACAAAACTGACCATCACCACAATCCTTCACACATCCACAAGTCACACATACCCTGCAAGAAAACCTGAGAAAGAAATTCTACAAAGTTTGCTGTGTGGCATTTCTGGGGCTCCATCTCATGAGGTTTCTGTGGTAGAGTCTTCCAACTGGTGGTTTTTAGGGTTGGAGAAGCTAATAATTAGTTGACTTCATTTTTACAGTTTTGTGGACAAACAGGTTTTAATCTCGGTTTAGCACCAGTGTGGAAAACTTGAGAGACTGATGTGACACTTCTGGGTAGGGCAACTCAATAAGGACAATGTAGAAGAGACCTAAAGGAAGAAGAAGAAGGAAATAAGTTATTTATCCATTTGTGAAGTGATTTTATCAACAAGGAACAGCATCTATGTGGCTCATGGTCTGGTCTCTATTTACCATTAAGGAACAAAACAGGTACTTTTAGGGCAAAGTCATGTTATCCTGCCCAAGGTCACAATCTTTGTAAACTTCTAGTCCAGACCAGAGAAATGCCACCTGTATAATTCCTCTTATCCTCCACTGACTATAAAGGGAGACAGATGTAGCTCAAGGAAAGACTCTGTATGTCAAAGGTCAGTGAAGTGAACTATTCATTTGGTATTTAAACTCCCTTCCTTTGCTGTCAGTTCTCTGAAGTTTGAGTGATAAAAGAAAGTATGCTGGCCAATAGCTCTTGAAACATCATTCCTTATCCCAGAAGAAAGGAAATATATAACCAACTGAATATATAATAAAGGTTAAACCCCTGAACCTGACATGCAGCGCCAGATCCTGGCTGCCTGTCATTAGTGTCACTTCTGCCTTGACTGTGAACAGGCATGTAAATCATGTCTTGTGATATGCAAATGAAAGTGTGGGGGAAAGTAAGATACGTGTTGAATGCATCTAGTTTGACAGGTAACAGGCATCCATCACCCAAATGGTGATCACCCAGATCGTATGCCGGTCTAATATGTGATTTCCCACAAGAAAGTGTTGTGGTTTCAGTTCACATAAACTGTGTTCAAAATAGCTATGGATGGATGTTTTAAATCCAACTTTAATTTGCTCTGGCTCAGGAGCAACATTTTTTAAATGTGGACGGGATACTTGTTGCCCTGATGAATAAATGGTAAGGCCTTGCTTAAGGAGACTTCAGCAGTTGCTGGAATCTGCTATTACATATTTCTTCTGGCTTTCAGATTATTTGGATGCTTTTCACCCCTTTAGCCTTCGTCTGAGCACCAATTTCCCTGGCTACACCAGAGCAATTCTTTTGTCTTTCCAGGAGACATTGCTGAAGGACATGACATGATAATGACAGATCAAACAGTGCTTCAAGGGCTTTTTTTTTTGTTTTTTTTTTTTTTCTGTCTTGGAGTTTGTGTTGAGAATAGGCACCAAACATTCTCTTCTGAAGGACTCTCAGATCTCTGATGCTGCAGAACACCATTTATGCTCAGTATGCTATGGATGGGCAGTGGGAATGCAGAGCTCTGAGTTTTCATTAGCAGCTGCTGCCTGTTTGTGTCCACATTATCTGTCCCATGGGGACAGTTTGGGACTTTTCAACAGCAGCTGTTCAAGGGGGAATCTTGTCTCTGCATGTACCGAGGTAGAACCAGTGAACCAAACCAATGACTTTCAGGAGTGATGTTATTTTTCCCACCATCCCCTACAAGAAAGTCTGACTGACATGCTCCCCACTAAGCCCTGGCTTGTGAGAAGTCGAAATTGCAGGCTTCTGGTGAAGAAGCACAGCCCCAGGCAGAGCTTGCATCCTTTCTGGGCACAAGAATACAGCCACTAGTCCAGCAGCTGCACAGGTGCATCATCTCCCTTGTGTTTGAAGAAAAGACAAAAGCTCTACAAATGGCAATATTTGAGGACCAAAATATTTATTATAATAAATTAAAGTGCAAGCATTTATAAAATGTTCCATCTGCACATAAATATCACACAGCAGTGTTAATTTCTGGTAAAGCTTCATAAATACATTTCCTTGGATATTTTTCAATTAATCTATATAAATAAAAGTATTGTATAATTATTACCTTAAAATAAGTTACCATTAAATACAAATGACAAAAATTATTTCTGAAACAGTCTGAAACACCAGCTTTTCAGGCAAAGGTCAGAAGGGGGGAAAATATGCAAGAGAGATTTCCAACTAGGAGGCTCAAAACACCCTGGCTAAAACATCACATCAAAACATCACTGCCTTAAACAAAGCTGATTCATAGGTATCAAATTTCAGTATATAAAAGACAGAAATGGTTGCCTCATTCTTGTGAAGATGAGGAGGACAGAACAATGCTTTTATAAATAACTAATGCCCTGTGTTGCAATCGAGAGGCAGTGTCCCGGAGTTTTAATTTTCAAAGGCAGCAATATGCATCCTGTCTCTGCCCACTTAGTTTGCTAGTTTTGACACAAGTGAAAAATATACTGCATCTGGGGAGGACGGACATAGCTGCAGATAATCAATTTGAGTTATTGCAAGAGATCTGCAGAGACATCTTTTCAAGCCTGATCCAGAATTTTTTCAGTTTTTCTTCTTGTTACCTCCCTTCTTTGGGGCATCAGTACAGGCATTTTCCACGTAGTCAAACAGTAAATCCAGCTCTCCAATGGCTTTAGTCTTTCCATTTTCCCCCAGCTAGAAAAGAGCAGAATGTAAATCTTAGCAACAAGTTATTTTTTGGAAAATTGAAATTAGGATTGTCACAGAAGCTGAGTCAATAATTTACTTTCCTAATTCTCCTACACAATTCTGTTAGTGTCATTATATCATAAAATATAAACTAGTTCATTCAAATCTAGACTAGCATATAAGTTTCCTGCAACCTAACTTTTGAAGGTTTAAATTACCATAACATGTGCAGAGAGCTAACAGGACAAGTGAGGGAGGGCTGGAAGGGGAAATATCATTAATCCCCTATTTAATGCCCTTGTAGGCTTCATGTCCTAAATAATCTCGAGTTTGTTTCATAATTAGGTCAGTCTTAATCCAACTAAAGGACTGGGGTTTGAAACTGCCCTTTCTAAATGTTTGGGGGAAATGTACCTGTTCCACTTTGTTCTTCATTTGTTCCAGGTTCTTTTCAATGTGGTCTCTCTTTCCTGAGAATCGCTGAAAGAAAGGAAACATCCAGACATAAGATGGACAGCTATATGCAACAATACTTTTTTTTTCTTTTTCACACCTTTCTATTAACTCTGACTTTCTTGTCTTTGATCTGAGGTTTCCTTTCATATCACTGCCTTTTGCCACTGCTTGTAGCATTCTGAGATTTAGGAGCAGCAATGAGAGTCGGAGGGAAGGAAACCTGGTGTTACTCACACAACTACTCAGCTCTGAGGTCAGGGATGCCAAGAACTGTGCCACCTCCTCAACATGAGGGTACTGCTTCTTGACTTCAGTGAGGAGAACATCTTTTACTACGAACTCCACAACCCTCTTCATCACATAGCAGCGGTTGTTTTCCTATGTATGAAAGTAAGTGGTCACGTTAAATCAAGGTGAGAGATCGCTAAGTGCTGCAGAGGGATGCAGAGAGCAGAATCCTCATGTAGGGCTTACCCTGATGTTAACAAAGAGCTGCTGCCCAATCAATCTGTTGTCCGTGTCCTTGTCTGAGGCACTGGCCTGAGGGGAAAAAAGGAAATGTCTGGTGGTGATGGGAACCTTACTTAAAAATTAATAATAAACCCAAAAGTTTTCATCAGCAATGAAAGTGCAGGTGAAATGAGGGAATGGACACCACAGTCTGTTACAGGTAGACAGGCTTGGACATCATGTCTGTTTCTCCCCTCAGCTGAGTGAGAGTCAAGGTCAGTATTGCAGGAAAATAAATAAGCCAATGTCTGAATTCGTGTCCCCCACTTAAAAGTCAGAAGTCATTGTGGTTATGGCGACTAAACCAGATACTGCAGGTGGCCGACCTCACAGCAGCCCACAGTGCTGCTGGGAGGTGCTCGATGGTGTGCACCCAGGGAGACCCACCCATGGCAAAAGCAGCCAAGAAACCTGCCCTAGCAGAGCACTGTCAGACACCTGAGCATCTGCTTGGCTGTGACTGGAGTCACAGACAGGCCCAGCTCCAAATGGCCTGAGCAAACTGAGAAATTTAATGTCATATTTCACAATTTGCTCACTTTGGCAGCAGCTGCTTGAAAAGAAGCAGCTGTGCTGTTCCAGGGGTTGCCTTTCCCTTGGGGAGCAGCAGGAGGAGAGGCAGCAGCTTCCCCTGGCTACACAGCCAGCAGGCAATAGACCTGCTCCACACACCCAAACTCTGCCTTAACTGCAAATCCACTTTTTTTTTTTTTCTGGAGACAGGCAGGGGAAAGAGGGAGGAATGCCAAAGGCTAGAAGTCACAGCACCGACAGAGGAGTAGGTCCTCAGATCCCCCCATGAAGAACACATGGATGACTGTACCGTTTTGGCCAAGGTGTAGGTGCGATTCCTGATGTAGGGCTGCTGGAAGTTGACCTTCCTGAGCCTGCAGGCATGATGGGCAGTGGAAGCCCCTTTCAGAGGCAGAGAGCTGGTGAGAAGAAGGGGGAGACAGCAACAGCAGCACAAGAAAACCCATCCTGGGAAGCTCTTGGACAAGGTCTGCAGGGAGGCCATGGCTCACAGTCTGAAATCGTCCGTCCCAGCAGGCTGCAGGCACAGGGCTCAGCACTGATGTGAGAGAAGGCAGCGTTAGCACCAAGGAGAGTGGGTGAAGCAAAGTGAGAGCAGCACAAAGGCTGCAAGCCTTACCTTTGCTGTGATTCTTGATGTGCTCTGCAGGAGGTGAGCTGCACCTTATATAGGGCCACCAACATCCCTCTCAGCTTTTTTGGAGGGGGGGGTACTGGTGATGAAATAAAAATGACATCAGCAAGTCTCTTACTTTCCAGTATCCTCTTCTGAGAACTACCTAACCACCTCAAAACCCACAAATACAACTTCAAGGCCATCATAATCTTTAGTTTCCTATAAAAAAACCCCAAATATTAATGTGGGGCAAAGCAGGGGCTTTTACCAGGGTAGGAATCCTGAATTCTTTTTGCATAAAAATATTCGAGAATTTTATGAGTTTGTGCCTCCTGTCCCAATTATAATGCACTTACTTGATGACAATCTGATGGCAGAAAACCATCAAATCTTCTGTGGTACAAGACTGGTTTCACTGCTGCACACAAGTGATCAGAGACTGTATCAGAAGCAAAGCACTGACCACCTGTATGAAAGTAAGTTTCCCACCCTGAAAATACCCTTTCCCACGCAGTGGCCCACTGGAGTCACTGGCCATCTGCACATCACTGTACAATCCTCTCTGAGAGATCAGAAACTGTGTAGGACCAACTCTGCATTTATCACATGCTGGATTTTCAAATTCCCTTTTTCAAAAATATTATCTGTATTCAAGGCTGTAATCAGGTATAAAGACCAGAGCTGTGGTCACGTGCTTTCCATGTTCCTAAGGCTCTTCTGCTAACATGAAGGCAGGGCTGCACCTTCGGGCTGAAATACCATGCAGTGTTCCAAAGAGGAAACTGCACTCTTTAGACAGTAATTTGCAACCCATCTGTAGACAGTAATACATGAGAACACAGAACTGGTACAAACATAAACTCCTGGTTTCTAATACCCACTAGGTACACAGGTGAGAAACAGGAGAAAACAGATCTGGAAAACCAAGGCTTCAGCTCTGCCTCTGAGAGTGGATATCTGAGAGCTCTGAGAGTGGGCGTCCGTCTGGCTCCATTCTTTGTGACTCAGGTTCACAGGACAAGAGCCATTATCAACCTAACCTCATGGTCTGAAATGCCCTGATCTTTTCCTTACATCTGAAAGAAAGAAGTTAAAAGCTGAGTGGAATGAGGTTTATTCTTTAGCCTCCTCTGATGCAGCATGAATTTATCCCTCCATGTCTCAGTCCTGCCTCAGTTGCCCTTAGACACCTGCTACATCAGCTCTGCACAGATCTGTGCTCTTGAAGCTGCACCCTGGAGCCACATCACCACCTCCTTTTCCATGCCCTTCTCAGGTACCCATTGCCATGACCAGCCTCCAACAGCATCTTGGCTGCAGCAGGCAGCAGAAACACAGTTTGGACCCAGAATGTCAACAGTCTAGCTCATACCCAAATGTACCACAAGGCTATTCAAGAATATATTCTAAACTCTTTTCCACATATATTTCAAGCTAATAGTTCCAGTGGTGATACAGATTAATGAGAAGATGAAAGGCTGAATTTTACTTAACCAAAAGACAGACATTAAAGACCAAACTGGGAGAATCCTGATGGATAGGCTGAAGTATTGACCCTCCCTGAAATGCATTTCCACTAACTCCTCCCCAGGTGTTAAACACAGTCTGATAACCAAAGTCTGCTTCTAACTGAGGTTTCTCCACCACTTCATCCATCAGAACTGAAGTCCCATACCCAGAACAGAAGCTGTGGACAGGCATTCAGATCCCCTGTCCTCTTGACCTTCTGGCAGATGTTACCTCTCCATCCCTTTGGTCACTCACTCATCAGACAGAGATCCAGCTTGCCTGACCTCTTTTTGTGTCTCCAATCCCATGGAAAAGGTGCATGACCTAAGTAGGTGCTGTGCCACACCCATCAGTTCAAACCACTGTGAGGAGCACACCCTGTCCCTTGTTCTAATGGATATTTTAAACAAAATCAGGCAGATTAATGAGGAATTGGATGCTGAATCTTTCTTCTGCCCCTTCCTATGCAGTAATTACAGCATCTCTTGTGTCTTCCTGCTCTTTTGTTTGAAGTCATAGACTGGAATATACCTATTTTCATAGAAAACTTTAAGTGAGCCTCCCATCTGTATTGTTAGCCATCTCAGCCATGCTACTTTTTGGTTTTGCCATCATGTTCTTCTGAGGCTGTTTCAGTTGTTTAGTTTACCTTGCTATTTTCCAGACACTGAGATGCTGAAATGCGTATTTCACATTCATTAATTCATGTTTTGCAAATTCTGTTTTTAGGACATTCCTAAAGCTTTTGCATTATTTACCCTTTTGTTAGCAGCTGTGAGTTACAACTGTCTTTCATCCCTCTAGCTTACTCTGAGTATGGTCCAGCCCAAAAGCAAACAGCCAAGATGTCACTGGACACTAACACAGCAGACTTTACATTTCCCATGTTCATCAGACCACTCCTGGCCTCTTGCCAGGACTGTTGGTCCTGGATGTACCACAGAGCTATGGTGTAGCCACAGCCATGGCTGCAGTGATTCCTTGCAACACGCCAACAGAATTTCTTTGCAAGTGGAGATATGCCTCCCGTTGCCAGGGTCTTATATTTCTGCTATGAGATTGCACTGAACAAAGACTAGTCACAGTCACCACCTGTTTTCACTGGCTCACCACACCCCAATGGGAGATACACACCCAGCAATACACCCCACGGAAAGATGGGGCTGAAAGCCTGCACTAGTGCTGGATCTTACTCCAGTCCCCAGCCGAAGTCCAGAAGAGACTTCAGATCTGTATTTTCTGCTACATTTGAGGAAGGGTTTATTTTTGTTCTTGTTTGAGGAGGAAATACAATAGACTTTTCAAAAACAAGGTCTTGAACCATCACGGAGGGTGAACCTCAGGGAAATTGCTTGGTTAGATTCCCCTTCCCAAACGGGCTACCCTGAACTGCACAGCAGGAGAGATCAGTGGAAGGAAAGCTGCCTTTCATTTAAAATGTGGTACTCCGGATGAAACCATCACTGGAAGGTCTTGCTTTGTGGAGAAATAGTAAACTGGACAAAATGCATCTGAAGAATGAGGGGGAAGTCATTTCCCTTTCTTATTTCATGATTTTTAATAGGTTTAATGACATTTTTAATATTTAAGTCTAGTAGTACTGTTTAAAATACGAAATTCGTACAAGAAAGCATATCTTCTCTGCTTTCCTTTTAATTAAAACCTACCAAAACCCTTTCATCTTCTATAAAGTACTCTCTGTACTTTTTTCAAGTATAATTAATTAAGGAAATTATTTTGAAATCGTTCACAGGTCACTTTTTCTCCCTGGTACTTCCCCAAGAGTTAAGTGTCTATTCTATCCTTAACTCACCTAAAAACTTTTGAAGACTAATTACATGGAACTTCCCTAATTCACTAAGAAACCATAGTGGTAAATATTCTCGGCAGTGACTTGTTGACCCATTTTGAAGACAGGATTTTTTGAGGAGGACTGGAACTCTGCATCACAGAGCTGGTTCTAAAGCCACAGACACTTCCTTCTGACTTTGAATGAGGTCACAGGTGAGCAACCAATACTGTACTTTGATGTTCAGCTGCTGTGTATCAGCAGCAACATACTAGCATGCAGGAATTTTCTTGGGCTTTAGTACATTTTCAATCAGCCAGGATTATATGGCATTATTGGAAATGTCAGGACTGGCCACTGGGCTAAAATACTGTCAAGAGTTGGCATGTGAAAAGGTGAGCCTGTGTATTGTGCTCTTGGGTCTTTTATTTGGCAATGAGATTCTCCCCCCTCAAACACTTGTATGAATGGGCCATAGGTCATGTAACACCTAAAACTGAACACTCCATCTCAGGTTTCAGGTCACACTCATCCCCTCATTTTGCTCCATCTCATTTGTGAAGCAGTCAGCTGTCAGGTCCATTTTATTTCAGTTCTTCTCTGTTTTTATCCAGACTTTCAAACTTCCAAAGATTAAAGTAGACTATAAAATTGTTTCAGCTCCAACTCCAGTAAACTTATTTTAGTCAGCTCTCTGCCCAGCAATGAAAACCTCAGTAATGGAAATTAATTCTTCCCTACAAAACTTGAAAATAAGCTTTTCTGTAATCCAACCATTCCTTATGGAAACATCCAAGTATACAGGCAAGGGTCTTCTGAGCATGATCATTAGAAATGGCAGAAGGGATTCAATTTCTAGAGAGTAAATGGTACCAATATGGAGACTGGGAGGGAACATGTATATTTTTGCTTGGTTTTTTTCTCTCTTTTTTTTTTTTTTTTTTTTTGTTGTGGTATGTTTAATGTTATGTAAGAAATTGTGAGTCCTTTGGAAGAAGAATGAATATCATTAATAAAACTGCTTAGCCTGGGAATATTAGGTGATTGAAAGGCTCTGGAGACAGCTCTCAGTACAGGCACTGCTGACTCAGGATTTTTGGAGAGGATGTGCCATTTCCTACCTTCCCTGGCTGTAACATTTTTGTAACAGAGTAACACATTTCCTCTGACAGTAACACTTCAGCTTTTATATCTGATCTTTCATCAAAGATCTTTGTCTCTGACCTTCACTTGGTTTTGTTACATAATTTTTGGGTCTCTTGAGTATAAGGTGCTGTATCATAAAGCTGGTATTTCATATCATAAAACATCTAAGAGGAAGGGAACTCATTGCCTCAATTTTAAATTACATTCTGGAGCAAAAACCAAACCAAAACAAACAAAACCAACAAAACAAAAACCACAGCCATACACACATAAAACAAAGAAAAAACACAAAACAAAAAACCTTCTGTCTTAAATAACTTTATCATCAGAAACATTCATATAGTGGAGATACAAGAGAAAGCAACCCAAAGATCCATTGAGACAATGCTATATTGCTGCCACCCATGTTCTTAATGTGTTAATACCATTTTATTACCAGGACCACTGAGGTAGTAACTTCTACAGCAGTCCCAAAATTATTAACTAATTAATACAAAAACAACAACAACAACAACAAAAACCTGTGTCAATGTAACTGCAATAGATGTTAGTCCAGCAGTCTTGCTTCTTCAGAAAACTCCTGCCAACATCAATAAAACATAAAGAGAAGTTTTAATAAGACTTATCAACAGCAGTCAACATTCAGTTCACACAGAGGGAAAAAAGAGAATTGAGACCATGTCAGTGCACACAGCCTCACAGCACCAAAGGCACCACTATTAACCCTTCCACCAGATAGCAACCCTTAATTCAGCATGTAAAGTCATATACAGATTTGTAAGACTCTGTCACTTTATATAGTGACCTACATGTATTCAACTATGTCTTGCAAACAGTCAGATCAGGTGAACTGAAACTTCTGAGCTTCCTGTTAATGTGTGGTGTGGTTGCACAGTCATGACTCAGTAACATGATGAAGTGGAATTAATGACATAGTGTAGCTCAAAGAAAGCCACTCTAAATGGGAACAGAATTTTGCAAACTGGCTTATAATCCAAAATCCAGTAATAAACAGTTACTCAGGTTAAGAAATAGCCCCAGCACCTTGGTTGACCAAGTACTAGCAGTTTTATCATGTAACAGAGTAATTATATGAAGCTGTTTTGAAGGGAAGCAATGCTATTTAAGGTGAAGTACTTGTGCCCAGACACTGCCCATATACCAGCACTTCCCCTGAGACTGAGCTCAGCATCTCCTGAGAGTGAGCCCCTGGCAGCTCAGTTATTCACTATAACAGAATCATTAGAGAAGGTGACAGTTCTCATGTTGCTAACAGCAGCTTTCCAACTTGTGTCCATCCCTGGGAAGACAACAGCCCCTGCCCCAGCCCTTCCCCAGACTGGGGTTACACTATTTCTGATCTCCCAAGAGAGTTCTGGGAGTCAATACATATATATATATATATATGTACACACAGTTGTGATTTAATCGCAGCCAGAACTAAGCCCCACTTAGACACTTACTCACTTCCCACTGGAATGGGATGGGGAAGAGAATCAGAAGAGTAAAAGTAAGAAAACCTGTGGGTTGAGATAAAGACAGTTTAATAGGTAAAGAAAAATCCACACACAAGCAAAGCAAAATTAATTCACCAGTTCCCATGGGGCAGGCAGGTGTTCAGCCCCAGGAAAGCAGGGCTCTATCATGCATAATGGTCACTTGGGAAGTGACCATTGGTCACTTGGGAAGAAAAACACCATCACTCAGAATGTCTCCCTACTTCCCTCCTCTTCCCTAGCTTTATATGCTGAGCATGACACCGCATGGTGTGGGATATCCCCTGGGTCAGTTGGTGTCAGCTGTCCTGGCTGTGTCCCCTCCCAAATTCTTGTGCATCCCTAACTTACATGTTAATGGAGTAGGGTGAGGAGCAGAAAAGGTCTTGACCCTGTGCCCAGCAATAAAGAAAACACCTCTGTATTATCAATATTATCTTCAGCACAATTTCAAAACAGAGCCCCATAGTAGCTACTATGGAAAAAAATAACTGTTCCAGCACACACACACATATATAGACATACACAGACAGTATATGTGTATATCAGATTTAAACACAGTTAAAAGGAAAAACTCCGAGGTCCACTTGAAACCTTGACAGGCTCACCTTAGTTACCTTGTCGTAAGGTTACCTGGCAAAAATATAATGTCAGTCACATTTACAAAGCTGACTTGTTAAACTAGAAAACATTATCATGACCTCTGAACAAACTGGGGAGTAAGAAGGTTGAGTTGTCCTTTGCCCCCTCCACTGAAGAACCACCTCCACTAAGCAGGATCTGCTGCCCCAGCTGTACCACCCGACTCTCCTTGCAAAGAGCAAGCTCTTTGCAAATGAGTACTCTTGCTCTTACACTTTTAACAGAGCCCCATGAATGCAACAAGCAATCCAAGAGAAGCTGTGAAAGTTGTATGTAAATTATGCCTCACTTGCTTTCCCAAAGGACAGTCTTCACCCCAATCTCATGCAGTTCTCAGCCCTCCGCCCTAACGTGACACCACACAGAACCACCAAGCACCATCCTCCAGTTTCCCAAGCACAGCGTATTCGACATGCCAAGCTCAGGCTTCCTCAGTCACTCCACGGGCTTCTCTAGGACACAGCCTGTGAAAGAAAAACCTCACAAGGTCGGCTTATATCCCACACAGATGAACTGCAGGAAATATTTATGGTATATTTAGGAAGTTCATTCCTATTTCTACATGGAACTCCAGATGTCCTTCTTTGACACAATCGAAAAATTGAATCAAAAAGCAAACAAAAACTTGGATTTCCATGAAAACTGGAGTTCTCTTCTTACCTACCATCCACTGACTGCTCTTCAGTTTCGCTTTTGGTGTGATCACTGCTATTGTGATTAATATTGTGATGCACTGGTGCACAGAAATTTCCAGTGCACAGAAAACCAACAAAATGACTGCACACCTAAAAGTTAACTACAGCTCCACCATGCTATTCTCTCTTCCCCAGGCTCTGGTCTGCAAAGGTTTGAATAACTGCTAGAATCAGGTCATTAATTTTAGGTCACTGACAATTAAAATTACTGTTCGGCTTGTTTTCTTTATCACACAATTATGTGCATCTAGGTAAAGAAACCACTTTTCTTCAGGCTACAGTAAAAATTGGTCAACAAGGTCACAGCAAAACTTCCACTTGCATCAAATGGCGATGGGGCTCTTTGCTGACAAATTTTACCACATGGTTAAGAATTGGTGTGACACCAGAACATTAGATGTCAGCTCAGCCTTGCAGAACAAGATGGAATGAATCAATATGGCATCACACAAATAAGCACACACTAAATTGTTCAAAGAAGCTGTGCTTCCTACCCCATCTTCAAGTACTATTGAGTATTATGGATTTGGAAATCTTTTTCTTCTACTGTTACTGCCAGAGAGCGATGACACCAGAAGTCAGATAAGGAGAACGTATTAGCACCTGGGCTCCAAGAATTTTTGAGGGAAGGAGAAAGCTGGTGGCTGGTAAATAATTTCATTTCCTTTGACCTTACTGCAACACACACTGGGTTTTGGGCTGTGGCCCTTGGATGCAGAGGAACTCCAGCTACCTGCAAGACATTGGTGAAGCCAAACCTGTTTGCAGAAGGTTGTTACTCACCACATGGGAATCCATCCAGCAATTCAGTAGATGTGGATGTATTAACCCAAAAAGGCTGAAAAATCCCTACACAACATACTCATAATGATTAAAGTATCACTAGAAGACTACTCACTGAGTAGCTTAGTGACTTAATTCAGGCTGTATATGCAGTTATAGAATCACAAAGCAAGCTGAGTGGAAGGGACCCCCAAGGATCACCAAATCCAACTCCTGGCCCTGCACAGGACCATCCCCAAGAGTCACTCCATGTGCCTGACAGCATTGTCCAAATGCTTCTTGAACTCAGACAGGCTTCGTGCCGTCACTTCTCTGGGGAGCCTGCTCCAGTTCCCAACACTGGATGAAGAACCTTTTTATAATTTCCAACCTAAACCTCCTGATACAACCTTAGGCCATTCCCTCGGGTCTTGTTACTGCGCACCACAGAGGCCAGATCAGTGTCTGCCCCTCCTCTTCCCATCACAAGGAAGTTGCAGACTACAATGAGGTCTTCCCTCACCTCCCTTGACCAGCTGGTGACAAGTTGGGAACAGCAGCTGAAGACATTTAACACTTACTGACTGGGTCAGTTATTAATGTGCTGGTTTTGTAAATCTTGACCTTAAGTTGACAAGCTCACAAGGCTGTTTATTCCTGAGATACATCTCCTATTGGCAACTGCTTTCCTGCTTATTTTTCTGAAGTTTCCTCGACAGAAAACAATACACATTCAATGCACAGCATACACTTGTAATTATTAATAAAGGGTGCACTTTTGAACATTGTTTCCACGTTCAGCTTGTTTGAAAGCACAACAGGAAATACGTTTGAAGGCTGGTCTGAAATATTTAGAAAAACCAAAATCCCTCTTGAACAAGATAAACAATAGCAGAGAACAGGCATAAAGAATTTTACATCTGCTTTGAAGACTACAGAACACACTTCAGAAGCTTTGCACTAGCATAACTCAAAACCAGATATTTTGTCTACACTTCCCTTTGAAAACTTTTGTCCAAAAGTCAATTCAATTAGAACATTTCAGGCAAATACTAAAAGTTGTTCAGATGGGAAATAATGTCCAGTGATGTGTGAGACACATGAACTTTCATTCTAATACCTAAATTGGTGTGTATCCCTATGCAACAAAAAATGTCTCCCTCCTTTAGCACACCTACTCTCTCCCTGGCAGAAATCAATATACATGTACCATACTACACACATCTAACAAACTCAGAGCTACCTAAGTTGTACCAGTACAGACAACACTATAAGCAAAACTGGCACATATGGTGTTAGAATATCTATGACTTACAGGCCTCAAAATCAGACCTGCACAAAAACTCTTGACAGAGCTGTCAGATAGTCAGGAAAACCAGGAAAACATAGAAAAACAAAGAAAGAGGACACAGTTAATAAAAGTCAATTAACAGGTATCACAGAGAAACAACGGATGATGA
Source organism: Leptocoma aspasia (assembly GCA_013399835.1). Lineage (NCBI taxonomy): Eukaryota > Metazoa > Chordata > Aves > Passeriformes > Nectariniidae > Leptocoma > Leptocoma aspasia. Next base: position 479,964 of record VXAX01003520.1, on the reverse strand, counting down.
GAGCCCTTGGCCAGGAAAACAAGGAGAACATGTTGATATGAATAAAAATATTTCCCCTTTTAGCCATTTTTTCCTCTATAAAACTATCATTTTAGAGGAAAAATGGAAATTTTCATATATGCTGTTGCACATTTTCCCTTTCAGTAGAAATTTATGACCAATTATAACTTACACATTAAGTGCACACCACAGAACAATCCCAGAAGCCCTTGAGATAAAATAAAATACCTTGATTTGTTTCAAACAACTCCACTGGTAGGAAGCTACCATAACATACAATTTCTGGAAGAAGCAAACACCCTTTTCTAACACCATCAGTACTGGACAGCACTAATTCACTCACTGTTTAAATAATTTATTGGGAACTGACCCTTAGGGCATTGCAGCCTTTCCAGCCTGTGTAGCACCCATCTGCTTTGAGTCACCATTTAAAATATCTGTAGTCAGTTATGATTTCTAGTGTCAACATATCTAGCTTCAATAAATTACTCTTTCTGAAGATCAGCTCTGATGTAACATCTTGTCTTTCTTAAATCCACAGATATTCCAGCTGAACAGGTGAAACAGAGAAGTGCTAATTAATAGGCTCTGCCAAATTATCCAGCATAACTTAAATAGAAACAAAGCAAACAACCGTTTTTATTTTCAGTAATATGCATACATAATTACATACAAAATCAAAATGCAATCAAGTGTGTACAAATTTCAAATTGTTCTTGTATAAAATTTTCAAATTAAGCAGTATTAAAACCCGAAGCCACACAGAGAACTAAACTGCTTGCTAGCCACCTATTACCTCTACTTCGTTTTAACTTGTCTGCATCACTTGGAAAGATAAAATGGGCTGTCAGCATAAATCACAAACACTTTTCACTGTAACAATCATAATGCTATCTGTCTCCCCAAAACAGGAAACTAAGATGAGAGGTAATTAAAATATCAAAGTCAAGAAAAAAAACATCCTTTTGAGTTTACTTAAAGAGATCACTAGTCTTAAATACCTGAGTTTGAAGTGGAGCTGGGGATCACCACTGGCTAAGGTGGCTGAATTTGCTTTTTCTAGAGAAGCTGAAATTAACACTAAACATGGGTCTTAGTCTACAAGACAAGCATTTGTATCAGTATAGCTGACAAACTGCAGTACTGTACACTCTGAATTCTGGCAGTCACCCTGGCCAAAAACCTGTGCACAATGAACAAACCATAAAGCTTTGCTTTTCTTAAACTCATGTTTGTTCTACAGTTAATGACCCTCTATGTTAGTGTCATTAAGAAATCAGAACTTTTGGTAAAAGGTTAAAAGTAGTAAGTAGTAAAAGTAACTCTTCGTTACAGCGCTATGTTATGCTGACAATTCATACAGTAACATAAACACATATAACACAGCTGCCCTCAAGATAACTTGATAAAATAAATCAACTGAGGTATTTGGTGAATGATGGTGCTGCCCCTGAACACTGTTCCAGGTCACAGTGCATGACTGCAGCAGAATACCTTGAAAAGTCACACACAGGTTGCATAAAAAAATAATTATCTCAGTGTCAAAAGGTGCCACTGTAAAAAAAGCAAAGCCTCACAAGGCTGTTGTAACATAGTGAATTAAGACCTAACTCTCAGATATAAAGAACATTAATTTTCAACATCATCAGTTTAAATATTTAATTTTCAATTAGGATGGCAAGTCCTAAAACTTGGGCCATATCAATGGTAAATGAAAGGATGCTGTGTGAAACCTACAATCACCATTTTTCAAAATGTACACTACAAGCTATACAAAATACATCATTTTACAGAAAAGTTTCTATACAACAGGAAGGACAGACTATGTCTTGCCCCAGAAATCCTTCCTCTTCTGAGCTCGTTCCAGTATCTGAGATGCAAGAGAACTAGATGCTGCCGAGAGAGCAGAAATCTGAGACAACCTGTCATCTGCGGGGAAAGCAAGAAGGGAAAAAGTAAATAGGGAGATTAAACATACACATTCAAACACAGCTGACATTTTTTGAATATTTTTATGCCCTCTTTCACAATGGATGCTAAAACAGTACCACAATACACTTCAATTCAATTACTTGGCAACTGACATGCTGGAGAAGAACCTCACAAGGAAGCCTCTAGTGTAAGTTTAGGAGAGTTATGTGTCCATCTCTTGAGAAACTCCAGAATGAGACCCCTGTGTTCACCTGGGAACCGCCCAGTTCTCTAAGTCATCTTGATCTTTACTCTCCTGTGTCAGAAGACCTCAGGAATTGTTCCTCTGCCACTGAAATCTACACAGACTAGACTCTGGTAATGACATATTCTTGAAAGCAACCCACTGCTTCAAGCAAAGCAGACAACCTTAGCATAATATGACTAAAATATCAGAACCCACGTTGCCAAAAAGAGTCCTTCTGTGCCAAATCCAGCTAGTGTGCCAAAAGCTGCTAAAAGAAACATGTCTTCTGAAGAAAACAGAAGTCTACCACAAAGACAAGAAGCAGCAGGCTTTAGAAATATACTTTTGAAAGGTCTTCCTTGTGAATACAGGGTCCATTTCACACACAGTAAAACTCCTAAAACTAATCAGTCTTGATGTTGCTTTCCTGATAAAGCACATTATAATGCTTCAACAGCGTTATTAAAATGTTGCTACAGGTCTGTCAAGATGCTCTCTATGAAAAATGACCTTAATTAGCCCCATTTTCCTGCAATGGATTAGAAAGAACTGTATCACTAGCCTCTAGACCCCTCACCAACAAAAAAAAAGAAATTCAAGAAAAATTTTCTCAACTCAATCCAAACAGCACCAGTATTCTGTCAGTGCTTGAATTAACTTTCCAGCAGTTTCTGAATTCTTAAAATATAGTGATCCTAACAGCCTGCAACAGGATCACACACTATGCATAACAATTATATTCCCATGTATGAGAAAACCGCAAACTGCACTTCTGCACACCGTGCCATTGGAATAACTCTCAGGTTTGTACCCGAACAAACATGAACAAATATGGGCATACAAAATATCTGTGACCTGGCACATTTCACCTGTTTCTGCAAGTTCATACATTACCATTCAGCTCACAGGGAAAAATAAAAAAGGAACAGCAGCTACAGCATTTAATCTGTATGCAGCAATCTGTGTGCAGCAAGCTGCAGAATACTACAGGATTTAGCATGTTTTATGCAGTTGCACAGAAGCTTGGCTGAGCCATCTGCATCACCCACATATTTTTCAGCCAACTGCAATGAGTAAAACAGAGAATCAGCCTGAACCTTGGTTAAAACCCAAGGAGCACAGAAGCGCCAAGGGGTACAGAAATAAGCTTTTGGTTGTTGTGGGGTAACTATAAATAAACTGCAATCAGATATAAACCTGCTCTGCCCATACTCAGAGCTGAACCAAACACAGGTGACTGCAACTAGCACAGCACCACACCAGGCTCAACCTCAGACACCACGCTAAGAAAAAGTGTATGGCAGATACAGTGCCTTTGGTTGACTCATGCCACTGAAAGAGTTTATTTGTGTCTGCCCACAAAAAGGCCAAGAAGATGCAGCTGTGCAATGGCTGCTCTCATAGATTAACTTTAAAATAAACATTTAAAAAAAAGGCCAAAACAGCAATCAGAATAGCAGCATGCCATAAGCACCCCCATCACACTGAGCAGAGGACAGATGGGAAAATTAAAGTCAGAGCGATCATTTTATGTTGCACATCTGGGGCTAAAGTCTCACATACAAAACCTTTCTCTTGAAGTTTGTAGTAACTTTAAAGTTGCAAGTGAAGTTACTCCAGCTGCAATCTGGGCTGTGTTACAGTTTCCTTTAGCTGCTATCAACACAAAGGCTTAAAAATGTGTGGGCAAGAAACCATTTAAGGTATGGAACTAACCAAGCTACAGTAACTGTACCAAGAGCCACAACAGTCTATTAATCTTCGGCCACAGTTAATGGTTTATTCATATTACCCTAAACCTTCATATTCACACTTCAGATCACTAGGTTTAACATGTTCAAATTATTTTGATAAAAATATGCTGTAGTTATTCAGGCAAACACATAAACCAGTATTATTGGCTGCATTCAGAAACATCTCACATTCATGCAAAAGTTGAAATTTATTTAGGTTACATACATAATATACAATAATACTTTGGGACAAGAAATACCTTCATCATTACGGTTTCGTTCCCGAAGGGGCAATTGCAAAGTTCTCACTTTTGGATTGCCAAGATTCCCTAGGACAAAAAGTCAAGAGGCACGATTTTGAATAATTTCAAAATAGACTAAGAATAATATTTCATTTTAGAAGATTTTAAAATAATTTGTAACATTATTTCCAAAACAAGAGTCTTATAAATAGCACACATAAAAATTCTACCAGACTCCTTTACCCTAAGATGAGGTAAAATAATCTCGCTCCACTGTATTCTTCTCAAGACACCGTTCTTTGGTACATGCTACAAGTCACTTAATGAACTGCACTCAAGGTGCAGAACTAGAAACCAGCACCAATTCTAATCTTTCTGAGGAAATTCTCTGCATTTCACCTTCCCACTTAACCTGGCAACTGCTTGTTCTGTTCTACACGGGAAATACTACTTTTTAGCTAATCTCTGTAAATCAAAGGACGAAGAATTGTGGGACCTGAAGCGGCTATGGAAAATCTTTCCAGAATGGAGACTAAGGGGACAAGGAGTCTTTTCTTTAACAAATTTACATCCCCAGTACCCTTAAACATTGTTAAAAAGTTTTGAAATGCTTCAGTACAAATTCCTCCTCAGCAAAGAAAAGGTTTTTGTCAATATCCAATAACCCTTCTAGACACAGCTTTCTAGTTTACTTATCCTGCAGAAATAATTTTAAGGAGCTTACGTCTTGGAAATCCACAATTCTTTCAAAATAATACTACATCATAAAGGTCCCACTTACACACTGCAGTTAGCAATTAAAGCTGGAAAAGTGTAACACCATCCAGTTGCAGCTTAAATATTAAAATTTAGAGCTGTTTGTGCTAAACCAAATTATTCTCATGAGTAGTGCTTAATGAAATTAATAAAGCAAAATCAGACAACAAACTTGATCACTGTAATACAGTGATATTAGTGGAATCTGAAACTAAGGTGGATGTTGTGCACACTTTCTCAGCACAACTAGCTAACCATATAGTTAAAAGGCTTTTGTTTATAAACAGCATATTCTTTGTAGATACTGCAAGGCAGCAAGCTCAGCACCTCTTGGCCTGAGCACTGCACAGTAGTCATTTACATCCTGCATCACTCTAATGCAAACTTAATAAACATAACCCACCATTATGCTGGAATTCTGGATCCTTAAGAGTCCCTTGAATACGATGAGAAGGACTCCAGCAAGGCACAGAGCAGCTTTTTGCTGACTTTAACTGCTCTTGATGGCCTGAAGCAACAGGAACTTGCTCCTCAGCAACCCTGTTAGGAGACCACTGATCCTGCCTAAGTGGCAGAGGATCCACAGTTCCCAGCCCAGCAGGTGCAGAGTTAATGAGTGAAGTGGCTGCCATTTTCACATCAGGCTACAATGTAATAGAAAGAAAAGAAAGGAAGGATCAAAAAAAGCACAAAACCATAACATCTCATATACAGCCTCCAAGTACAGTTCCTCACATATGCAACAAATGTTGACTTTACACTGTTATACTTCTCATGCAAGTACTAAAAGAAGAAGTATTCCAAGCTTGTGAGTGTAAAAAAAATCTGTTCCTAATAAAAAGTGTTTAACATGGACTGAAAGTAATCTCATCAGGTCAAACCAAGAGCTTATTTTGTAAAACTGTGCTTTTTTAGATTTTACAACAACATAACCAACTTCTCATGCAATTGTGTCTGCTTCTATTACAGAACTTACTACAGAGGATGTATGCAGTTAAATGGTAGCTCTCTTTGTAGAACACAGTGCAAGCACAACTTGACAAAAACTATCAAAATTTTGAGGATACCAGCTCCTAAATGTTTCTATTTTTCTTTGAGTAACTACCCAAGCTGCAAAGTAAAAGCAGCACAAAAGTAAAGGAAAGGGAAAGTGAAACTATTATGGCACATTAACCTATCTTTTACATAAGCACCCAGCCTCTCCCTCTTGAATTTCTTCCAACTCAAGCAATTTGGAATTGTGCCCTATGTCAATGGCTACAATAACATTAAGGGGAAATTCTACTGGCAACCTTTTTATTTTTCTGTAAATGGATCCCGTGCATTTAGCCAAAGAAGGCAAAGTGAAGCACATTTAATCTCACTCCAGTAGTCTCAACTCCTTTGTTTGACAGCCCAAAGAAACTATGTATTCAGACGCGCCTTTTTTAGTCACAGATACCAACAATTTTAAGACAGCAAATAACAACTCAAGAAAAAGATTTCTTAAATAAATTACTCATTATTACTTAAAAAGAACATTCCTAAAATTCATAATGTTAAGTCTGTTTTCTGGCTCACCTGGAAGGACCTTTTTTTTGTAGGGTTTGTTGCTACGTTTCGCCTTCTCTGAGGTGAAGATGAAGACTTGAATTTAGGAGCAGACACTAGAACAGTAGCTCCTATTGTATTGGAAAAGATGAAAAATGCCTTATTACATTAAATAACCTAATAAATTGATTCACTTATGTATTTTTTTTCTTTAGTTCTTGAAATATTGATTTGAATTTAGAAGTCTTTTTACCAACAGCTGGGGTAGTGTGATCATGATGAGTTCTTGGGGCTCCTGCAAGAGCTCTCAGAGTAGGGTGCTTGCTGCCTCTCCTTGAGGATACAGAAGAATCTGACACAGCTGCTGAAGTGTTCAATACTAAGCCATTCTCACTGAAAAAAAAATGAGTAATGATTAAAGGATTAGCTAAGGAAGGACTCCAGAGTCTTGCACTCAAGCTTTCTGTTTCCAATCCATTCCCACAATGAAGCCTAAGGCAAGACAGTTAAGGCCTTAACACCTCAACAGCCTGTAGCTAAAACATTTGCTTGCCAAGGGCAGTCCTGGATTCCAGCCCTTAAGCCTCAATTTCTGTATTTTGAACAGTCTCAAGCTATAAATCCAGGCTCCCTCTGTCCCAAAAAAGCCTGAGCATATTGCTGCAAAATACAGAAGCTCAACAGGAGGGTCGGAAAACTTTGAATCCAGAAAAACTTTGAACATGGTTGCTGTCTTAGAGGTGGGAGAGTGGGTTTGACATCCTTCAGTCAATGTGGTGGAACTGAAGCCAAATACCCCAAATTTCTGTAACCCTATAGCCCCTAGGTTATTAAATACACATCATAATATTATATAAATATATATATCATACATTATATATGTATATATAATATACATCAGCACTACCACTTCAGTCTTCTGCCTCCAGGTGCATTTCAAAAGGAGGTGGTAGCATACCTACAATGTGAAGAAACCTGATTCTACCAGTACATGATAGACACATCTAGGCAAAGAATTCTTCATTTCTAGCTCTCAAGAAGGTGTAACATGTAAGCATTAAGCTGCTATGCATGGCTGAGTCCAGTGCACATCCTAGAACACACAGAACCCCACTGCAAGATGACAGAAAACTGACAGTCAATCAGAGACCTCTATGAACTAGACTATCTCTAGAATTAAATAGAAACTTAGAAAGGTTTCTAGATGATGGTTTTGAAAGCCTGCATTTAATATCTGTTGGATTCTAACATCTCAATTTTTTTTTTGGTTTGAATACACGGTATTATTCCAAATGGACACAATTACAGTTTCTTACCTTTGATTAGTGCTGCAACACCAAAGATAAAATGCAATGAGGAATATAAAATGTGTAGCTGACACGGTTACAAGGGACAAAGCTATTCAGAATTAAATGTCTATCAAACTAAAATATTGTTCTACAAAAAAAGGTATGCAAAACTTGCACAGTAAAAAGCCAGAGACTTCTGAAACTAGATATAACTTGGATCTCTCAAATGTCAAATACTGTACTATGCACATACTGAGCTGATCTCCCTATATTTGTATATACCCCTCCACATTTTTCCCACCTGTCCTTAGCAACATAATCACCAGTGATTACTGGATATTTTATTTTTTTCTCCTAAGTCCTTAATCTTTGTCCATGGATTTTTTTAAGAAAAATAGATGCCTAAGTACAATATTAGCACGTATCCTGTTCTATCAAATTCTACGCTGTCAACTTGAAGCAAATCATGAGTTTTAATTTTCACTAAACTTGGCTGCTGTGTAATGAACAGTCTGTTCTAAGAGGCCCATACTGCATATTTCATAGTTTTGGAGAAAAACATTAGAATCATTCACGAGTCTACAAACTTCTGTCTTGCAAGTTAGAAGAGCAGTGCTTTTAATGATAGGTCCACTTCTGTCAATCAGCTTGGTATCTTAAACCTTCTCATTCCTTCTCATACTGTTCAAAACAGAAGTACTACCACAACAATTTACATTCAAATACAAAAACTATTTAACCTACAAATTTCTGACCTGTTAGAGGAAATATGCACACACACATATGTATATATATACATCAAAAAATGTTCAGTTTTACCCTTCAGTTTTCTTATCTTCCTTAGCATCCTTATTATTTTCTACTAATTGCTGAGCCATGACTGCAGCCTGTTCATCTAGCTTTTCTTCCTCTTTCTCTTCTGTTGATTGTTGATTTTCCCCTCCTTCAGTACCTTCTTGTTCACCCCAAGCTAAACGTCTTTTGACTGGCACAGTTAAAGCATCTGACATGTCTTTCTTTCTGCTGTCCTGATGTGGTTGTTCTCTGGAGTCAGGCTGCTGTAGCACCTCAGGGCTTGGTGCAGCCTCTTTTTCAGAGACACTGGGTAAGAAAGAACACAGCATTTCGTATCAGTGATTTGCACAATATACATATGTCTATATAGAACACGTTCATCCAGTTTAGTTCTTTGCAAGAAGTACAGCTCAGACATTAAAAAATAGTACACTTGACATGACAGTGGTTAAATTGCCACTGCAGTTTTATCTGATGCTTAAGCGCATCCCATTTTCAAACTGGATTTTATGAAGACTCTTTCTATATTACCATTTCCAAAAATGTGATGTAAATTAGGGCTGTATTTTCAATTTAAACAGCAAATCAGATTATGAGAAGTGCTCAAAAAACAACTATTTCCATAGAAGCCTATGTTCAGCATTTCTCTCAGTTTCAAAGCTGCAAAATAACAGGTAGGAATGGTGACCTTACCCAGCAAGATCTAGCGCTCTGATGTTGTTGCTGATTCCTTCTTCTGAACTGGAAGTTGAGGACACATCCCAGAGACTGTTATTATCAGACAGGATCTGATTGAAATGGTATCGGGAGAAGTGTGTCCCCTCTACTCGTTGCCTGTAAGCCTTCGCTCTTTCTCGAAGCTCTCTCACCTACACATCAAGATTTCATAAGTTTCATGGCTGTTTAAACTTCACTATTAGGCTACAATAAATATTTGCATTAGCTACTGGCAGCTAGAAGAGAAAGGCAAGTTACTCATAATACAGGGCCAGCCACAGCACAAACATTGCATTGCATGCCACAGTAAATATAAGAAGAGGAAAGCAAAAATAATATATTCAGTAAGCATGTTTGAGCCATGAAGCCAAAGCGAAATTGCCAATTATTCATTCCATGAGCACAAAAATTTATGCAGTAACTATGAATAAGTTTAGTGCTGGATTCTAGTTTTTCCATCAGCGCTCAGACACAGTGCTCCAAACACTGAAAGAGGAACTTGGATGCAACCAACCTCCATATACCACATGGAATTTAGGGTGTTTTGAGATGCCTAAAGAGAAGAATACAGAGTTATTTTTAGATTTCTTATTTTTCCTCTCAGTATTCAAGAGTGGTATTGTTATTATCACCTTTGTAACTTTACTTCAGTCTAAGTAAGAAATTAAATACTAAAAACCTGTCAGCATAGCTCTATGCTGCCTCCCTGAGATTCAATAAAAAGCTCTCAAACAAATACAGTCAGCATTGGCATTCTACCAGTTTTTTGCCAAGCTTGAGGACATTAACTTAGGTTTCTAAACATCAACACACAAAAATACATTCCCCACTAATTTATGATAAATGCAAATCAACAGATCTATGTGTATGTGTAATACTGAGTTTGAATGCTGCAAACACTGCAATTGTCTCTAGCTACATAAATATTAGTGAAAAGTCAAGATTAATACAAGAACTCTGGGTGCTACTGTATGCAAGACATAGTATCAAAATTATTCCTTCTAGGCTATCAGTAACTGCAAGAATGAGATACAAAACTGCTCAGGTGTCAGTTTCACTCCGAAACAGTAAAAGTGGTAACTCCCCTCTTCAAACATACACCATCATTTTTACAGTGAAGACCATTTAAACAGTTGATGTCTTGTGAACTTCACCCGAACACAAATAAAGTGCAGGGAGAAAAAGCAAAGCCAAGAAGTCTATGTTTAAATTATTAAAAATAACTTTGTGATATCTGTGAATATCTGTGAATACTGACTTACTAAAAAATGGTCCACAGGAAATAAGTATTTTGTCAAAGAGCAGGAAAGTAATACTGACATTTCCTCTACCATGTTTTCATAGCTTTTCTTTTTTATTCTTCCTTCATGATAGATTTCACATCATTCCTCCTGCAAGGAACAGAATTAGTGGGCTAAACTCAGCTAATCCCACTAAAAGTAACTGGATGCAGCAGATGGCTATCCAGCTAGCATCCCACAATTTGACCCACTAAACTTCCAAAGAATAGCCCATTAAAAATATATGCTTGTCATTTTCAAAGGAGAATTTGAAGTTTGATGTGCAAGTGATTTACTGGATTACTCACTTTAACTAGAAGAATAAAAAATTCATTATGATAGCCAGAACAGAAGGAATGTAAATCCAAAGCAACAGGGTACCACAGGGGGAGGAAGAATACTAAGTCTCCCGTGAATTGTGAAGAAGTACAAGGGACAACCATCTCCTTCAGCAACTCAGCAGGCAGCATTAACTCAGCAGGACACAGGCCCTAGAGAGTCCTATTGCAATTACGAATTGCCCACATTAATTTTTCAAAAGCATAATTGGAAAAGACTTTTTTTTGTTCAACTGCTGAAAAGCACCCTTAATAATAAATTGCAGAGAAGCAGCCTACAAGTAATCACTATGGCTAACGTCACACCAGGATTCCATTATGGCATTTGCCTGTTTGGACTCAGAACTTCAGAAAGCCTGCTTTGGACAGAAAGTCACCCTCATGCCAAGTAACTTCTTTCTAGTTTCCTGCAATTCCCTTTTCAGCAAGAAAATCTCTGTGGAAAAGTCTGATGCACTCCAAACATATCTTGACAGTATGGGAAATTCTTCGTTTTTCATACACTCTAATTAAATGCCACATGTGAAGTTGAACATCCATCCTCCACTTGCATTCTCCTCATTCTTTCCCTCAGCTGTACTGCAGTGACTGCTCCCAGCTGACTGTGCTACAAACACACTATATCCCAAGGCCCACCCTTTAGCCTCCTACCAGTCAATTGCTCTTGAAGCTGCGCACTGCTCCTTATTGGTTTGAATGTTTCATGATGCAACATCAACAAATTAAAGTATTATATGCTAGAAAAATGGCATAATATTCTATAGAAACATTCAGTATACCACTTAGGCTGCATGCAATAGTTCATAACACTTCAGAACCTTAGTTACAGTAAATCTAATGCATATATCAATTGCATATAAAAATTAAAATATTGCTTATTTTCAGTTCTCTAACATCCTTTTGAGGGTGTTTACAAAGAATGGATTATCTCATGCATGCATACACAAACTCTAATTATGAATTATCTCATATTTTATACTTTAAATATTGAGATCTATTTCTCATTGTGGATTTTGTATGTATTCTGAAATTATTTCTTTTTGCTAAAAGGAAAATAAAAAAATTTGCTAAAAGGAAGATTAAATCTAGCAAGAAAACACGGAAGAGAACCTTATTTTCAAAGAGAACCTATATTCTCAAAGCCCAGCACCCTAGAACCATTTCCTCCAGTTCTACCTTCCACATCACCGTGGACCAAACTGATGAGGAAACTCACATTTCCAAGTACTTGCCACACAGGTAGCAGCACGGTGCCCCACAAAGGCTCCCTCTATCAGCTGGGAGAAGACTATGTCAATTCAGTGGAATCAGAGAGTTGCAGAGCTAACTCTAGCAGCTTCTTAGCACACTGTTAATGGTTTTGATTTCCTTGACTAACTAAGGAATCACACTTAATAATGCTAAGAAATGTTGTGGTCTTGAAGCTACTCAGCATTTTCACAGTTCTGTCAAATGACTTCATATACAGTATAATACGGATTGCAGTTACTGAATATACTACAAGAAAAGACACTGACTGAAACTTGCAAGAAAAATTCTCTCTTTTATGTTGTGTATGACAGAATTCAGCTGACAGCTTTGAATCAATTCATGCATGGTAAGCTAACAAACTGAGCCTGACTACAAATCCAGCCTAGGCTGATATATATGTTGTCCTTTTTGGTTTTATTCCCTTGGAATCTCCTGTCATTCAACCCTGTATTTTGAACACTTCTGCTTGTTATAACTGAGCTGAACATCAAGAATAACATTATCTGTCACAAGAGACTCTGTTCTGAATGATCCTGACTGTATGGGAAACAAAACTTCTCCCTCACTTTGGAGGTCACATTAGTATTTTTTTCAGTCTTATCATCTCTTTTTTTTTCCCCTAAGTATTATACTGACTTGTCAGAATCTAGTTGTCTTTGTATACTCACCTTTGGGAGCTTGAGTCACTAGCACTACAATCTCAAAGATGTATCTTAAAAATACCACAATTCCTAAAAATCAAACTACAAAGCATACTCAGGCTTCAAATTTTCTAAGAATACCCACCTGGTTGTGAGCTTTACTCTTAATACGAGACCAAACTCCATCTTTGTAGAAATACTGGGCTGGAGACAAAAATTTTGACCTATATTCAGTGTTCATCTTCCTAAGAAATCAAGAAGAAAAGTAAAGTTTGATATCCAGAATACTCTTTAAGAGCACTTTTAAAGTTACTCAACAAGCACAAATATACTTGCACCTAAATACCAGTGAGATGCAAAAAACACACGCACAAACAACAACTCAAACCAACACAACCAGGAAAGCTGTGAAAAATACTCCTTCAAGTAGTTACTCCTATTGTTTTTTCCTTGCAACACTTCCACCAGAAGCTTTTGCCCTGACAGCCAATAAGCAGAACATAATACACACATCAGCCTCAATTACTTTAATGCAAAGTGTGGGACCTTGATTTAAGTCACTGATGAAGGTACATTTAAGTAAGAATGCCTGGTTTGGCATTAATGTGTCTGAGACATTTCCTTCTATGAACTCCACTTTAAAGGCGCTCTGCATATGGGTGGGGTGAGCTGCTGGGGCTAGAAACATCTGACTACCAGAACACTGGTCAGTATAATTCTTCTATGTCCTAGTGGCTTTCATCTTCAAAAGGCCTCAGTACTTGAAAAGATGGGTTCATTTTTCCCTTCTGCCACACACGTACAAACACAGAAAAATTAACATCATGTAACCTGTAGCAGACAGTAAGTAGTACTTCAAGTCCTTAAGCACTGAACCATGGATGTATCAGCTTAAATCTAAAGATATTTTTGGATTTAATCATGCTTCAGAACATTACCAACTTAATTTTTATATATTCAGCACAGAGTGGAAAAGCCCTATTTTTCAATCCTTCTTCAGAAATAGGTCATAAAAGCCTGAAGTCAGAGAATAAAATGAACCTTGTAAAAAGAAAAATATGAAGGTCAAAAAACCCTTTATATTCAAAATTTCTCTCAATATGTCCCTTTCTTTAAAACTGACAGAAATCCTTCACTTTCAGTTGCAAAACCAATAGATTAGCACAAAAAACACAATACTGCTGTGCCTCAATCCCAGTCATTCTGCTGCAAAAGCAGGCCATGAATTGCAACACAGCTAGCACACAAGTAACAATCCTGTCTGCATATTGAGAACTTGCACATTTTGACAGCTATTTGCCCAGTGATTTTTTAAGAGAATTTTGTCTTGTGCTGCTACACTGAAGGCATAAGAGGCAGAAATCTGCCCTTAGATAAAAAGAGTCCCAGCAAATGATCAAGAATTTTGCACATCATCACTGCAAAACTGACTAAAATCTACTGCAAAGAGTATGAAAACCAAACAGTTAAAGGTTTTAGCTATACTGTATCTACTCACTTTTCCATAAACCAATTTTACTTCATAGAATTTTGGGTGATCATTTTGTAATCAACTCCCAATATCCAAAAGCATTTAGACAGGTAAGTCTCCTCTCCCATCTTCAATCTAATGCCTTAAATACGGCCACAAAGAATGAAAGCAATTGCTGGGGCATACATTAAGCACAAACACAGGAGAGATGGAGTAATCTATGCATTTTAAAGCCTACTTCTTGGCTTTTATTGCTCTTGACATATCTCAGATGTGTATGAAATGGAAATAGGATGTAAGCAATGTAAGCATGTGGCAGAAACAAAAAGATACTTTGATAGCCTCAGAAACATACAATTTCACTTCATTTCCATGCTTGCCACATTACTCTAAACAGGACAGATTTCTTTCCTTTACCTTGTGTGTTTGCTTTTGTTACTCAGGCACACAAGGCTTTACAGACCAGAATAAACAGACATCAAGTACAATCAGCACAATGTTAAGGTGTGGGGTAGGCACAGTAGATAAAGCAGTTTGAAAGGTGACTATGACTTCCAAAGCACCTGTTGAAAGTTTAGCAGCAGCACTGCACTGATTTTATTTCGTTCATGTTGTATTCATTAATATACTGTTATTGCATCACAAGGTTCAACTGAACAGAAGTGGTTACAAAGCTTCCACTCCAACTGCCCAGAGAAGAGGATGGAAATTCACATCAGGTTTAGATGTACCCACAAGAAGCTCAATCTCAGTGCTGCAAGGGGCATTGGCCCCTGCAACTGCAGCATGGTGTGGTTAAAGGTCCATAGTCCATCATTCTAAATACTGGGCTGCTGTATACACCTACTCACTAGTCTAGGTTTTCCTGTTTTATACATACCCACGACTTGTATGTAAAGTGAGGGGCTTTGGACTGATATGTTGCTTATTATTTTGTTTAGGATGTTTCTGTTCTGATTTCCCTTGTTTTGCTGCATCTTCTGCTGGTTTTTGAAACGGTTCTTCCCTCTTACTCTAAGGCAAAGATAATTTTAAAAATACCACATTAGCTAACAATCTGAAAACCTTCATATTTCTTTTGACATCAAGCACTTGCAAACAGTTAATTTTAGTGTTAGCTGTTTTGAATATTTAATACAAACAAGAATACCACATTCTTTTCTTGACATAAAAATAAATTAGCAAAATGCCAAAGTTAAGATTGAGTGCAACGGTCTGCTAGCTATATGATCCATTTTGACCACTTTACAGAATTAATTCAACATGAAATATAGAAATAAAATAATACAATACCTATACATTCTAACCTGAGTCCAAAAGGTAAATTTTAAAATATTTGTTTTGTTTTATAAACGTCCAGATTGATTTGTTTGGGTTTTACACCAAAGATTTTTTTTCCTGATTATTTCATTCTTTCAGAAATGCAATGCATGTCTTCTGATTCTACTAGAGATCTTCACAGATACTGTTCAAATTCAATTAAAAAAAAATTAAAAAGCCCACCAAAATCCCCCAAAACCTTTTAAGATATTCATCAGAGACAAGGTATTGGTATAAACAAGTTTTTAGGCATTTTCAGAAAAATTCCCTTCTCATGACTCCGCTTACTTAATTTATTAGCTCTTCTCAAAAAATGACCTGAAATTCCAATATTAAAACCAGATAAATGCTTCCTGAAAGCCTCAGGCTTTTCAAGCTTTCTTCATATCTACTTAGAGAGGCAAAATGGGACATAAAATTTCTCATCCCCAGATGGGATTTAAAGAACTGAGAAGATCTGAGTTTTAAATGATAAAAGCTCCAAGCCAACAATCCCCTCAGAAGTACCAATGGCTTAGTTTAAGTCAAGGCACTGCATGTTAGGTACACCTTTAGCTCAGCAGTGGTCCTAATGAACACCTTGTCTCACAACAGCCCTTTCTGTTCTACCAGCAACAGAGATGGGTAGTGAGGAGACTCAGGTTAACTAGAAGCATCACACAGCTGGTACAACCCAAACCAGAAGATGCCTAAAAAAACCAGAATGACAGCTTTTTGGAACAGGTCCTTAGGGACCTGACTCAGAAAGGCAAAAAAAGGAAGATGTATGCCCAGTGGAAGCAAAGTCAGGTGACACGGAAAGAATACAGATACTGCTTGCCAGTGTGAGGAGAAAATTCACTATCTCTGATTTATGACATTCAAAAAGTTCCAGACCTCCCACCTAGCCCTACTGCACACCAAGACACAACACTGGTACCAATCAGAGTATAAATCAGAGACTTAGACTCCAGAAACTATCCTAATTACTAAAAATAAAGTGTCAACTGGGAACAACAACAACAAAAAAAAAATAAAATCACTCCAAAACTCAGAAACGTAAAACTTCAAACTGAAAAAAAATGCTCTACAGAGGACCCACTACAGAACCCCCAAAGAGCAGAGCTGTACAGAATTATTTTCAGTCTTTTACAGCAAGACCACTACTGAGCCCAGTGTCACTAGCAACACTAAATAATTTCAACCTAAACCCACCCCCATATAGAATAGATCAAAACTGCAGTAGTACTACTAAAGTTTTTCTTTCTGGGAAGTATTTTATTTACTTGTTAACACACCAGAAATCCTTTCTCTTCTGAACCACCTCTCTCTTGTGGACTCTTAACAAGAGGAGACCCGTTGGAATTTCTCTCATATGCAGTTTCAGAAGTAATGGCAGGAGGTTTAACCACAGGTACGGATTTCTTTGTGTTGCAAATCAGCTGCGTGGGAGGAAGAAAACAAAAGAAAAAAAGTGTGATTTGTTTACCTTAAGGCCAATCTTTTAACTTATTCACACAAATACACTCACATATGAGCAGAGAGAAAGTCATCTGTACAAATACAGCATATGTAGACTAATGAACTTCAAGGAGAAATTAAAGAGAAATTTAAATACATTTAGGAGTGACCAAGTCAGACACAGTTAAACCTGTGATCAAACACTGTTCTTACTGAAGTTTACTATCAGAGGTTTTGTTTATTTATTTTTTGTTCACCTTCAGAGCTGTATGTAGGATAATGGTTTTCTAAAGGCATGCCATTAAACTTCCATATGAGTCCTCAGTACATGTCCTGTCCATAAGTAACAGAAAACTGCTCTGAGTTTTAGAGCTGGATGCTTAGAGCTTGGGCAAATTAAAATCCACTCCTTTTCAACTAACATAGTATTATAAATCAAGGTAGAGAATTTGCCTAATATGGGATCATGTATTATCTCCTCCTGGGGTTCCAAATTTCAAGATCATGCCATATGTGAGAAACGTGCATTTTCCATAGATTTGCTATGAGAATTTAGGTCTGACTTATAATCTAACTTGGATAACCTCAGCATTTTCACAGAATCTCTTGAAGGGAAAGGGATTGTCAGTACTGAGGTATATTCTCAGTCATATCAACAGTGAACAATAACAATTTGTTAATATGTGTAATTTTTATCATTAAATTTTCCCTAAGTTCTACTTATCCACGGATGTATAGCACCTACAGACTTATTCTCACTGCTGCTTCTTCTTCTTCTGCGTAAGCTGTGAAAAAAAATTTCTTCTGAAAAAAGCACAATGCTCACAGGCATTAATAATGAAATTATCAAACTGATTGCACATAGAATCAAATGGAATTCTCTTTGACTTTTTCCATAAGGTGACTCTCTGGAAACTGCCTCTTCCTCAGAAGGTCCTCTGGCTTCCCTATACTACTGTCACATATTTCAATGAGTTTTCATTGGATAAGGGGCTACTGGGAAACATATCCTGCAGTACATCCACCTGCTTGGTACTCCAACAGAAAAAAATAGGATAGTGATTATCTCAGTTATCAACATTTATTGCCTCTGAAGGATGTTACTAAACAAATCTGCCACCTGAGGATAAAAAGAGCACACCACCTCTAGTAATCCCACTAATGTATATGCTTCTAATGAAGACAGAGAAGACAAATGCAGAAGTGCCTGCTTTACACTGTAGAATGACCAAAAGACTGATTTTCCTAGGTCCTGATCCCAGTAACAGTTAATTGAAAACACAAAGCAGTCTCATGCCCAGTTACTCTTTGTGGTCTCACCAGAAAAAGCAGCATTTTCAACCCTACAAAGCCCAAAAGCTTGTGAGATGTATTAAAACGTCACAAGAGTATCTTAAAATCAGAAAACTCCACTTTTAAAAATAAGCTGTTCTCATGAAAGAATAAAACACTAGAGAGACACACTTTAGGGCTTAGAAGTGTATGTGCACAGAGACGGAGACTAAGAAACTGGGGCAACACAGATAAAATAATGCAAATAGAAGAACAGGACCCTGTTAGAAAGAACGAAATATAAAGCCTAAGGACAACAAATACTTAGCCCTGACCACAATAAAAAATCACATGGAAACAAATCCAATTATGCTACACTTTTGTATAGTGAGAGAGAGAAAAAAACGTAACAACATTAAAGTTTGTCATTCCCCCACAAAAAGAGCAAAAGGAAATCTTTTTGAAAGGAAAGCTTTGCTGATACATAAAAGAAAGTATTATTTTGCTTTTTGGATTCTATAATGTTACCTGTTCAGCTGCAAGTATTGGTGATTTTTCATGAGGACTCTTCCAGACAAACTGGCTTTGATATTCAGAATTTCTGGGGATATTTATGTCTGCTTTCCTCTGAAGGGCTCTGTGAAACTGATAATGAAAAAAAAAAAAAAAAAAAAAAAAAAAAAAAAAAAAAAAAAAAAAAAAGAAAAAAAAACCCAATGATTGTTCCCTTTCCTACAATATTTCCTACAATATTTTGCAACTTAAACATCTTTCAACACACACTTTCAAAACAATGGTTTGGGTTTTGGTTTCAAGAACAAAATGAATGCAAAGTACATTTTCTCATTATAGTCAACTATGCTGAAAATCTATATATTATTGGCTAAATCCTTGTTTAATGGAAATCAGCAGTGATGACACATTCTGAAGATGCAAATGACAAGCAAATTCTATTGAATTAAGTAGCACAAAAATCTGATCTCAAACATACTGTTCTACCAACAAAGAAGCTACAAGACTATCAAAATACAAAACCAAGGAAAGAGTTCTTCAAGAGAGTCTGAGCAGGTGTGTGAAATTACTGTTAGTAATTTTTAGACTGGTCAATTAAAAAAAAAAACCTATTCCCTTACCCCATTACCCATTTTTTCAGATTCCTTTTGTGGAGATGAAAATGCTTCATTTTGATTTGGTGGAGCTTCTGAGGGTGATTTCTTCATGTTGTTCTCTGCAAGGGCAAGGGCTATTTCACCACCAGAATCTACCACATGTGACTGAACTTTTGGGGGGAGTCTGGGTCCTTCTGGTGTTTCAAGTTTTTCCTGATTCCCATTATTGTTGTTGTTGCCAGTGTGCAACTCTGCAGCTTCAGTTTCCAGCAGGTCATTCAAATCACAGTCTGCTGTCCATTCAAGAGACTTGGCAATCTGTGGATTATGGTAAGGTACCCGTCTCTTGGAAATGAATTTTGGTTCTCTCGTGATTCCTGAGAAAAAGCCATATTAGATTTAACAGAAACATTCACTGATGACATAATATCACTCTATAACAAGAATAAACTGAAAGTTTATCATACAACTGATCACTAGAAAGCTTGGAGAAGTGACAGGCTATAAATTACATGCACACCTGTGAAATTCTGTGTTCTTTCCTATCTGCAAATCACTTTCCACTAAACAGACAGGAACACGATGCAACAGAACCATGTTGGATTAAACCCTATAAAGTAAAAATGTACACAGGACAATCCTGTGCAAATTGATTCTGGGAATTGAACAACAAAAAAAATAACACAGCCAGTGAAAAGAATGTGGTTAACACAGGTACAGAGTAACCAACCTGTGGGGAGAAAGTATGCTCAACTGCGATGGAAGAATTAGTGAAAACCCCTAACTGGCTGAAAGAAGTATCTTCCAGGAGAGAGACACTCCCATCCCATGAGGAAGCAATGCAGAAAGAGAGAACAACCTATGGTGAAAGGTATATAGAATGTCCATATACCTGACTACTTATACAGGATAGGAAGATCATTCCAATGGTAAAACACTGGAAAAATAGCAGAAAGGCACTCCAAGCACCTGCAGCTGTCAAGTTTCTGCTGTAATGTTCCAAGTGATTCCTAAAATTGACAATTATGTCATTCAACAGGAAGAACCATAAGTAAATTATCAGTAACAATCTGCAAATCCTATGAGGTACCAAGAGTGACACTTAAAGATGTGGGTGCTTAAATGACCAGAAAAGAGGTCAGAGTGAAAATTAACACAAATACGTAGAAAAACTACAGCAAGCATGCACAAAACCACCATTACAACATGAGAAAGAGGAGAAACTGCTGTACTGCTAAGTCATAACCTTATTGCAAGGCTTGTAAAATTTGCAGTTTAGTTTGACTAGAAAATAAGCATAGGTTGCCATTTTAAAAAGAAGTTAACATGCCAACATGTTTAAGCATTTCAGAATTCATGACAATTCTAGTTCTCAATAAGAAGCACTCACGCCCCTGTGCTAGGGAAAGCAAGGTTAAAGAAAGATGTATTTTGCAGTTAACAGAAGAAAGCAGTAATACACCTAAATCATAATCTTTAGCAAGATTATTTATTTAAATGTCTAGCACCTTGACTTAAAAAAACCCCTACTGCCAGTAGTCAGTTCTTAATTACAAGGCCATAATTCAGAACACTTATTGTAGGAATGAATGCATTGTATTTACAGACATATTACACAGACTGCATAGTGCAGTTGCAGAGAACTGCACACGTTTTTTTTACTCTGCCTTGCGCCACTACAATAATTACTATTTTTTACTATTCTTTTTCAAAGCACTGCAGTTGTCATCACTCTTCAGCTTACTCCTCTTCCTCAGCTCTCTACAGACCTTTCAATCCAACTGCTATTTCCTTTTCCTCCTGCTTTCTATCCCCACATTTCCCTGTCATAATGTCTACAATCCTTAAATTCTACACTACAGTTTCACAGGGTTTTCAATGTAGTGGCTGACCTTCTCTTTCAGTTAGCTGTACCTGTTAGGTTCATAACAATTTTACTTTATCAAACTTTGCCCCAAGTTAATCTCCTCTTAAAAATGGAATTTTATTTACTATCTCCATACATCACAGATAAACCAATCCCATTCTCCATACACCCTGTGTGGGTTAACACTGCACCCCTGTTTCATGTTTGGGTCTTAGCTTATGCTGCATGTCAGAAACTACTTTTTTTTCCCAAGGTTTATATAAACAGCACTATTTGAAAAGAAAGTTTCAGTGTAGCCATAAAGAATATGAAGTTCAAAAACACACTCTACCTAAACGATGACCAAGGCTATACTTTTAATTTAATTAGAAAATGCACAAACTGTAAACACCAGCTCACTGCGGCCATGCACTCATCACAGCAAAACTTTCCGGGCCTTGGCCGCAACCAAGCGGGCAGCTTCCAGGGGCACTTACCAAACTGATCCGACCGAAGTCCTGCCCACAAGGATTTCTGTTGTTGGGACGGGCTACTAAACTCTGGGCTTCTCCATTTGAAGTTTCTCTTGTATTCACTCAGTCCCTACAGCAAACAGAAAGGAGTCTTGTCAAGCCATCGGTGCATATCCTGCCTCATCGCTCCTGCCGGTAACAGATCTCCGAAGGGGGGAAAAGCACCAACACGCTGCTGCAGGATGAGCTAAGCTGGCAGGTTGCTCTGCATCTTCCAAACCCACCCCCGTCGGAGAACAAAAAGTACTGCTGGGAAAACGTAGAAGCATTTCATGCACCAAAGAAATAATATAAAATTTAAAAAACCAAAACCACGTATCTTATGTCTTCAGGCGAATGGTTTCAGGAACAAACACAGCCTGGACCCGCTGTCACCCGCACGACAGAACTCCTTCTGTCTTTACTGGCCGGTGCCGTAGCGCAGGGCCCTTCCCTTCCCTTCCCTTCCCTNGGGAGTGCCCGGCCGCGCCGCTTCCCCCGCCGGCCCTGCCCTGGGGGCCATGTTGGCAGCCGCCGCCGCTCGGAGCGGTGCTGCTGCGGGCTGCTGTCGCCCTTTTGTCCCCATTAAAAGACTCATCCCCGGTGACGGTGCTGTGCGGCCGGCCCTGTGTGTCTGGGGAAGCACAACGGGGAGGCACCCGGTGCTAATGCATCGCAAGGCCTGGGGGATCCTGGGCGCCTGGTTACAAAATTATCACGTGTCCACGCATAGAACTTCATGTTGCTACAAAAATAGCGTTTCCAGAAAGGAAAAAAAACCCCAAGTTTCTTACCCTTCTGGAGCCTCTGCGATGGCGTGCCAGCTGCCGGTCCGCCTGCGCCACCTCAGCCGACCTCGCCACCCGGTCAGGAGATCGTAATCCACTTTCTTGTTCAGATCTTCCCTCAGGGGTCGCTTTTCTGACTGCCTTCCCCCTGCTCATCTCCATCCTGACTGGTTTTGACTGTATCACACTAAAAAGAACGGAGAGGGTGGTTTAAAAAAAGGGCAGAGATGGACGCACGGCGCAAGAACGGCCCGGGCGATCTGTTTGCGTTCCCTGTTGCCCGTGGCTGCCGACCCTCCCCGTGTTCCCGGCCACCCGCGCCTGTTCTGGGGGAAGCTTCTTGAGCGAGGGCTTTGTCCCCTCTGCCTCTGCAAAGTGCCCTGCCAGGCACGGGAGCAGTGTCAGTGCCAGGCCCCTCACTCAAGCAGAGTTTAGGTCCGCTGGGACCCTGTGTAACTGGTGAGCAACAGCTTTTTACTGTCGATGTGAGGCAGGGGAGAGCACCAATCTGTAATGAAACCCTTGCGGGGAAAGTAAAATGTTCTTCTGCGATGTGAACAGCAGCGGGGGAACAGAATAAAGGTGCTGCATTGATAGTGTTTTCACGTTTCACACCTCTTTATTCGTGAATTTCATGATCAAGGCAACAATTTCTGGTATAATTAACTTGCCGATTACACTTGAAACTGCTAGGTCCACCATATAAAGTTGTTTGTTTTGTTATTACAGTGATTTATTTCGTAATTTTCAATCAGGTCTAGTTCAGTACATTTTCTAAAGTAATGTGCAACTTGCTACAGAATGTGAAAAGCCAGCTGGCAAAAATACAGTGTTTAAAATACATATTCCAGGTTTGCCAGGAATCTTTCCTCTTTGATATGTATGGAAACCAGGCCAAACATAATTTCCGCATGTTTTTAGGGTGTTTTTCAATTACCAAACTACAACAGTGCTTTTATAGATGGTTTGGGGCTGTCTGAATTTGGAGATGGATTTGATTCGTTAGTGCAGAAACATAATAGGATACCACACCATCCTAATATGCAGATTTTTATATTTCTTTATGTCTCTTTTTATTTTTTTAAGATAAAGCACAATAAATTATCCTGAAACAATGGAATTCACATTTCTCTTTATGCACTGATTTATTTAAGTTCCATTTCAGATCTTCTCCTTATAGCTATGAGATAGGAATTGCCATTGAGCTACTAGTGTCTTTACCTCATGTTTTTTATCACTGCTGATGTATACCAACCACTTCAGGTTCAATGCATACACATTACTGAACATATAGGTATTCAAGGCAATATGATGTAAGAATGCTAAGATGCTTAGGCCAGTATTTCCATATGAGAGTTGGATAAATAAATGAATAATGAAAACATGAATCAGTGTGTAGAAAAAGTTGCACTGCATTCACAAACTCACAGTCTGGAAAAGTAGGAAAAGATTGTTTCCAGTGTTCTGGAACATAAACTTGCAGGGACTGATGTAAATGTGTATCCCTCAGTAACTGGTCTCTATCATTTATTGGATCCTATTGTTTAAAGATACAAGCATTTAAAGCTTGTGCTACATTACACATCTAAGTAGTTTTGAGTTCAAGTCACTTCATACTTCTGTAACACTTAAGAGGTTGACCACCTTCCTCCTTTATTTCCTATAATGCAAATTTAAGTATTTTAATTTGCCTTGCTGATTCTTACTCCACATTTAAATTATCTTGTTTCTGTTTCTCAAATTAATCAAAAGAGGCAGTTGGTTTTGGTAAACCATGTACAAAAGTGCTTTTGATTTTTTTTATGTGTATAATTTCAAATGAGTAATTTGTGACCCATAATTTTTACTTTTCACACCATTTGTTTTCCCATCAGCTTCATCACATTTTGCTATACCAGGTCCAGACCTAATCTTTGACCTTTTCTGTTTCTTCACACCCACAGTCTTGAGTCTTGACTTCAAGACTTGAGCAACTTTCATTTGAACTTCAGCTTGTGAACAGCTAATTATTACATCTAACTAAACAGGGACCTTCCCATGACCTGTTTCTCTCGCTGCTTGTAAACTCGGATACCGCAGGCAACCCTCCTTAGGGAGCTGGGAACCTGAAGTCTCTTTCTTTCACTTTAACACTGGTGGTGTCTCTTGCCAAAACTCAGAGCATGATGTGTCAGCAGCCCTCCCTCCAGCCAAAGAAGGCTAGATGCAGCTTGCTGTGAAGCCTGGCAACTCCACTCCATGTGTCAGCCTAAAGGGAATCAAACAAGAGCAGTGAAACATGTTTTCTACCTCCAGAGTCTGTAGCTTCTGGCAATCACTGGTACAGGAGTAAAGGAGGAGTGGTAGCACAGCTGGCCTGGCTCAGATCCCATGGTTTTACTCTTAAGAACAAATGTTTCTTGTGCAAACTTGTCCCAGCTTATTTTACAACCCATTTAGAAACTGCAGTGTTAAAAGTACTTTAGTTTTAGAACTCACTTCAATCCCTTTTTGAAGTGACAGAGCTGGTCCAGCAGTCGTTAAAGGGCAGTGTTTTGTTGCTTACAGGGGTCTGGATTTGAAGATATCCTGCCTTCATGTCCCTGAGCTTGGCAATAGCAATATCTCATGTCATCTTAAAGTAGTCTGGTACAATTTCATTCTGAACAGCAAAAAAGCTTATGTAGTTCTTCTTTATAGCTATAAAAGAGGTCATAAACATGAAATATGGATAGACAGATCGAAGTCTCAACCAATCTACTTATTTGTGCATTGTATGTTCATAGGGCAAAACACTATCAAAAGTGATGGCTGCCTTTGAGAATTTTGTCTTTAACCCCCAGGGCCAGACACATACAGCAGGGCTTTCCATAGCCAAGGGCTGCCAACCTCCATGGCAACCCAGGGTGATCTTGGATCTTTAAAATGTCTTAGATCAGACCATTTTGGAAATCAGCATGCTTAGCCCGTGATTCCTCCCTCTTTAAGATGAGAATAATGAGATTTCTAACGATAGTTTGATATCTGCTAATCATGAGGGGTATTTTTAATAAAAGTACAAGGTAGTTTTTAAAAAGTGTAGAATTCCAGTTCAGAAGCAGAGCAGAGTATCTCAAATGTGTGTAGATGATGCAAGGGCAACCATGGCCAACCTATTTTTTTACATTAGAAGAAGAAAGAAAGGAGGAGAGCATGTGTCATTTTGATCTAATGTTTGCCTGAAGAGCACAGAGAAGTCACAGCTGCTCATCTTTCAGCAAAGGAGCTTGCACCCACTTTGTAGGTATAAACAACAGTGATCTCTGTTTCTGTAGGGAGCACAGGACATTACTTTGTGATATGTGTGCAGCTCTATGCACTCAGTCATTACCAGTCTGCGTGACTGTTCATACTGTGAAAATAATCTCCTTTCTGTTTTTAAAGGTGCACTATAAGATTTGTGCACTGCAGTAGCAAAATTGTGCAATGCTGGCATAAATAATCTGTTCTGACAGCCCCTCAGGGAGTAACCCCTGTAGACAGGATGTGTGAGTATTATCCGGGGATAATCTGATGCAATTGGTAAAAATTGATAATTTCAAAATGCACTGTAACAATGGAAGCATGAGATGGGCCTCAAGTACAGTACCATGGCTTTGGTGGGCAGGCTCTGCTGGGTTGGCAAGGTAATGCAGCTCAAGTTCAAAAGGGAAGGCAAAGAAGCTAATAGTCACTGTAGAGGACCATCTGTTAGATAGACAGAATTTCCTATGTTGTGTTAAGAAAACCTTTGGTAAGAGACATCCTGAACTTTAAGTGAATTTTTTGTCATTTTTCATTTCTTACTTTGCTCTGCATGCCATTTGTAACAATAATCTGTTATCACAGTATTGGTGCTATATGCATACGTCAGTAAGAAATCACACTTCCATGATGCTGACTCATAGCCATTTAGAAGGGAAGACTCATTAAGGGAGTGTAAATTAGCCACTGTCCAAAGGAGATTGTTCTTTATGTTTTGGAATCAGGATGTGAGCAGCTATCCCTCTTCCCTGCTGCTCTTGTCAGCATCCTTCAGGAGGTGGACAGACAGAAGTCTATTTCAACAGCCCTGTAGAACAGAATTAAAATCTTGTTCTCCTGGCCTTTGTCAGCCCTAGGGCACACACACATCATCTGGTGTACACATTTCTTACCTGTATTTAGGTATTGCAAGAAATCTGTTTGACTGTGTACCTGGTTCTGACACGTGGTTGTGGCTGTTCACGAGAACAAGAGCTTCTGAACATTCTGTATAAGCCTTTAGTTACTGCAGATCAGCTTTACAGGTGGACTTAAGTTAGGCAATGCACAGGAATATTTTAGGGCACTGAATACTGCATCAAAACACTGGCAGCCTTATGGCACAAAGTGCTGCAGGCATGTGATTTGAATGTGGTAAAAAAGTGTTCCAGCTTTTATTGGTTTTGAGTATATTCTATCCATACCACACCAGTTCCCCCCAGACAATATAAAGCCAGTATAAGTAACAAACTCTGTACTCTGGATAATTCAACAGAAGTGCCATCATGTGCTCCTGCCTGGTAGGTGATCCAGTGCCACACAAATCAAATCTTAATGATTTTGTCAGCATGTCCTTACTAAAGCTGAAATTTCTAATTGTCTCAGTTTCACTTCTGTCTGGCATACATATGAGCACAAAGAAACCTAGTATTTACCACCACAGCTGTTTTCTACCTCAGCCCCCCAGGGACACCATTCTAATAATGTCTTGTGTAAACAGCAGTTGGCAAATATCCTGAAGTCCCTTCTACAGCAGATATTACATCACTGTGACACACAGATCTTGAGTTTCTTCAAAAAATTATTTCCTCCAGGTAATGTTGACCAAGGAAACTGAGCAAGCCGAGGATGTTCCTGGAGGGCTTTACTCATCTCTGGCTGAAGACAGCATCAGTCTTTGTGTTGGCTGCAGGGGACGCAGTGTGGAGTTACAGGCTGGGCCTGGCCCTGCCCCTGGTGGTCCCAGGGAGAGGCCCAGTGGTCCGTGTTGCTCTCTGGGGATTTGTTAATGAGATTTGCCAAATGCAAGACCTGTGCAGTTGATCCTTACTCCACATATTCCCAGCTAAAGGAAAACTACTATGTGGGGATGGGCTGAGGCCAGGCAGCAGCATTAAAGTTTCAATCAATTTAGTCTTGGATGCCTTTTCAACTTCAGATAAACCAGAGCTTTGTGTACTTAACAGCTTTCAGAAAATATCTGCAATTAAATATGATACTTTGAATCCATTTCAAAATACCTGACTTGGTATGGTACACTTCCAAAGATAATTTCATTAGGATTTTTCTTTCTGTGACAATACGTGGGAAGAAAATGCTGAAACTTTCTTCTCCTAAGTGGCTTCCACTGAAATCAATGGAGTAAACTCAGAGGTACAGTCTGCTGAAAGTATCCCTTTTCTTTACACAGACCAAATCTAAATACAGGGCCGATCATCTCTGCTAAGAGGTGTAACAAGGAATATGTCTTATAATCTTTTGTTTTCTAGTCAGTGGCTTGAACCTGGCCATGTGAGTGGTGAGAACGATCAGTTGTCAGTTCTGGAAAAATCTGAATAAACTTTGTTGTTTTTTAATCTGGAATGGCAGCAAAAGGTTTTGTGATAAAAATCTCCACCCACAGATGTGCTGGGTGTCACCATCATCAGTTGCAATGAGCTGTCAGAATCTAACCCTCAATAACAATATCACGTGAAGAGATAAAGTTGTAACTGTCATATACTGAAAGTTCTGTTGATGGAACATTCCTGATGACCTCAAGAGAAGGAAAAAAATTATCTTGTTCTGAACAGAAGGGTGGTGAAAGCATTAACTGAAAGAGCAATGTCATAGTGAATTAAAACCAACAGTCATGGTAATTAATTGTTTTAAAGGTTACTTCAGGCAGGTGTTCCACCAGTTCAACTATCATAGCCAGGTTGAAATTCTCTCAGCAGACAAAGCAGTCCTTCATCCATACCAGGATGTAAAGTTGCAGGACAGAAGCCATGTTACTAGTAGGTAGGTTTGCAAATATTCATTTAAAAACAGAAATGTGTAGGAAAAACCTCATTCTTTGTCTGACTTACACTGAAAGTTTCCATCTGGGTTTGGATTTGCATATATTAAAAAGTAGAGTTAACATTTTCAGAATATCCCAGTGGTCCTAGTTTTTTAGCCTTTTTTTTTAGATGGGTAAATATCTCTCTGACTGCACAGTGTCCAGTGTAGCAGCATAGTAAAGACAGGCTGTTTGTGACTAATTAACACCCATTTGCAGAACTTCTGGGGTCACTAAGGCAAGCAGAAAACTATATCCCACCTTATATTTGAAGAAAAGGGTCTAAGGCATGTCTCCAGTGAGGCATTAACTTCCGACAGAGTATTTTCTCTGGTGGAAAATATCTGGATGCTAAATATTCCATATGCAATCAACTGATGACAAACAAATCTAAATTTTCCAATTGAAAAGTATCACATTTTCCAAATATTTTGTATTTTTGTTGAAAAAAAACCAAAACCAAAAACAGGAGAGTTTCAGTCTGGTCTGGTCTTATCAGAAATTAAACTTTGTAAAAATAATACCAGGAAGATGTCTGAGAATTATTTGGCATGTTAATTGAGCACTACCAACAGGATCCAAGAAATCAATCCAGCTTGACTGCATTATCACAGCTGATACATTATTCTTAGGTTATAGAATGGTATTTTTGGGGGTTTTCTTCATTTTTCAGTCTCTCCTCCAAGTGTGGGTCATGCTGGAAGCCTCTGTGAAGTTTTGTTGCTTTTTCAAACTTAGAAAAATTATTTGATATTTAATGTTTGATATTTTTTTTCTCTGCTCCCTCCCAGACATAGTCATCCTCAAATAAACAATTTGCTGTTAAAGGAAATGTTACATTGGTTTCTGTCATAACATGCTGCATCTATCCTGACTTCAACTTTAAAATGTAATTCTAATGTAGCAGCTGTTACAGGTGATTTTCCTCCTAATTTACATCTGCATTTGCTCCACCCCTGGAGCTTACTGAACACTGAAAGCATCATATTAAGAAAGCTTAAAGAAGCCATATTTATCACTTTTTTTCTGTCTATAAAATATTTAATCTTCAATAAATAATGCTTTTCTAATCCATTTCTTACATTCCTTGAGATGCATGGCTCATCTCTCAGACATAGTTCTCATTGTGTTTTGCATTGGATTATTTAAGGAGCACCGATTAAATCCCTAAAAGCCTTTATTGGCGTACTGTCATTTCTGCTACACTCAGAAGTTTTATTTTCTTCCTGGGCACTTTGGGTAATCCTAGTGGCAGAAAGACTTATTGGAAGAAGGATGCATGGCCGAAAACAAGACCAGGGCCCACACATCACACAGACAGCTGGATCATCTACTGAGGTTCCAGAGTAAAGGTTACATATTAGCAAGAGCTTTTATTAACATTTCTTATCAGAAGAACTCAAAGGTGATCCCACTATTATTTTAAAGCTAATCTAACAGTTTCCAGAAAATAGTGGCAGAAGCACCACATTTTTCCATGTTCCTGAGAAGTAAAGCAATTCAAGCAATTCAGGGTTTCAGATTTCTTCCTACCTTCTCACCAGGGCAGGTCAAATCTTTGATCTCTGAGTGGGAAGAATGAAGATTTTATGACATGACAGTTTCTCTGAAGACTTGAGTGCTGACTTTCTTTTCAGTATTGGCCTGAATCCATTAAACCATACATGAATGCACAATACTAGAAAATTTCCACTGCAGTCTGTTCTGTGGCTGAATCAGTGCAGAAAGATTGAAGTCAACAATTTCTTCTGTTGTGTTTTGGTCAATAAATCTGCTGCTCCAGATTCATTCCTGGTGCAACTCCAACACTGCAATGTGGATAGATACTGTATTTTTTTTATTTTTCCCTGAATTAAATTGTCTAACCAAAAAGATGACAAATCTTCAAAAGTACCTTGCTTAAGCAAGGCTAAATTTGTCATTTAACAAAGACAAATTGAAGAATTTTAATTTAAAATTTACTGAAGGTTTGCTGACAACTGATTGTTACATCTATCTATTCCAGGTTAAGACAATAATCATAAATCAAAGTGAAAGACACGATCAGTTAAATAAAGCTACTTAGAAACATTTATTTTTTCAGACACACCTTCCAGGGCTTCTAGGCAATGCATGGATTTGTTGATAACTCTATGATGACATGGGCAGATGAAGGAATGGCAGTGAGTGAGAACTGCCCGATTGAAGTGCTCCTCTATTCTTGTGTTTTATTACTGCATTGCCTCTGGCTTCAAGACCCTAGCAGAGCCAGCTGGAGTGGGCAGGCAAATTCACAGATGTTAACACATGCCTTTGGCATTTTCTTTCACCGAAGTCAAGGATATCATCTGCAGACTTCTAAGGGCTGTGTGTGGTTTGGAGATGAAAGACAAAACTTACCAGAGGATCCGGTGTACTGATTAATAACCTAGGACATGGTGCTTTAGAACGTATACCCTGATATTTTTTTTGTTTTCATGAAAATATGTGAAAACCGCTGTCTGGTTTGCCGAAGGGACTCAACACGGTGGGACCGTCACCACTAGGTGGCAGGAACCTGATGCAGCAGAAAACGTCTCAAAAAATGCTGAACACTTAGTGCTTTGCTGAGCAGCTGCCACCCAGTAAGTGAAAAGACTACCACCGCCCCACCACCACGCTGGCCATCAGCACAGGACTCGTCTGGAGAGCCCACTTCGTTCTGGTTTGCACAACAGTCTTCTGAATAATGGAGGAAGGAGGATGTGTTTGGAACAGAAACTCAGTGTTGCCTCCTCCCTCCAAGCAAAATTAAAATCCATTGCTAATAAGTAAAGGGTTTTTCTCTATTTCTGCAGCATTTAAAGTATTCAAAGCACACTTTTTTTTCCCACTTGGACCTGCAGTGATGTGGACAGCTAGGACCACACCATAAAAATAAGCTTAGCTGGCTGCCATTGTGGTCCCATTCCCTTTGGCTGTGGCCACACAGCTCACTCAGTTTGTGTTTAGGCCCCAAGGTTTAAAGTGAAGCATCTCAGCAGAGCTTTGCCCCCAGGTCAGCACTGACCCTGCACTGCAGCTCTGGGCAGAGCTGCTCTCATGCTGTCCTCTGAGCAGACTGTCAACCTGCAAGACTCCAAATTACTGCTCTCCAAATAGGTATTAGAGATCCCAAGATAATTCCAGTTAGAACAAGTGATCCTCAAGATTTCTTTAGGGACATGCACTCTAGTATGCTGCTGATTTCTTATTCAGATTTGCTAGTATCTAATCCATTCCTTTAAGCAGCATTTCTAGGTAAATATGGTAATTGATCTCTCCTAAAATACAGGAAAGCTGGCCTTGCTATTTACGACATAGGAGACTAAGAGCCACACAAATACATTTTGGTTAGGTTTCCAAATCTTGATTAAGCTTCTGTAACAATTTATTTCTACATCATAGATGTAGAAGGCACTTTAAAGAGAGAGAATATCTGCTTTAAATGTGGTATCATATATGCAGAAGGCACTCAAAATAAAGAAAATTGAAGGTCCTTGTACTAAAGCACCTATGCTTTAAATGAGATTAAGTGCAGGATAAGATGACAATAAACAAAGGGCTGGATGAAAAGCTGGCAGTGGTGAACAGTCAGACTTAATAATATGACCATATCTTATTTCCTCCTCAGATTTTTTTAATACAGTAAATTTATTGTAATAGGATTTCTGGACAGCATCCACTTGAAAGCCTGCACAGAGGTTAGCAACAGAAGATTGCAAAAAAATTGAGGCATGTCAAAAGATTTTAAGGAAGTCTGAGGCTGCAGGAAGAAAAAAGATCAGAGACTATTCCTTTAAAAATAGGTTTAACAATTCCCGTTTCTTACACAGATGGCATACTTTAATATATTATTCTAAGTTCCTGAGTCATTTGTGTCAAATGTGAATTTGGTTTCATTTCCTGGAAGTGTGATGCTACACCCAAACATTACAGTCACGGTGGTTATGCACATGAGGCCAGTCAGAAACTGCGGGGGTAAGAAAGAGTTCCTTACAGGAAATTTGATTTTTTGGCAGAAAACAAAGTAAGTTCTCAATTTTGGCCAATGAGGTAAGAAGGGGGGGAAATACGCTTTTATATATAACATAGAGGAAAGCAAACTATTTCTGAGAAAAACCTTCATTTTGCTAAAACCTGAGTTTTCATTAGTACAAGCTTTAGTCATCAACTCTCAAACATTTCTAAGGCATTTTGTGTATTCTCACACTGCAAGTCCCTTGCCCAAGAAGGACTACAATTTACATGCAGTTGTCAATTATAGGCCATTTAGCAACAGATTTGTTGTGGACACTTAGAAATCCTGAAGCTTGAAGCTTGCACAGGGCAGGAGCTTGCTCAAGGGCCTTTGCTTGTATCAGGCTTTCAGCTCAAGCAGAGATGTTTCAGCATCCTGTTCCCCTGTCTGTGGAGCAGAGCTTGGTCTCACCCTATTTCACACTGAAGTACCCAGCCTTTGTGAGACACCTGGCTTCCCTGGTCCCACGGCAGTGACAGGGGCACAACTGATGCACAAAACAGCCCAGGGAGCAGAGCTTGAAACAGTACCTGCAGAGTGAATTACTGGGACTCAGTATTTGCCAAATAAATAAAACTAAAAATAAAATAAAATAAAATGCCTGCCAGTTCACATCAGGGATGCACAATCAAAACTCTGCAAATTCAAAACATCCAACATTCACACTCTTCCTTTCTAAAGAGGGGTGGGAATTTGCACTGTTTCACAGACAATTGGTGTGTGCTATTTTTGAGATCAAAAGAAAGAGAGAGGCAGTCCTTGCATCCAGACCCTGGAAACTGCAGCCCTGGACTTCCTCATAAAAATCTGCTTTTCTCCTTTCCAGCCCCACCCTTCACATGGCCCAACCCAGACTGCACAAAGATACATTTCTCTTCTGCTCAGCTTTCCTGAGCATGATGGCATGTTTGTTAGTGTTGGTCCTATTACATTTGGATCTGTGTTACAATGGAAAAAATTCATTTCAACCAAATCTTCTTAGGACAATTGCTGGACTTACTAGATCTTTTGTCTGTCACAGCTAAAAATCTATCTAGAGATCAGCAACTGGAACTCTGCTGTCCTAGAAGAAGCAGTAGGATCATTAGTATTTTATATTCCTGAAGGAAAGTGTTTCCTTAAGTCAAAACATTGCATGATAGTGCTGTTTAAGGTGCTACACCAAACATCTGTACTCATTTCCATTAACTGCGGGCGCGCTGGATCAGTATTCGAACACGGTAATTTGTTCTCTGCGATACCACCAAGCATCTAACAACTGTCTCTAAAACCTGGGTGGTTAATGTGAACCAGGCATTTTTAAATAGATCAGCTGGCCCACCCATGATTATAAGCCTGAACATAAGGCAGCATGTTTTACAAGGTCAGTTCCAATTAAAGCTCCTCTCCCAACCCAAATATCTTTAATCTCCAAAGACTACTTGTATGCATCATTTCACTTATGCAAGTCTGTTTTGTGATTACTTCCAATTACTTCCCTGCCCACGTAGCTTTCTCACCCTCATCCGTCACGGTTACGAGTACACACGTAGGGATGTAAGTGGCCCTAGTGTACAGCTGCTTTCCTCAGGTGCTCCTTTGTAAGGCAGCCTTCACAATGTGATTTAATGCTTGAGAACAAGCTGGCATGTGGGGGAAGGGGGAAGAACTGCTCAGACGATGATGCTTAGTAGATCATAATCCTGGTGTTTTAGTTACTAGTTTCACATTTTTTCTCTACAGTATATTCACAAGCATGAAGTTGCAGAGTTACTAAAAAGAGCACAGGGGAGGAGTTTTTGATAGTAAAAACAGAATTAATGAGATTTTAGTCTTAAACATGGATTAGTGTCAAAACTCCTGATCTATACTGGAGGAAGGCTCAAATGTCAAGGGTCTTAATTCTCTGCATGGAAATCTGAAGTAGCTCCATACTTCATATTTTGGTGGAAACCTCACTGAGAGCACAGTGTGAACCAAAGTGCTCAATCCAGGACCAAGAATGGAAATTTGTTCCAGCCCATCTTAATTAAAAAATATGTTTTAAAAATGTTAATACTGCAAAGGTCAATCAGGACACAGACCACTGTAGTATTTGAACAGAGAAGAAAGGCATCTGTCTCCAAACTCCACCACAATCTGCTGATTTCTTTCTTATTTTTCAACAGGCATAAGAAACTATGGGCTTCTGCAATTGTTCTATGCCAGGAAAGGGGAGTGATTCAGTCTGATTCAATATTTGAATGCTTTGCATTAGCCCCATAGGAGAAAGGAAGGTGGGAAACAGCCAGTCTCCTGACCTGACTGCACTCTCTCTGGGGAGCTCTTGTCCAGCACCAAGCTGCCATGTACCCCGTGGTGGATCAGAAGAGGAAAGGCAGGGAGGGAGATGGTCGAGCCTGTGGTGCTCCCATCCCATCTGTCATCCAGTCCAGGGGGACACTCACTCCCCAGGGAGCAGAGCAGCCTTCAGGCTATAACTGGCTTTTCTGAGACATCTCTGCTCAGCTCAGGTGTGCCCAAAAATCAGACCCAGTGGAGTTACACCAGTATGCGTGAGAGCAAATTATGGCCCTGGCTTTTTAGTTTCATTGTTTTGTGTTGGTGATGCAATATGATTAATTTGTTAGGAATAATAATGCTGCACTTAAATATGCCCCTCTCAGATTTCTTGCAGGCTCATTAATGGTAACTGTTTTAGAAAAACAAATGCAATTTGCCTTAGTTCCTGAGAGCAAAATGACTTTAAAGTAACAGATACTCCTTTTAAACTATGCCATCCTGCTGGTGTATTAGGTGTATTATTAGGTGACATCATGCCTCATTTGAATAGTGCTTTTGGACATGCTATTTAACCACCTCCTCAAAAAAAAAATCTAGAAACATATTTTATAACAAAATGGTCTCCCTTAAACAGACATTCCCTACTGAGGCCTGGAGTTTGCTGATGTGGGACTGTCAATGCAGTACTATAGAAATAATTGGGGTCTGTGTGCTCCCAGTTGGGATTGGGGGTGAGTTATGAAATTCCTCTTCTATTTCTCTCTGACTATTGTGTCAAGTATCTGAATTTCTGGTGAATTTTTCTTTCATTGCTATAGAAAGATGAGAATATCTGAATTAGTGTACCTCTCCCGAAACACAAGAGGTCAGAAAGGTTTTACTTGTGTGTGTACTCCTACAGGTTCAGTCTCCATGATTTCTACAGGTATACAAATCTAGCCTTAAGTGTTAAGCATGGGTTTCCTAGGAAAGCTGGTGATTGGAAGAACATGAATAGGAGTGTCATAAAATGGCAAATGTTCTGGAACAATATTCACTTCAAGATAGAATGAATTCCTTTGAAAATGGAAATATTTTTGGAATGCCTGAGAAATTTTCCATTGCCCTTATAACAGTTGATCTGAAAATTCTGCCTCACTGCTTCCCATAATTTTTCAATTTAAAAATCTCATAAGGTCATATTAAAAAACAAGAGGTCCTAGGAGAGATACCTTGCTAATTTGGTATATTTATTATGTATGCCTGCACAATTAATTTAGATTTTGAGGAGAAAAAGAATAAGTATATACATTTGAATGAAACAATACAGCATATATTTATCATCAAAATTAGCTGCACTGAGTATATTTTTTCTACTTCTTACAGAGCATCTCCAAAGCATGTCTGATCTCTGCTGGAATTCCTGTAATGAGTAAATTAGCAGACAAACTGTACCTGAAGTGTTATCCCCAAAAAACACACTTGTTTGGAGACCATGTCTGTGCTTACTTTCTGCAGGAGCTGCCCATGTCCTGAGGAGTCAGTAGTTATACCTGTTATGACTAAGGTAGGCCTTTGGAGCAGATGTTTGTATTGATCTGATTTCGAGGACACACATCACTGTAGTGTCCAAGTCACCTTAGGCAGCATATTTCAGGGCTCTCTATAAAGAATATTGATTTTTGGATGCCTGTTTCTAAATGGAGAAAATGCAACATCTGCATCTTTCTTCTCCCTGAACTTGCACCTGGTATTTCTAATTCCTTCCATGCAGATTGGTTATAAAGCACTTTCTTACATCATTCCCCCTGTGTGTTTCTAGTACTTGATCCCACAGAAGTCAACGGCACGATTTTCATGTGCACAAGATCAAACCATGAAGATGTAGATTAAGACCAGGCTGAAGGAGATAATCATACACTGCTCCTGCTTCACACTTTCACACTGAAACCCCCTTCCTGCTAGTAAACTGTACTGTTTTGTCCAGATAAAAATACTTTGGAAGAAGCCATGCTGTTGCAAAGGATCAGACAGAAAATATCTGTCCCTCACACATTACCCCTACAAGCTCATTCCTGATTCCCTGATAAGGAAGTGGGGCATCATCATAGAAACAGAAAACAGAGTGAAAAAAAAGAATGTTCTTGTGAGAAGTAAGAAAATGTATCACAGCCTAATCACTTAGATCTCAAGGCACAAACAAAGATTTGTGCTGTTATTGGTATCCTTGTCACCTTGGGCACTGGTATTCAAGAAGGTCTACCTTAAAATTATTTTCTTCACACATTTTTGCAAGAGCAGCTTGCAAACATGACCACAGCATAAGCTCAGGTTAAAATTAGCAGTAAATTGTGGTGTGGAGGCTGTTGTGTGATGGTGCCCAGTGACACTTGTGAATTAAGATGGCCACTGCAAGGAGGGGACATTGCACGTGGCCTTGTGTGACACACTTTGCTCTGCTTCTTTGAGCAACATAGGAATGGCCAGACTAAATGAAGTTCAAAGAGTGGGCCCAGCTCACCATGCAGAGTCATACAGCATATTTAAATTTACACCTCAAATTTTTATCCAAACTGCTCATCTAAGCTACGCTGATGGATACAGGGTACTTGCATTACAATCTTCACCTAGTTGACAAATAACAGCCTATTTAAAAAGTCTTGCAATTGTAGCCCTTCAGTTAGAGGATCTATGACTAAGTTAGGTGATTACATAGAGAGTCTCTATACTAGTTGATTGGTTATGTTCTCTATTAGTGTAGGAAACCCATCCACTATGTTTTAGCAAGACATATGGAAGGTTTTAAAAGTACCTTTGGCATTGGGACCTAATATGAAATATATTGCAACATAAAAGTTCATTCATCAAATCTAGCCCAGTTTATCACAGCAATATTAAGAAATCAGCAGAGATTATTTTTGTGAGCAAAAGGTGCAGAATTTGGCCCAGCTTTTGATTGCCTGAATGGATCTATGCAATTGCTGCTGCACTTATTTGTGTTTGTGACTAAATGCAAGTTGCTTTCTACAGGAACTTGAATTGCGCCCTGTGTATTATTTACATGTGTTGAAAGAAGCATTGATGTATGATAGGAGCCAGTATAAAACTGCCAGGGGAAGGCTATTAAGACACATACACGCTGAAATCATTAGGTAAATTTATCTTGTATTATTTGTAGTAGAAGTCCAGATGACTGTGTATCCCCATTACATCTCCCTGAGCTTCCAAAAAATTTAAGAGGCTTAAATTATCAAATTATTTGTCTTTCAAAAACAAAGTTTCATTGACAATCTAACACAACTCTGAGGGGCCATGGAGGCTGCGTCTGTAGCTCAGTGGCTGCAGCAGTAGGAACACCCAGACCAAATCGCCCCTTCAGGCTGCAAATCCTGCCTTCCCAGCTGAATGCCCTTAATTAAAGCAGAGTTACTCTGTGTATAAGGAAGCCTCCGCAGCAGAAGAGGTAGTGCAGTAAAATAAGTTGAAACCAGAGGTGTTGCTGGTCTCCAGCAGAGGATGTGTGGAGTCAAGCATCCTCAGGCAGCAGAAGACATCCAGCCTGGGTTCACCACATCTTAGGAATGTTTCTCTTCAGGAGAAAGAAAGGACACAGAGATGTAGCAGCAAGAATTCTTGAGCAGAGATATGTACCACAGCATCCCTTAGGAGGACAGATGCCATAATTGCAGTAGCTTTTATAGCTCCCCTGGCCAGGTACCTTATTGTCCCTCATCTCCATGAACTGCCATGGCTCAGAGCTGTGACTCCAGTAGGTGACAGCTGATAATTTATGAAGCATTTGTTCTTGGCCTGTAGCAGGGATTTTTTTTATACTGCAGTGAAAGTCAAAACTCAGTTCTAATGAGAACACCATTAATAGCTACACAGACCTTCTAGCTGAATGAAGTCCTCTGCACCAGTGCTTGCTCCACTCTGGCATCACACTTCCACAGTCATCTTCCCCACCACTTCACTCGAGTGTGAAGCACCCTCAGGGTGCCAGCTAACCATCACCTTCTTCCAGCACGCTTTCCTCTTCTCAAATGCTGTTTGCTACATGACATTCGAAAGCAAAACAGGCAAGAGCACCCTGACTGATTATGCTCTATCCCACTGGCTCCTGACATCTTTTCACTTGGAAAACAACAAGATGCTCACTGTGGCTGGGGAAACTGGGACCTGCTGGGTGAGTTACACAGCAATTACATCTATTTCAGGATAATTCAGGTACACCTCATTACTCCTGGTGTATCATTGATTTTACTGCAATTAAATCCTGGAGGTTTCAGGCTTGGCTGAAATGTCAAATATCAATTAAAACAAAACAAAAAAAAAAATCTCAGACATTCACAAAATGAATGCTTCCTGGAGATGCTTTAGCAACACTTCTGCCCTCCCCTGCTTTTTGATCACCAGCTCCAATGAACATCAAACAGAAACCTGCCTCTCATGCTATAAAAATGTCATCCAAAATGGCTGCAAATCACTAATACTTCAACCTTACCACTAAATTTATACATATTAGCTATACACAAGGAGAGATAGATATGCTGTGCCAGCGCAGGTCAAGGACGACATGCTAGGTAAAATTATAGTACATAATAGGAGATGCTTCTCAGGAGTCAGGCAAGTTTTGACACAGAGAAAAAAATAAGATAGTGCAGCTGGTGCATTTCTGTCCCTCCTTACCAGAGCTGGTGTCTGAGCTCTGTGAACCAGTTGTGTTGACTGGGGCTTGTCTGTGGACTTAATGGAAAAGGCCATGCTGGCTGATGCTAAAAGAACTGGAAGATCCCATAATCCTGTTCTTACCTCCCTGACTTTCCTGCATTGAGTGAGCATGTCACCCAGACCCTTCACTGGGAATTAAATCTATTTGTTGTATTAACTTACCCAAGAAGAGCTCATTACACCAATACTACTATCATGTTCACACAGGAGAATGTGTGTTTGTTTCCAGTGCACAAGTGCAATCTGTCATCCACAGCCTAGGAACAGATTCTCTCCCTTCTTCTGCTCCTGCACAGGAGAAAGAAACAGTATCTTCATAAAGGACATGTTAAACATCACTGATTAGGCTTGAAAGATCTAGAGGGTGAACATTTAAAATACCATACTCATTTTGTTAGACACTGTTTGAAAACCAATAGTTTACTAGCTGTGTTTGTTGTTTTCTCATTTAATTAGGGACTTAGGTCAACGTTCCAGTATCAACAGAGCCAGCAAATATTTAAATGAGATTGGCATGCTTATTTCTTCATTGCTTTGCTGTAGGGGGAGAAGACACTTTAGTGTCTATCTTCCATTTAATATTTTTATAAGGAAGCAAAAGAGTCAAGTTATTTCAATTGTCCATGTGTGTGTTGAAAAGAGGGATGGAAGAAAGCAAGGCAACAGGAGGCTAAAGCACCTTGTCACTGCATTATATGGGAACACAGCTGGATTATAGCAAATGGATGACCTAGGCAAAATACAACACTGAGTTCCCTGAGTCTTCCTCTGCTCCCCCAAGGACATGCAGCGTCTCCACTGCTACACAGAGCTGCACTGACAGGGGAGTTTTCTTCTGTGGCAGGCAGAGAGAGACTCACCTACCACCCACTTCTGGCACCATACTAGCACCCATGGGGACATCCAACAGCGTTTTCCTGGGCCAGGGTGGGATGGCCTGCGATGTCGTACTCCTCCAGCAACACCCTCCAGCAGCAATGCAGTTACTCTTGGCTTTTAGAGTTTGCACTCTAATTTGCCTTGGGCTAGTCTTTGGGGTGCCAGTGGGCTCAGGCATCATTGCATCCATTATGCACTCATCCTTCACAGATTTTCCTTCTGACCATGAGATCTAGAGATATGTATGAGCTTCTGTTCAGATGCAGTCATGCAGTTCCCAGACAGAGAGACTGAGATTTAGACCCAATAGAGCCACCACATCTAGCATGGGGGCAGTTGGCAGCGCTTGCTGTGGATCCATTTCACAGAGGCTGAGACGTACCCCAGCTATGAACAGAAAGTACAGGCAGCAGCACTGGCAGACCCTTGCAAAGCTGGGCTTCCTTCCTTCATTCCAGCATCCCCCTGGCACACTGAAAGATTGGGAATGGAAGACTGCTTCAGATGTAAAGCATCCATTTGTATTTAATAGCTAGCATTGATTTCCAATTTCATATCTGCTGAACAGTAGCCACTGGCCACATTAAAATTCATCATCGTCTTCACTGCACCTTCCAATTCAGGCTCTACCATCACCCTTAATGAATCAATCCATGTCAGCATACAATGTATATTTTTTTAGCTATTCTCAGTGACTTTATGAAGTTAAATCAGCTAGACTTTGAACAGCCTGATTTTAGTTTGAGGGGGTAGGAAGATTTTAATATAAAACAAACAGTTCAATGACACATTCAACCTGTATTGAAAGACTTGGTATTGGACTACTCTCCGTCCTTAAACCACACATGTTTAATGCATAATAGCATTTATCCATGAAGCTTTGCTGCTCCTTAAAGCAACATGGAAAACACTGACCATCTGCATTATTCTTTGCCAGTGTTTAGGTGCAGCTCTCTGCATTGGTCACCCTTCACCCACACCATGAGCAAGCACCAGCCCAATCTGCCCAGGAGCTAGGTATCTTGGAAGGACGAAGGGATCCCAGGTTTCTTTGTTCCAGAAAGGGAAGCAAATATTTTATTTAATGGCTCTGTGGCTTTGTAGCCACCATTAGGGTTTGTTTCTGTGTCAGAGGGTTGCAGACCTTGCTATCCAGTGGCCTTGCTGGTAGCACCAGCAGAAACACTGGAAATGTCAGTGATGAAGAAGACCTGGGGCTTTTCCAGCCTGCAAAAAGAAACGTGGCATCTTCAGCCCAGGATCAATAGAGGCTGCTGCTCGCTTTGTTTCGCATGACCTGGAACCACCCTACTTTTTTCACCTTGTTACAGGGCAGCACTGAGGTGCATGTCAGTGTGTGGTCTCCTCAAAGGCTTGTGCAGCCCTGTGTAAGGAAAAGGCACAAATTTTCATTGCAAAGGATTGTGAAAGGCTCTGACAACTGACAGCAGCAAACTCACTTGGGTGCTTGGTGCCATGGATAAATGAGGGTTTTTTTGTTTGCAGAAGGGCAGCTCTGCTTGTATCATGTTCTCCTTCAAGAGATTAATTCTCTCTAGACTTAATGTTAGCAAAGTGAGTCCAGAGATACTACTCATCAATTAAAAATTCAATAAAAATAAGCTGTCATTACCATAATCCTTCAGACTGGGAAACGTGGAGTCAAGAGCTGTACCATCCTGGCCTGTGACAAAAGCCACTGCTGGCTGTGGTGTTAATTGATTGGTGTCATTTATAAGTAATCTAACAATCCTGAATAATTTATTTTGCAGTGGCATGTGCTGAAAATATACAGCTGCACAGATATTTGCACAGCTTCAGAAGAAATAGTGCTAAACAGGGTGTAAGGCAAAAATTAGGATTCAGTGGTCTCCTTAGGAGTACTTTATCATATGCTGTGCTCTCCAGTGCTTTTATTACAGCAGAGGAATATAGATCTGACAATAGGAATGTATAGACCTGGGTGGTCAACACATACAGGCTCGATATTCTCTCTCACAGCAGATTACCAATAATGAACTTTAAAAGCGAGGAAGGTGGATGCCAAGCAGGAAATACGCAGTGCTGAGGACAGCCCTGCTGAACCACAATAAAAATTGACCGCTGTGTTTCCACAACAAGGATACTGATGATGGGAAAAAGTCTAAGGATTTAATCTCTCTCCAGCAAAAATGGGATAAAAACTTTTGCCGTTGACTGAGCAGGTTTTCCAGGGGTCACCTCGTGGGAAGCAACTCTCATCAACACACATTGTTTTTACAACTGCATGAAAAGCCCCAGCTGACACACTTTGAAATCAAGAGGAACCACCCCAGAGAGCCCGAAGGACTGAAGAGGCTGGCAGCCAAAGCCAAATCTCTTCCCTTATGGATGCACAAATGAAAAGTTCATGTGAGCTCTTATTTGCTCAGGCAAAGCTGCTGCTACAGTCAAAGGCTGATGACTTGGGACTGCTTCAAGTCCACATCACCCCTCACCAAGGATGAATCCCACCTCCACAGGCCAAATCCTCCTCCTTTTCATTTCTCTTAAGGGCAGAAGGCTTGTCCCTAAATTCCATTTTGCTGGAATGATTAACTGCATTTCTGGGAGCTGCTTTGAAAAATTGTGTATGTGCATTGTAACTGAACCCTAATCCCATGCATGTTTGCAAAAGAACATGGAACTCAACCCCAAAACACTCATGATGAATGGAAGGGCTCCTTACAACATAATATCTGTGCTGTTGTATCAAATTTTAAAAGTAGAGAATTTTATTCTTGAAACCAGATTCATGTGGCTAGCTTAAAATTACATTCGTACAAAGCATTTGTATTTTAACAAGTGTGGCAGGGCAGGCGATTTCTTTCTGAACATAAGCTTTTGAAGTGAAGTGATCATGTGGAAGTACTAACTTTCATTTCACAAAGTTTTTGGTTCTTCAATCTGCTCTTGGAACGGAGCCTAAAAATGCAACCAAATATAGCTAAATGCCTCAGAAACTGGAATGGCAGGGGAAAAAAGCATGCAAACTTTTATTTTAAGACTCCTTTTTTTTCCGTTCCTCCTGACTTTGACCCTGTTTTGGGGCCCAGAGGGTGAGCCTACTAACCCTGAGTACGATGAGCTCTGCCATCTCCATGGGACTTTTCCATCTGCACTGCATTTTGAAAGCTATGCTTGTTTGAGGAGAGTGCCGACTGCAGGCAGCAAATCCCATCTTGCTCCAGAGAAGTCAACAGAGAGCTCTCCCTGAATTCAGTCAATGCTGGATAGCATCCAAAGAGAGTGAGGGCAGCAGGGAATATACTTGTTATCATTATTCATGTTGGTTGTGTAAACAGTGCTCATTTGTGACTGAGAATATGTGACTTTTTTTCCTATAATTTTAAGGGAAGAAAACATTTACCAAGAAAATAATCATTACTTCACACTGCTTATTTTTTTCCATTGCTCTGCATGTAAGAGCACGCATTGGTACAAATACAACTGATCTGGTTAAGTGTTTTAATACACTGGGGAGTAAATTGTTTGGAATGAAAGAAATTCATTATCCACAGTTTGCAGGGCTGAAAGTCTGGCTGCTTTAATGTTACTGCCGAGTAAAAAATTTAAAAGTGCATGCTGTGGCAAGCTGAATATGTCTTTAGATTCTAGTCTAGTATACTAAGCATATTAATTAGATTACTGTTCATTCTTTTAGTAGTGCTGAACCCCCAGTATGGCTAGTAGGATAACTAAAGGTAATCAGCCAAAGAACAGCCAATTTTCCCTAGATTATTTTTCCATTAATTTAATTCACAATGAGAAAAACTCATGTTTTCCTCCTAGGATAGGGATGGGCAAAGCATAAGTGGTAAAGACAGAGTATCTCAAGAGGTCACAGATGAACCCAAGAGCTAATGTATTTGCACAGGGGGCAGGGGAGTGTCTCAGGCTGTGGACTGCAGCACTGTGTGTGCTCCCACTCCAGGCGAGGCAGGTTAGACCCTCTCCTCCCCCTGCAAACAGAGGGCTCCTGTACACAGCAAACACAGCCAGGCCTTACACAGACCTTTAGTGTTTGGACAAGAGATTCTGCCATAAAA
This sequence comes from Leptocoma aspasia, assembly GCA_013399835.1. Taxonomy (NCBI): domain Eukaryota; kingdom Metazoa; phylum Chordata; class Aves; order Passeriformes; family Nectariniidae; genus Leptocoma; species Leptocoma aspasia. The sequence continues at coordinate 435,479 of VXAX01003520.1, read as the reverse complement.
CTAAAGGACCTTCTCAACTAGGCTTTCACATCAGCTTTATTCTATAGGACCTGTATTTTTGTCCATACTACCCTTCAACTTGTGCATGATAAAGGAGAGAGAGACATGTTTATTTATTTACTTATTTGTTTGTATTTCACCCCTACTTTGGCAAAGCTTCATGATTCAAAAAACTCAACTTGCAATGTCTGAAGCAATTCCTCTTCATGAATACCATGGGAGTAACATCTCGGGAAATTAAATGTTTCCCACCTGGGCTTTTGTATGCGGCTGCTGCCAGATCCCCTTTGAGCCCTGAGGTCAAGACATCGAAGAGAAATCATTTCCAGTTCATTTAAAAGCTTTGTGAGGTGGCATGGCCCATGGTTAAGCATACAGCTCTTTTTATAAAGTTAGGCTTGCAAGTGCTCAGTTAGTTGGCTTCAAAAGAAATTAACTCCAAAGATTTTTTTTTTTTTTTAAATAGCCCCAGTCTGTCTTTTTAGAAAAGACTGCTGGATTATATGGTTGTAAAGCTATAGCATTGCTGTGCACAGCTTGCACTAGAGATGAGATAGAACTGTATAAAGTTTTTGACCACCTTGGAAAAATTGTATCCCCATAAATAAGGCCCCAATATAAGAGCTCCCTCCAGCTTTCTGCCCTGCCCTCTGCCAAAATTTGCCACCTCTGCAGCAGAGGTGGTTAGGAACCCATGCCTGCACTGCAGTGGGTGGCGCTGAGGCAGCAGGGAGGGAGCTTGCCCAGTGCTGATTGCAGCTGCCAGCAGCCCCGAGGGGCCCACGGTGGCTGTGAGGAGTGGGAGAAGCCTCAAGACAACTGAGCCAGGAGCAGGACCCCACTGCAAGGCAGGGCTGGCTGCTCAACCAGCGCAGTCACGGCTCCCAGCTGCCAGCATCAGTTCTGCACTGGAGGGAACTGCTCTCGTAGCTGAGAGGGTCTGCCCACACCTCAGCTGCCCCAGTTTGCTGGCTGCTGTGTAACACAAACTGCAGATGAAGATAAATTAGCAGCATCACATCCACAGAGGTACCCACAGCACCAGCCCGTCTTTCTCTCCTTTCCCAGGATGCCATCCTGCCTGGTTCCCTATCGTCGTGGTCCATACATTGAAGAAAGGACTTTTGACAATAATATCAGAAGGCTAATATGATTTATTAAAATGACTCCATAATTCTAGTATTTTTCTATATCTGCTTAGCAGAGAGCATTCTCCATGCTCCTGCTGCTGCTTCGTCTAGGCAATGTTCTGAATGCCTACAATATTAGAAAGATTACAGTCTTTCAGCTCCTTCTCCCACTCTCAAGGAGGAGAGCCAAGGAATCCTAAAATGTCCTTGAAGAACACCAGATGTCTTGTTTACAGAAAGCTTATACAGAGTAAAGGAACACCAAAAGGATGTTCTCCCATGGGAAAATAGATCAGAGGCTTACACACAGAGAAACTTATAAAATTTTCATAGTAACAGTTCCCCAGGCTCACCCGGGAGCAAAACTAAAATTAAGCACCCTACAGACATTCCCAGGCAGCCCCTGAAATTTTCTGTTTAGGAAAACCTTGCATTTCATCATGAACTCAGTGATGCTGCCAGAGTTCAGCACGTCCCTGAGTCAAGCCCTTTGCTGCACCACAGCAGAGCTCATATGGGTTTGTTATCCCTGCAGCTAAAGACACCTTGGCAAAGATGCTGCAGGGACCTGAGGTCACTACATATTCGTGGCATTTCATTGTACAGCTTTAGAGTTACTGCCTGGCCCTGTGCTGGGCTGCACCTTCACATGGTGGGGGTTCAGACCTCCTGACTGGGACCAAGGGGTGGACAAAGACTGTGTCTCTCATCAGTATTTGAGCCTCACATCTCTTTCACTCCCTTTATAACTGAAGGGGCTGTTTTGCACTTGCACAGAAAATGATAAAACCAATGAAGTGAAAAGCCATTAATTTGGATCTATCTTGTCTCAGTTTTTTCAGATCATACTGTAACACTGGCTAGCCAGGACAGCATATAACTCGAGGTATGATGTGTACTTTGCAATGCATTTCACTGGGATAGTGAAGAAAGAAGTCGGTTATATTAACATTTATAAAGTATATGGGTACCTACACAGAGGTGCTGGACTGTGACTGATACCCATGGCCAGGAGCTGGCACCATTCCAACAAGCATCAGTGGAAAAGTGGTGCCTCACAAACCCTATCTGGGAAAACAGGCAAGCAAACCCAAATTTAGAAACAAAAAGTAGGGGCACATAAAGCTAGTGGTGATGGTAAAACTGAAGGAGGCTGAGTGTGCTAAGGGCTGCACTGGTGCTAAGCCTAGGGCTTACAGAGATGAAAATTTTTGTCATTGTCTTTTTCACTAATCCTAGTTGGGGTGAGTGCTTGGTTAAAATCAAGTGGAAAGCCTAAAAATAAACAGGTGCAGAAGTGCTTCACATATGTGCCTCAGCCAGTTTTTTTTTCAGACCCATCCTGAGAAACAGGGTTTGGGCAAGCAGGGGTAGAGGAAGAAGGATGTCCTTTCCCTGCTCAATGCAGTATGTTCTCTAAGCTCTGTTCTTCTGTCTCCTTCCCTGAGTGTACTGAGAAGTGCAGAAACCTCAGTAATTTTGGTGTCCTGACCTGATATCACTGCCAGTTTTATCTCCAGCTCCTTCTCCAAAGGCTTTTGCATTTGCTGTTGCCAAAGGATCACTGTCCTGTCTTCTTCCCCTGGTCTGTCCAGCTGGACACAAGGCTGCAGGATTTGTTCCTTCATGAAGAAAACAATAAGGACTTGAAAATGCAGTGCCTGGTTGCTCTGTGAGTGCCAGCACTGCCCCAGGATGATGCCATTTCACACAGGAGAGCTGCATGGCCCTGCTTCAGCCTGGAGCTGCAGCCCTGGCCCTTATCAGGTATTGACTACCTACAAGGACAATAGCACAAGGAATTTTGTTTGCTGAGGTAATGACAGACTTTATTATAGAGCAACTGTACCATACCAAATATGTTTAATAATTAAGCAATGAGATATGACAAGAGGCAAATTCCAGCACAATTTTTACGTGCCTTGGATTGTACGATAAGGCTGAAGGCCAAGGAATTTTAAACAGACGCTCGAACTATTTTGCATTTGAATCACCTATTCTGTCTACTTTTCCACACTCTTTAGCACAATGGTGCTATTCTGTCATAAATATTGTAAGCTTTAAATTTCTTATGGTCTGAGACCTTGGAATCTATTCTCCAAGTGATATATGTGTATCGCTGGCATGCAGAACATGGAATGCACCCCTTTGTCCATTATTAAGTCTGGAATTGATTTTCAGACCACAGTTAACAGGTCTGAAAAATAGGTTTGCTGATGGAATTGCTGACAGATTAACTGCATTGATGCAAGGGAACATCAACTCAGTGGTTGCTAACTCTCAAATATTTTTCCTTATGCCTTAAAAAATAAGAGAACAACTTGAGATTTTTGAGACAATGCTCGTTCTTATGCGCTGCAAATTTGATGAGTTCTGTTTACTTCACACTTGTCTCTCTCCTTTAGAACTTGAACACATAATTATGAAATGCAATAATTTCCACAGAAACACCACACAAATGCAGCATCAATTCTGAGACTATAATCCTATAAAATCAGGCAAAGACAGATTGAAGATTCTCACAATAGATTTATAACAAACTCTTTGTGGTGTGTTTTGCAAGGACTTTCTTTAGGTAGAGAACATAATACTGGGTAGTGTGACGTGCTGTACAGCAAATATTTGTTTTTGAGATAAGCATGGAGGCTTGAAATGTCTAATGAGCTAATTGAAATAAATAAGACTGAGCTGGAATTCAGGGCCAGATGTGTGTGGCAGAGATGGGCAAGCTGCCCAGCTGCTCTGCCACTTCTCTAAAGACCAAACTTCTGGTGGGCAAGATACTGTAGCTTCAGGCTGCTGACCCCTCCCCACCTCTGCTTTCAGTAATCCATACCTGCTGGAATAATATAAGCCATTCCTGGCATTAATAGGTTTACTAATATTTAAGAGAGTGTGTACTTCATCAGGACAATTAAAAGCGGAATCATGCTCTTTGGAATGGACGGAATATGCTGTTCAGAGGAAAAAGTGCAAACTTAAAAACTACATGTTGAACATTCTGTAATGTAGTCACATATGTCTGTAATGTTCATTAGAGACACCAAAATGTAATTGTGATTCCTGCCCTCAGAAGCTTCCGCTTCAGCAGAAACCTGAAGTTTGGGGTGCACTGGAAACCCATAGGAGGTGGCGTCATCTCGAGGCAGAGAGCCATCATGCAAAGACTGTGGTCATGTGGGAGGGTGGATGGACACAGACCAAGCTGGATGGTCACCAAGTGCCACCTCAGCGCTGCTTTTAAAGTCAGCATAGATGAAGATCTGATTACAATACAGAGGGGCAAGGGCGAGGAAAGAAGGCATCAATTAAGATGTGATCATCTGACTGCGTGGTTAGGTATTTGCACATCCTCCTGTGTGCTCAGCCAGCTGTGTGTGTGTAACATCTGGAGTTGGGAGGGGGAGTACAGCTGGGACATGGTCCTTTCCTGATTCCTGCAGATAATCAGCTTTTGTCCTGAGGCACTGCACTTTGCTAAAATCTTCCTCAAATCCAATTTAAAACAGACTGCAAGATCATACTGTAACACTGGCTAGCCAGGACAGCATATAACTCGAGGTATGATGTGTACTTTGCAATGCATTTCACTGGGATAGTGAAGAAAGAGTACAGTTGTATTAAAAACAACAATAGCCATGTCTTTCTATGTGGCTATTCTTTATATTATATTTAGATATCTAGACTTTTATCATTTTCTTGAATAAGTAAGGGCTGTTTCACAGAAGCTTCAGGAAAATTGCTGCATTTTAATACAGTTTAATTGACTTTTATGGTTATCTCTGAGGATTCCTGGTCATAAAAGCTAATTAGATTATACTGATCTACATATTCAAGAACCATTCAATTTCTTACCCTTGAAAGAAAAAAAAAGAAAGCCAACCAAACTGGGGGCTTATACTGATGATTAGAACACCTCAGTTTGATTTGCTCACTATTACAGGATATATTTAACTTTCCTTAATAAGTAACTGTCCTTACCAGTTTGAAGAATGTTGGTTATGTGATTTCAGATCTCTCATTCTGCAAATGTAGAAAGATCTTTACACTCAATTTACAATTCTACGTTCATCTAATAATTCCCAAGAGAAAAGGTTAAAAAAAAAAAAGGCAAATCATCTGAATCTGCATGATAGGATCTTTGTAAGGTAGACTTTTTGCATTTTCTCCATTCTCTTCATTGTCTTTTTTTTTTAGATGTCCATTTTTTCATTTTTTATTTTTACCTTTTAGTTCCATGCACCTTGTAAGAGATCCTGACTTATTTGTAATAACAGTTAAACAGTGTACCAACCCTAATACTGTAAAAAATCACTATTTTTTTAGCTGAACTCCCATTATTTTTCTGCATTTATTACCTGCACATTGCCAGATTTCCAATATATTTGAGTACCAAACAAACCAGATGAGTGCCAAATAAGATTTTATGAAGCAGGCAATATTTCTGAAGGTCTTAGTAGACGTTTAAAACTACCTTTCAGCAGCTAAACACCTTTCAAAACACGACCTAAGGCAGTAAGCAAAATTCTCCCATAAAATTATGTCCATTTGACCTGACAAAAATTGCAGAAACCTTGTTCCTCTAGAGTTAGTGTCTACATATTTCAACCCTTTTATTTAGAGGCCTTCTGACAAAATGCACCATACTGATCTCTGTCTAAATGCCTTAATCCATCTAAAACCAACACAGCGCACACTAAAGAATTTTCAAGAATTGCCCAGCAGCAGCTGAGACTCCAGCAGCTTGTACCCACCATGTCAGGGGACATGAAATGCTCTTGACCGCAGCAGTGAAGTGGCAACACCCTCATTTGCTTTTGTGTTATGAATTGAGCTAACAGCTCTGACCATCTCTTTCACCTTCTGCCTGTCTGTCCCCCTTCTCTCAACTCCTATGGCTCCAAGTATTCGGAGGACTGTTGTTACCATCTAGTTTGTATCTGAGTATTGCCTGGCAATGCAAGGCACAAGCATTGTCATTTCCACCACTTCTCCTTACTGCTGACCCACTCTTTTGTGCTTGCTAGAGAAAAGGTTAAAAACACTCCTAACATGATTTTTTAAACGTTCATTTACTAAACGTAAAGTAGTAAGGAGAAGACATCAAGAAACATCATTGGTGCACTTGGTACCAATAAGTATCAGCACCATCAAATTCCTCTGCGAAGACCCTCAGTGCTGTGGGAGTTTGTAATGAATGTGAAAATCTAAAGATCACTTCCCACTAGAAAAAAGAAAAAGAGGAGCCGCTTTGTCAAAAAAAAAGAAAAAAAAAACCCCACCTTTTTCTACAATGTAATGCAAAAAATTACCAATGTTTTGCCAATCACCATGAACTTCAAAATTTGGTAATTTAACCAAACTGTGAAAGGAAACAGTGAGGGACCAGCCTAAAGATTGGTCTCCACCTGTGTTTCATACTGTTTAAGACCTTACTGAGCAACAGTAAGTGCCACTTCTTTAACAGGAGTTGTTAACCAGCTATTAGCCATGTTAGGCTGGAGAACTGGGGGTCTATGTTTCTTCAGATGGAAGTGTAAAAGCACGGGCTAAAATGGGGCCCATGGGCAGAGGTCTGGTCCCTGGAGAGGCAGGGCAGGGACAGTAAGGCTGTTAGTGCACCCACAATGCTTATCAGTCAGGAAACCTTGCTTACTCTGCTCTCCTTAAGGATCTGGGGCTTTTCCTGTGGTCTTCATGCCTTTCCTGTCTTTCCAGGATTTCTGTAATCTTCCTTGCTGAAGTCCTTGTAGGCACACAGATGCACAATAGAGGTTATCTCCTGCACTGTCCTCTTGCATCAGCACACCCTTGGGCATTCCCACTCCAGCTCCACTGTGACTTCAGTAGGGGTGGAGGTCCCTTCCTTTCCACATGAGCTGGTGGCTTCTTTTAGGTTTATCTTCGAGGAAAAGCTCCTGATAATGCTCACAAAGTTTAACCCAATCCAGAAGAATATTAGCAGGGGTCAAACAGTCTCAGGTACATATGTCTTAGTTGTATTTATCTAACAACAAGCCCTTCAGGTTCTAGTAAACAGTTACATTTCAAGGGTCAGATTTCAGTGGTGAATTTGTGCACAGAAAAAGAAAGTGTACCAGCTCTGCAAGGGGTCTGGTAATCCAGAGCGTCTTTGTTTTTACCTGGGAAATCTGACCGCCAGGTTTGTCCTCAGCAGGGCTGAGCTGCAGGTGCTGCTGACAGCTGTGGCAGTGTGCACTGTGCCTCTCAAGTGAATCTGAGTTCTGATCAGGCAGGTCAATAAATATGGCTGATAGATTTTAATTGACTACTTTCACAGACCCATTATGTCCGTGTTCATAGATGGATAGCTAGGGAAGAGATTCACTTTTCTTATTAAAAGTGTTTGAACCTGTTCACCACCACTTTGCCATAATTCAGAAGGAAACTGCTCTAGCTGGACCTATTTCTCTTCAGCAAAGCTGCTCATCTGTGTCTGCTTGATCTAAGGACAGTAATCTTGCATTAGCACGCAGGATCTGATAAACAAGGGTGCACAATAAGATTAGAGCCTGTGGTGTTGGCAGTAACAGGCCCATCCATAAAAACCTGCACAGTGCTTAGTGAGGACCCAAAGTCCGTTCCCCACTGACCATATTATGCTTCTAATCTCCCACCCACCCTCACCCACAATACTGTTTCTCTGTTATGTCCTTCCCACAAGGCACCACAGTTTCTGTAACAATTGATTTTTGTGACTCAAATGCATTTCTGAATGCAAAACCAGATTGCAAAAGAACAGCTGAGGCAATGCCACTCACTGTTTTGGATTCCTCCACAGATATCTTCCAATGCACCCCTGAGAAGAAGGGGAAGCGTGTTAGCACAAGGGCTGTAACGTAACTAGAAAATTTTGTGATCTTTTAGGAAAATGAGAGTTTTACAAGTCTTCAATTTAATGTCTGATTGTACAATGTCTGAGTGACAAGACAGTACCAGTTTTCAAAAAACAACTCATGTTTGGAAACCTCCTCTCCTTTAGGAATTTGGGTATATTGGTCACTTAAATAGGTGTTAGGAACCTAAATGCTCTTTAGGGTCTAGTCCTTAGATGTTTCTTGTCAGATAATGGCCTGCCCACAGGGATGTGTGACATGGGCTTGACACTAAATTCATTAATCCTGAAACTAGGTTAGAAAGTGATGGGGAGCGTTCTATGCAGGACAGACAAGCCTCCTGCATCATCCAGGAGTTACAAGTGCATCAAACCATGGTTCATCTCTCAGGATCTCAGTAGCCCTTATTAAACTCTGCTACTGATCATAAGGCTGTTTCTATGGGGAGATCTAAATCCAGAAAAAAAAAATTTAATATATTGACCACTACCACAGCTGATCTGTAGTGTGCCAGAGAGACAAGAGTTGTTCGTACCAGGAATGATGGTCTTTCTACCAGACATTCTGTAAGTAGCACATGAGAAAGCTGCTCTGTCTCCCAAAACCCTACAGTTTAAAGGTAGGAAAAGACACAGCAGATAGGCAGAAGAGAAGACAAGAGAACAAGTTTAAGGAAGTGAAAAAACAAATATTTCTCAGTCTAGTAGGTCTCATGCAAACTTATGGAGATAATATGGAAAAAGGAGAGTTTTAAAGGACTGGAGAGACATTATGGGGCAGCAATGCAGATGTTTCAGGGAGAGCTTCTCTTGAGTGTTTGGGACAGCATGAGAGAGCATGCAGGCATGTGTTCAAGAGCTAGCAGGAGGCCATGGGTACTGGCACAGTCAAAGACACAAATGGGCTTCTCAGTGCTGAAGGAGGTGGTAGGTAGGGTGAGGATAATCCGTGCTTCTCTCTGATCCCCAGGCAGGCACAGAGGGAAGGTAGCTACACAGACACTCCCTTAGAGCATTACAAACACTGGCTGTTAACAGCGAAAAAGCCCTCCTTAGTTTTGACCTGCTGTGAGTCAAAAATAGCAATAAAACTGAAATGGAAACAGATGGACAAATAACTGCTGAGGAAAAGGACTCCATAAAAGCAGTATAAACACACAGTCTTCCAGTGTTTCTAAACCAGCTTTTTCTCTGACTAAAATTCAATAAGAAGGTACTGGATGTACCTTCTTATTGAATGTTTGAAATAAATAAATAAATTGATGTTTGTAAAGATTTAACTACAACTTGAGAATTTTATTCCCCCATTTATCCTTTTGTTGTTTGTTGGTACTTATTTTCATAGATCTTCCTTACCACACTGCATTTTCTAACATTCAACAACCACGTCTTGCTTCAGCTGCACTTTTTTTATATCAGTGTAACCACTTTTTGCATAGCCCCTTGGTGTTTGTTCTCTGCTTTGTTTGGATTAAAAAAGAAAAACTTGCTCTTGCAATCCTACCAATTGGTACTTGAATATTTACCAGTACCTACTTGTAAATTCCTGAAAGTTTTAGTGAGTTTTGCATAATTGTTCTGATTATTATCTCTATTGTCCTTTATAAGGGAAAACTTGTGTCAGAGTCATCACTATTCCACATTCTTCCAGCTCCAGAAACAATCCTGAAGTCAGGCCAGATAGATGCCTGGATTTGACCCTGTTAGTCTGATTATCCATGTGTTTACCAGATGTCCAGGTTAAAGCATAGCCCAGATCATTGAAAGTGCAAGTAGGAGGGAACTCGAGTTGCACGGAAGAGACAACCTTACTGTGTCACACTAGGGACACCACATTCAGGATGTGCTTTCACCCCTCTTGCAGAAACGGAGGTAATCTTCACCCAAAAAGGTCTGTGTTTGCTCTGAGGAGCTGCTGTGCAGGGCTGATATGTTGGCAGGATGCTGTCCTGAAAGAAGTTCTCTTAAAGTTCAGGCATAGATGGATCAAAAAAAAAAAAAAATTGACAGCTGTCCTGACTACAGCATTACCATCCACACAGATTGTCAGCACTTTTTTCTTTTAATTTTCATTTTTATAGTCACCTTACAAGACTATGGGAACATACAAGCAAAAAAATAATCCCATATTATCGTTAAATCTTGTTTCTTCACTACTCTTTTGGACTAAATGATGTCTACCATCTGCGCAGTGCAGGGATATTTTTAGCAGTTGTAAACTGTAGTGATGGGCCAGAAACATGCAGTTTAGTACATTTCAGTCAGAATCTGAATTTGTGCTATTTGGGTCAACCATATGCACTGTGAGAATATGTAATAAGTCACCTATATCAACAATGTGTTTTTCCTCTGCTAAAAATCATATTATGTAGATTAAAGTACCACAGTTCCTTTAAAAAAAAATTCCTGATTCGTAATTGTGGCAGTGTGGTAGGTCACAAGGCTGACTGCCACAAGCTCTGTCCTATTAGTTCACCATTAGTGAGTTGTATGAACTCTCTGGGAAGTTGTACATACAAAGGCTCAAAAAGGAACCCCACTCTCATCATTCTGTGTCTAACTACTTATATTTAACTAACATTGCTTCAACTACAGGAAACATTTCAAAGGGTAGTATTTAAAAATGGCTTAGTCACTGCACATGTTTTTTTGACCTATTGACTATACTTTAATGTATAACCTACAAATATGCAAGAGAAGAAAACGCATGAGTCAAAAGTAAGTGGTAGCAAGATCCTTCACCATGCTTCAGTCCCTTTATGAAGTGTTGACAACACAGGAAAAAAAATCCACAGAACTGGCAGCAGCAAATACTCCTTTGAGTAAAGCACTGCCAAAGACAGTAGTAAAACCTGGACACTTGTGCCAATACCGTCCTAGAAGAATGCTAGGAAGGGGACTGGTGAGGAGATGAAAAGCAAGTGTGGCTCTTGGTTGTGTTAAAGCTGCAGTACCTTTGAAAATCCAGTACATGCCACTGAAGGTTTACAAAAAGGTGAGTGTGCCCAGGCCTACGGCATTTATATCATATTTCCTAGAGATCCAGCACAGTATTTTATCCACAAATTTTGGAAACAACTGCCACACAATATTGACAAGCAGCTGAATTATTTATTTCAAAGAATAAAGAAGAAAATTATCCAGATGGTATTGAAAGGAGACTGAGTCAGGAAGGCTGGGCTATGTCCTGGTTCTGTCTTTAAATGGCTGTTTAATTGTATAATTCTCTTAGCATACATGCACATTTGCATGTCCATCTTTTAAATTATAGTGCTGATGAAGTTTATATCATTCCTAAGAAAGTAATTTTGATACCTGGATGACAGGAGCTCTGAGCATGCATTGCGTTATTGCTGGCCCATGTAGTCTGAGGAGATCTCCACTGAAATATTAAGCAATAATCTGATTGATTCTGCTTCTGACTTCTTGAACTGAGCCATTACCCAAAGTGAGATGTCTTAGCTGATTTGATAAGAAGCCTTGGAGAAGGTCCTAGGTCTTTCTTTATTTCCAAACATCTTTAAAAGACGGATGTTTATACTTAGTGATTTACCAAACAAGTCACCATTCTGCTGCCTGTGAGTCAAAGAACAGATCTTTTGCTAGGCTGTTCTCAGAGCTTGTTCAAGCATTGTCCTTTCAGTTCTGTTCTCACCATCTCTGTCCCTCTGTTGGCAGGCCAGGAGAGTCATCATTACTTCCATCTCTAAAATGTATTTCACTTCCAAAAGTGTTATACAGTAGGCTGTCAGAGGCTTTATCTGTGCCTTTCTTATAGATGATGATCTGGATTTTTTATAGAAGCTCTTATTTTTAAAGTTCTCTTTCATGCCCTCCAGTGGGGTGCAGCCTTACACACAACATTTGTTTAATAGAGTGAAAGGCCCTTTTTACCACCTGTAGTATTCCTTCTGACTTCAGCAGTAATTTTGCTGCAAACTAAAATCAAAATTTGCCCTGCATTTAGCAGGGCCTTGACTTAGCTGCTAGCAGAGGCACCATTTTTCAAACAAATATTTACATTTGTGTTTTATTTGTGGTTGATCCTATGGGAAAAAATTAAATGTGTTAATTTCTCAATTAAATCTGAATTATTCATATTTGGGATTAAGAGTTCATTCTGTGATTTTTACTTGCTTTGCTATATTTTTATTGCTGAATTCACTATGTTGAAGAATTGTGGGTGTCAGAAATAGTCAGCAGGCAACTTAATTAGGGAGGAGTATACATTTCTGAATATCACATGGATGGTCCAGAAGTGTGCACAGACAGCTTCAGAAGAAGGTCAGCAGCATCAGAAAATGTTCCTCTAAACAACTGGGAACTTTAAGGACAGATAAAAGAGGTTTATATTTAAAAATAGCCTCCTAGCTAATCATTCTACCCATATGTTGAAGAGCTGCTGCTTTGTCATTTCCTTACGTTTGTTTAGTTTATATGGTAGTATATGCAATGTATAGATAGAGTGTGGGTTGTTTTTCTGACTTCAAAACCCTGAAGTTTCACCTAGAATTTAAAAAGGGAATATTAAAGCTACTGCAAATGGGCTGTTCTACTGATTTTGAACAGTACAGTCTTTCACGCTTCTGATTCCAAGTAAGATGATTAGACCAGACACTCTTGATGTTGTGAGTTTATCGATGCTCACAGGGATCCCATGAAGGCAGAAAACCAAAGTGCATAATCCATTTATATAAAGTTACCCACAAGAAAGTGCAGTTCAGGAGACACACGCAATCTAGACTCCTCAACCACAGAACTGATGACAAAATCCTGCTGGGGCAGCAGGAAACTCCTGTGCAAAGAAGTCTAGCAGGTGTGGGACTTATCTTTGTGCCTTCTGCACATCACCTCTGTTTTCCCAGCTGCAGATGCTTTTGCCTCCCTGATGCTTTTGTACTGAGCTATTAATATTTGTTGATACGTTCTCTATTTGAAAGTGTAACATTTTGTATTTTAATTTCCTTATAGAATTTCTTACTCTTCCTACAAGAAATGTAGTTGTAAATGGATATTCCATTAACTGCCTAAGCAATCAGAGCTTTAATTTTGCTTTCAGTAGAGTTTCAGTTTTCCACAGATACAAAAACAGGTCTGTATTCATGACTGCTCTTGATAATTAAACCAAAACGAGAATAGCTGCCATTAATGTAATGCAGTTTTCCAAATCAATATTGTGGCTTCTTCCTCCCTGAGCTGCTGAAATACAATTTCAGAAATGCAGAACACATGGCTCTTTGTGGGGAGGGAGGCACAGAATTCCTCATGTTCCCTCACTATTTGGAAAAAGTAAAATCTGAGTTGGTGGGCCTTAAAGAAGAGAGGCTGAGCAGAGTTGCTAGAGTTAAGCAGTTTTATAAAGCAAAGGATATCAGCTTAAGCCACAGCACTGCCTCTACTAGTTGAGTGCAGGGGAAGGTATTATCAACCTCCTCCTTGCTTCCTTACTAGTTATTTTTGGCCCCAGACGAGCCCTTCATTCCTCTTTACCAAGAATGCTAGATTCCCATCACTATCACTAGAAGAACAACGGTGGCAAAACAATGTGCATGTCTGGGAGTGCTCCGAAGAATGAAGCTCAAAGATAGAAATTGTTACGCTATTTTAACAGGATAAAGAGGGTTTCCAATTTAGCAACTGAGTTTATGACATAAAATGTTATACTGGCAAAGACATTCTTTGCAAATACGTTTTCCAAGGTTTCCCAAAGTCAGCTCATGCTACATATATTTCATCTTGTCATTAGGATGCCTTGCAAAGTTCAAGAAGTAATATGAATGTTTCTGAAAGAGTGAGGGGTCACATTGCAAAGTACAGTGTTAGAGAAACACACAGGGGCCTATATTCCATCAGAGCACCAAATTCTACCAAACACTGTAAAGCTGCATCAACTTCACCTATTTCTTGGTTATTGGGGTTTTTTTTAAAGAGAAAGAATTATGATAAAACAAAAATTTAATAAAATATTTCAATCCAAATTTTCAGAAAATACTTTCAATGATCAGGGCATGTTTTTTCCCACAAGAATGAATCTGCCAAATTTTGTGGAAATCATACCATGCATCTGCACTTTTGGACATTTTCAGCATCCTCTATTCCAAAAATCTCATGCATAGATGGGATTCTTCTGAACATTCATGTCTACTTTGGGGATGTTTTCATCTTAATTAGTGACATAAGATTTCTGCACAGCCAATCCCAATGGGAGAAGAAAAAGAAAAACTCTAAAAAAATTTTCTTCTAAAAATAAATTTTAATTTTACCCCAACCCAGGCATCTAAAACAGAGGTACATCAAGCCCTTTTAAAGTGCCTGTCTAGCTGTTGATATTAAAGATAGCCCAAGGTGCCTAGTTCAGACATAGATCTTTGTATTGTAGATGACTCAAGCTGGGTGAGATGTATTCTGCCCCACATGTCTTTTTGATTCTACAGGCTCTCTTGGAAGCAGACTAGGCAGTAGACAGTAAAAATACTGAGACATTTTTGTTCTGTATATCAGAAAGTTTGGTATTCCCCCAGCAGGTCTACTCACCATATGTCTTTACATTTGTTCCCTATCACAAAATTGAATTCTTGTTGCTTGGTTAAATACAACATTTTTGAGAAACTGACATATGGTGGTACCACGCCACTCTTCAGAACTGGGATTCTATGGAGAGCAACGGGGAATTCTGTTTAAAAACTGGTGTTAAAAGCTGTTCTCAAAAAATCTCTGCTAAATGGGGAAAAGAAGAAGGGGTTTTTTATCAAAAGCACCTCTTCTTAAAATATTGGTAAATTACTTAACTACTATGAGTTACTTGTATCAGAAAATGCTTATAGCAGCTGTTGAGTATGGCACTGAAGTGGATTTGATTCTGTGCTTCCAAATGCTTGAAAATTCTTTACACATAGACAGATGTTTAAGATGCAAATGTGTTAGAGCTGAACCTGTCAGATCTGAAAAAAAAACCTTGTTTGCTTGCTGTTTTCTCCCTCTTTCAAGTAACATTTCATTTCATTATTATTTTTATGTTCCAGGGTAAGGAGTAAATAATGTAATGGCAACCAGCTGTCTCACTGTCAGCACTCTCCCTGCCCCCTGAGGCTTTGATGCAGTCAGTAGGTGTCCCACACTGTGAGAGCCAGCAGAAGAGAGATCTGGGGAGGGCACATTTGCGCAGCTCCAAAAGGCTGAGATTATTTTATAAAAGCTTTCTGAGTGTCACCATTTCCCTCTGGACTAAGTAACACAGGTCAAACTGTACCACATCTAGGGGCACTGTGGTAAGAAATATCAACAATTTTTTTCACTCCTGTGACGTAATACTCCCTACATCCTAATACTTCAGATAACTAGTGTCACCTTCAGAGCCCTCCACCCACTGCCTGAGATACCCTATGTCTGAGCTGAGGAGGTCTCAGCTGCAGGATTCTCCATCTGCACCGATCACACCAGACCTTGGGTTCAGAGTATCTGATCTCCTTTCACACAAGCTCCCGAAGCTCTGCTGGCATGCCAGCATTGCTGCTGAATCACCAATGTGTCTTAGTCAGCCTGCTTAAAATGGCACAGCTCTGAATTGTCTGATTGCCAGAAGCTGCATCTGACTTTGTGCTGGCACCCCTCACTTGTTTCTAGCTACTGGCTGGTCCTCTTTGCTCGTTTCTAGCTACTGGCCTCATCTCTGAATTGGCATCCCCACGCTCCCTCCGGTATCCGTGTTCCAAAGGCCGTGCCCCTTCCTCTGGTGAGGTACCAGGGCTCTCCTGCACTTGCACTGTCAGGCTACAAACCCTTCAGGGCAAGGGTTTGCTACGTGTTTGTTAGGCACTGACCTCTTCCTGTACCACATCATGTACATTTACAACACTATCAATTATTTAAAATAGCACTGCCTTCAGTTCAGCCACATGCTGAGTTAAGCTCCGTAGCCTTTGGGTAGTTTGCGGCAATTTTATTTTTTCTCCTCAATGTTCACAAATCTCTTACTGCTCTATAGCACTTGTTACTATTTGCTAAGGGAGATTATATGGTGTATTATCACTTGAGAGAAGTGTTTTTGGGGAGATAATGTAAGCTTTTTTCATAAAAATCCAGCTACACCTTCATAGCAATGGAAGCCGAGACCTTACCCCCAGGGGGCCTTGACTTCATTAGCACTTTCATTTAGTTCAGACAAGTAATTATTAATATCAACATCCAATTCTAGCAAGTCTAGCTGGATGTGCCACAAGGTGACAAGATGTAATAAACATAAAACAAGATAGAAGAAGGGAAAATTTTCCTTTCACTTAACAAGGGAGACAAGGCAGCAACAGCAACAAATGGCAATGTGTGAGTAGCTGTTTGTTGGTTTTTTTTTTTTAATGTAATCTTATTCCTATACACTAATATATTTTTAATGGTTTTTTCTCTTGAAGTGTTTGGGACAATTTTAATTATTTATTCAGGTTAATTAAGAAATTAAGTTCTGCCTCCTGAAATATAAATACCTGGATGCTATATGACACAAATCTATTTTTATTTAGCTCAGAAATGGCCAGAGTTAAATGCAATGCCTTTCCCTCTAAGGTCTGCCAGGAGCCAGGGCAGTCTGTTGGTGAACTATAAATTACCCCTTTCTACACATGGTAAACAATGAACTTGGCTAATCATGCCATATATCACATTCAAGGTCACCAAGGGCTTCACCATCAGCCTGGGGAGGTGACTTCAAGTGAAGACTCACTGCCATCCTCCAGAGTCACTGCTTCTTCACAAATTCCTCACATTTTAGTAGCATTCTACACATTCTCCCATCCATCACATCCATGTTGGAGGCATCACAACAACAGGAGGGTAGTTATTGCCAGTGATGCTCTGAGGAGCACCTACCAGCACACACAGAGAATCCTACAGCACTGGGTGTAGGGAGATGGGGAAAATTCTCACTCCTACATTTTTTTTTTCTAGGAACAAACCTTAAAGTCCTGGAGGAGAAATTACAAATGGAGTAAACTTTTACACCTTCATCCCAGGAATCTGACTTTGGGATGCTATGGTAAGAGGCCCAAAAGAAGAACTTAACCAAAAAACAGGGCAGAGACTGCAAATCCTGAATGAGAAGGAAATAATTCTAAAATTTTTCCTTATTCACAAAGCATATTAAAAAGCCACAGAAGCAGACAAAATAAGGCTTATAAAGGCAACAGTATAAAACTACCCTTTTTCTGACCCATGGCTCAAATAGGAAGCCTGAGGCTAGAAGTGCTTTCTGTTCTTCTCTAAGTTTTAACGAATTGTTGTGGTGCATTTGCCATTTTTCCTATAGCTGATCAAAAAACCTGCCCATATGTTTTAATTTTTTTTTAATTCTTTATTCACCAAAGCCAGTGTTTTACTCATGGTCCAGCAGCTCAAAATAGGGAAGCAATAGAGGAAGAGAAGTATAAACTTATGATTTATGTAGATTACTGGTCTTCTATGCATTCTCCAAATCTCTTTTACTTGCCTATTATTCATAGTCTGGCTTCTTACTGGCCTTCTAAAAGATGTACATTTCAACAAGGAATTTGAGCAAAGGGAACAGTGACCTTAGTGACACCTTAAGGCAATAGCTGCAATAATCTTCTCAGATGAGCAAAATACACATGCATATAACTTGATTTATATTCTACAGGACAACATCCTGCTTTCAGAATGACCTCTTACGTGAGTAGCTGAGCATCCTCTAACATTCAAAGTGGTTTTGTGTTAAAAGCAGCATTCAAGGCAAATAGCATGACCTTGTAGAGGTGACAGGGCTACTGCTCTGGAACGCATGCAATATCAACACTCACCTGAGCAAACCAGCCCCCTGTGGGTAAAGCTGCATGCCTAAGGCATTTGCTGGGTATAGCCCCATAGCTGCAGCCACCGTGGAACTTGGTTTATAACTTGTCTTTCCAACAGAGTTAATAAGCTTTTCCATTAATAAGATACTACAAACACTTTTGCCTTTGGTATAAAATCTGAGGTAACAAAATAACATTTCTCAGAGGCATAATGTGAGGTTAGCCATGCACCAGGAGTGCTTTCCTCAAGAACAAACTCATTCTTTGTCCTGATTAGGGGTCCATTAGGAAACAACTGGATTTCAGTGACTCAGAGAAGGAGACGATTACACCCCTCCTACCAAAACATTATCTTCACGAGGGTTTCTATGTGCCCCATTCCTCTTCAGGCAAAGTGATTTTACAACATCTAGACTAGTGTTAACATAGTTAGCAAGCGAAGCAAAAAGTGGTGGCATGGACAAGAGACTACTATATGTGCCCAGGATACTTGTACTCCAGTTGCCAGCCTGTGCTGTCATATCTTTACCACTGGATGAAGTATATGAAAATTAACACAGGTAGCTCATAAGTATGCCATATCTGCCTTGAGCAAATATTTATAGTCTGTGTAGACATATTCAGTTCAAAAGCCAAAAAAATGTGGAACAAATGTCTATAAAGGCACTCTTTTGCTACTCTTTTTTTTTCTTTTGCATATTAGCAAACTAAGCTTCCTTTGTGGAAATTCTTATTATAGTCTTGCTTAGAATAGACTGGCAAGTGATGGGCTGAGTCATATTGGGTCCAATCTCCCTTATATGGCAGCAAGCTAGGAGTCACTCTGTTGAAGTTCCCTGGCATAAAACTAGGCTAAGTGGGATCAGAACTAGGCTCACAAACTTGTGCAAGGGTGTCATAGGTGCTGCTGGCGATACATGTACTTTGGAGTTAATCCCCATCTAATTCTTCACCATCAGGGTGACAATAACAGTTCTCAGAATTGAAGAAGAGCCCAAATCCACATGGAAGAGTATACAACAAAATGATCCATGGCCTGGGAAACGGGTTTTGCTTTAATATAGGATGTATGAGAGTCTCTCAAACACACAATTGATATGTGCAACCCATAATGGCAATGAGACTAAAAGCACAAGGAAGGGTTACAAGATAATCCCTGACATAATTTTATTAATGCCTTACACTCTTTTTATTCTGACCCTCTAGGCTGTCATACAGCTATTAAAAACTACTGGAGGTTTCCTTGTGATTTCTCTCTGAAGCTGGTTCATGAATCTCGTGATCTGACTGGCTTAAAAGGCCAGTTGTTCCCTGACATGTAAGCAACATTATAACAATATTAAATAGCAAATCATCTCATCTTCAGACAATTCCTGAGCATTTATAGTTGCTTAATTGCTATGAGTTTCGTTGGCAAAGACTGTACAAACTACTTTCCAGGGTGTATTCATTTCCAACCATTTTTATTGCAATCCCTGCTGCTCTTCGTCATTATTTTTATCCTCTCTGGGTCGTACACCACGTTGCTGAATCCAGTGTCTTTTCTTAAAAGCCAGCTTTCCTAGCAAAGTTGTTAATTTTTTTTTCCTGCTGGCTTTGATGTCTTTCTTCAGTTTCTCAGTGCATCCTCAGAACCCCAATTCATTTCAGCCTTTTATTTCTGTTGATGACTGCTCTTTAATTTACTACTACATTGCCAGCAATTTACAACTGTCTGATTTCCTTAATTTGAATTTTTCACACAATAATAAGTAAGACACTAAGTCAATGTAGTGCTATCAACCTAAGGTGAAAAAAAAAAAAGGAAAAAAAAGGGAGGATACAAACCAACATCTTCAGTTGTTTAATGATTCTAAGTCTTTGTGCCATTTTTGGTCTTCTAATCTAAAGATAAGGGCAAAGATATGCAAATTAGAAACAACGATAAAAATAACACTGAAGGAAAGTCCAGTGTATTTGAAAACATTAGCAATTTCATTTAGCAATAAAGCTAATATACTAATATTTTTTCTAAATAGATTTTAAATTTCAAGCTAAAATGCTCAAGGCCATTTGAAACTCATTTTCAATAATTGTTTGAAGGTGAACCCCAGTCCAACAATACAGCACTTGCACAGCGCAACTGTGGGAGGTTGCAAAATGGGGAGAAAGTGTAGCAGGGAAAGAGGAGGAAATAGTAGAAGGTGAGGAAGGGAGGAAAAATGACTTACAGAATTATCCCATGGCTTCTTAAGTGCCCCCCAGAATATACTGTATATCCCACCTTTCCCCTTTAGCTCACTACCCAGCACAAAAGCACTCTGTGCTTTGTAGTTTTCCTTTAAGAACTTGTTCCCCTGAAGTTAAACTCCTTGTAAGGCTCTGACATACAGAATTGTTCTGCTCAGAGCACAAGGATCAGGCTTTACTTGATGTAAACTATAAAGGCAGTGTTTTTAGCATGTGGTTAAAACAAAGAATGGAGAATTTAGCATGTCTAAATTCACAAAGAGAAAACCGGAACATACTTCTAAGGGAAAAAACATGTCGGACAAGGTTCTCCTTGTCGTGTTCATAAACCCATCATTTCTATGTGATTCCTTTTAAGTTCAAAGCACTGAGGTTTTTTAGTAAATGAGACAAGGGGGAAATGGTGAAAACAGTTTCCCTGAGGAGAACTATTCCCCAGTTCTTAAAAAGTTTGAACATTTCAAAACCTTAGGGAGATAAAAGCATTTTCTATTACATTTGTGCTTTTTCTTCCTGGTATTTCTTATTTTTTATTATTTTTACTGAATGTAATACAGCAAGAAGGAAACTAAGAGCTAATTCAGATGCATAACTGAGCTCTTGAGTTGGCTGACACCAGTCTCCTCTCAAAATATTTTGAAAGGTTTCCCACCATTTTCAGTGACATGGCATCATACTTCTTGCTGTCCTCACATTGGGTTCCCATTCAGATGTTTCAGGGCTTTGTAGGTGTTTTGTACCTGTTCTGTGGATTATGGAGCAAAATTCAGCACAAAAAAGAGCTAAGAAGAATAGTTTCAGTTATGTCCCAGGTTTTTTTTTTTAATATGTTTCCATCTGAAATATCCTGGAAATGTGTATATATAGCAATAGACTCACAAATAGGAGGCAGGAAGGGAGCTTGGGAGGTCCTCTAATCCATCCTGTTAGCTACAGCAGGATAGACCATACCTATGCCACTTCCCACAGATGCTTCTTCAGCTTCCTCTTAGAGATCTGCTTCCTAGGACATATACTCCAATAGTCCATTATCCTTACCATTAAAAACCTTCACTAATGTCCAAACTGTGCAATTCATGTGCACTATCCCCCTTAGCATATTTTTTCTGGTCTTATCCAACATGTACACAGAGGTCAGATAATTTCCTGTCCTCTCTGGCAGGCCTCAATGTGTCTGAAAAAAACATATTTGAAGGCTGACATCATGTCACTCCTCCCTCTTTATTTCTCCACAGAAAATAACCTGCCTTTCCTCAGAGTCTGTGCCCTCATTATTTCTTGAGCATTGATCATTCTTGTTGCTCGTCTCATGCAAATCTGCCATTAAGTCTGCCTTTTCTGAACTGGGATACCCCAAAATGGATTCTGTATGGATGAGAACAAGATCCCACCCTTGTCAAACCCTTCCTCTCCAACTCAATATGGAATATCAATACGGAAAATCTTCATCAGCCACGGCAGAAACAGATAGTATTTAAAGACCTATTAAGCTCAGCTTTCAGGAAATTGCAATTTGGCCTCATTGTGCCATTTGTAAGCATTAATAGGCATTAAGGTTGGGACCAGATACACTAATATAAGTAAATACCCACCCAGAGGGAAGAAAAGTTATAGGTGCTGTTGGATCCAGACATGTTCCCCTAGCTGCCATGTAAGGGCCTCCACCATAGTGTCCCACCACTAAGGGTCGTTTGCATTACACAAAATCTGAGATGAGAGGAGAGAGAAAATTCTGACCTGCTGTAACTCAGTTGGTGTTAGTACAAAATGATGCTTGGATAGCAGGATTCTATCTTCATTCTTTCCATCTTTTACAAATATCAATCCAGTTCACCCAGAATTAGTATAAAATTTTCTGGAGACTAACTTTCAGAGTTAATCTCCAGAGAGACTGGTCAGTAGCTTTATAACAGGGACTCTTGTGCTGTGGGCTTCTCTCCTGTAGCATTTAGGATTCCATTCAAGAGCAGTTCCCCTTTGTCTGCTGCCTTCATAAATAATGGATGCATCTTGCATTAGAGATTAGCAAAGATTGTTAAGCTTCCTTTTTTGCATGTGCAAGATTTGGTAGCTTTTGAAATATTGATATAGTTGTACAATTTGGTGTACCTATTATGTTTTTAAGAAAGAATTTAAAAAAAACTACAAAAGAGGAAAATTATGGTAGATCTAAAAAGCAGATTCCTGACTCTCATAAACATCTGAAAATGTGATTCTTCCATCTTTAAATCTATGAAAAAATAGTTGCATTACTAACTTTTGTAATATTCTTTTAAGAAGACTACAGAGATTGCTGTAGGTTTCAAAGCAATTATGGTAGGAGGTCATGAAAAGCCTTCAGGAAATGCTGCCAAGGTACTGTACCATCTAAAAGGAAGAACACAGTGCTGGAAACTTTTCAAATATGATTGAGGGTAGATAAAGGAAGACAGATTTTTAAAGTTCTCTTTACTAATTTCACTGATTTTATTTTTAATGTAATACTGTACAATTACATCTTTTATCTGAAGACACATGTTTAGCCTCGATAGTCCTTTTTGGAAAAAGTCCTTACAGATAATTCACTGCATGTTTTGGTGGAAACCATCTTTATCAAAACCAGTGACTTCTGTTTTTCATTTTGTGTGCATGCTACAGCGTTTAACTGTCTAAGCAGCAACATTGTGCTTGTTGTTGTGGTTCTCTGTATGCAGTGAAGTCCTATTTCCAGCTCTCTAGCCCATCCCTTCCTCATATTGCACAGACAGGATTTGTAAGTACAGCTTATTACAGGGACAAGTTAACCAGTAATTTCATTGTGCTCCATGGCTAGGATCCTGAAATGCAGTCTGCCTAGCCAAAAAGGGTGGACAAAAATTGAAAGACTGCATTAAATAGCCATAAAAGTTACAGGGTCTGATAATACATACAGTTATGGCAAAATCATTGCTTTCATGCTGTGGCCAACTTGCCAGTATCCAGAGCTGCGGGAGAGAAGAACAGGAACAAAGGCCTGAAATAACCAAGCTAATGAAAATTGCAGGCAATATGGTACAGAGCATCTTGGTGCCAAGGCATTTGAATGGTTTGCTGTGAAGTCAGCAAGGATGGCTGGTGCCACATTAGTGCTAATATGCCCTTCTGGAGCATGTCGATTCCTTCAGGACCACACAGTTGGGGCGTTTTGTCCACGTTCCACATTGCAGGGATGCTCAGAGCTGGCTGAGAAGCACAGTGCAGTTGTACTCAGGGCTCTGCAGGAGTTAGCTCAGCTCCAGCTGGACTTAGTACCTCAAACTTAGTGCCAGACTTGCTAAACTGAAGCTGGCTTTGTGCAAAGCCACATTGGGCCGTGGGGTGTTTGGACACCCAAGTTGCCTCTGTTCAGTGCAAGCTTCATTCTGGTGGGATTAAGTAGTTCAGTGCACAGAATGTACAAAATTGGCTGAGCTTCTTCAATGGAAAACTTACTTTAGATATAGTATAGCTATCTAACTGACCAAACTACTACTAACACTAAGTACATACATTTTATTTCATTGTGAGCTACCAAGCTACTGAGCCTGGTCAGACCCAAACTGCCTCTGTAATCATAATATAATTTATCCTGCATGTCAGTAAGCAGTCAATAACTGCCAACTAACCCAACTGTTTCCCAAACTTTAGGTCTTAGTCCACACTACTCTGTGAAAACAAGGAGTTTCTGTTCTTGCTTTCACCAATTGAGGGAACAACTCATAACTCATGAAATAGACCCAAAAAAATGATGGTTCAGCAGACAAAGGGTGGAAACAACAGGTCTGAGTTAACAGGGACCGAAATATTCAGCTTTCATGACCACACAGGGATACCACAAAAATGATCAAGAAAAGAAAGTTTTTTGCCGTTGGAAGGCAGAGGACAGGTACTCTATTCCTAACTGGATTAACTACAACATGACTGCCTAGAATAACACGTGCCTTTTTAAATTACCCATTTAGCAGCACTAGGGAATGTAAAGAGAGCAGGAGAGATTGACCACATTGTTTTCTTTTGACTCTAAGGCAGACTGTTTGGACTGGAAGAGGATCAGAACTTGCAACAAGTTCCTCACTTTCTTAAGATTCATCAGGTTACACACAATGTATCCAAAAGTGGCTTAGCCTCTCCCCCACATCATAACTATGTTATAGAAGGAGAGTGCAAAAGTATGACAATATTTACAACTTTCTTCTCTTATAATTTTGTGACCACTATTAACCTTCCTTTCTGAGTCATCATTTGATTCCTCTCTTCCTCCCACCTTTCCTGTGAAGAAATGTGAAGCAATCCACAGAAATATTTCAAAACATAGAAACAGGGACACCAATTCAAGCAACATCAGCACAGCCCTGCTCTGGCAGTGCACAGCAGTAAATGCCTGGAAAAGAATTAGGAACAGAGCAAGTGCATCATGTTGTTGCCAGAATATCTACCGAGCACAGAGCAATTTGTGGTTTAGAGGACTCCTGAACCAGATATGGTGATTTTGTATTTAATAGCTCCCAATGGATTCATCTTTCATTAAATTGTCTAGTCACTCTGGAACCCACAATAATTTTACTCATCTACAGCATTTTGTGGTGAGGGGTATCACATCTTCTGCATTCTCTCCACCATGTTTTTATTTAAGGTTCTTGGCTTTAATATATGAAGAAGATATTTCAGGAAATATCTCAAAAATTGACAAATGAAGGTTGATCGTTGACCTTGAGGTAGAGACAGATATGATTCCCCTTCAGAAGATCAGACAAATGTACCTGTGCCTTTACAGAAACCAAATAAAACCACCATAACTAAACCCAACAGTAGTGTGTCCTTTAACAGTGAAAGTACTTGAATCTGGTTTCAGGTGCAAGCTTTTTGTCATGCACAGTTGAATCCATTAGAAAAGTTATCAAGAAGTAATCTAAACTTGGCTGTATAGTGGGACTGTGCAGATATATTGCTTTTTGATAAGTATTGAACTGAACTTATGCTGCAGTATGGCTAGACAGACTCACTCCCATGGATTTTCATAAACAGCATTTCCTATTTTCCACCATTCCTTCTTTCCAAAAGACACAGTTCCCTGTGCCATTCCTCATAAGGTTTAAAGGAATTCACAACAGAAGCGTGACTTCTATTGTATATTGAGAAAAACAAATCCTTTCTGCCATTAGGTAATGGAGTATATCTAAAATAATACAGCACAAGCTTTAAGCACAGCAAGAAAAATTCTTTTACCACTAGCTTACTGACAGAAAATGAAGATGAAAATTTTGGCCAAGCATACTTCTGTATTTTCTTTAGGCCTGATTGTTGTGTTCAAACAAAGGCCTTCTCTTTTCTACTTAATATAAACGCTCCTTGTTTAAATCCAGAGTTCATAACTTTAAGTTTTTTCCTAGGGAAATTATTCTATTAGTGTTACTAATGCTGCTGAGAAGACCAAAAGAAAAACATTTTTTTCTAAAGCATTTAGGATTCTGTATTGTATTACTACAGACTGAAACAGGGAAACACTAAAGCACTGAGCTGGCTTTGGACAGCCTAGCTGGCAATAGCCGCTGCACTCTGCTGGCACACCCAGTTTTACCTGACATCCTCCAGGAACTGCCACAGAATGAGGTGCTGAGATTTGGACAGAAAGCTCTGGCAAAGAGATGGAAGTCCAAGATACCCACAGGGATGTCACCTGATTTTGTGTGGGTAGATGAGATTATGTTGTGTCAAAGGCAGACAGGAAGAAGGGAAGACTAGGAAGAATTTTCCCATGGAATCTGTACAGTAACCTGGAAGTGGAAAAGGAGCTGGAAGGAGCAGAAAGAGAAATTAGGATGGTGGCAGACATTCAATATGATATCACCCAGCATGGGAATAACTAGGAACAGAAAGTGGCTGGAAGCAATCCAAAATCCTTTATAAATTCCAAAATGGTTTCTCTGAAAATCTGGGTCAAGAAATATAATGATAAATGAAAGGGTCAAAGACTCATACTTTTGACTTTGCACTAACACGTGCAAATATCTTCCCCT
Source organism: Leptocoma aspasia (assembly GCA_013399835.1). Lineage (NCBI taxonomy): Eukaryota > Metazoa > Chordata > Aves > Passeriformes > Nectariniidae > Leptocoma > Leptocoma aspasia. Next base: position 409,453 of record VXAX01003520.1, on the reverse strand, counting down.
TTACAAAAGTCCATCTCTCCAGTGTATTGCTGTTTGCTACTGTGGTTAATAGATTCTGCTTTTGCAGTTCAAGGAGGGCGAGATCCGCTTTCTGTTCCCTTCCAAGGACACGAAGGCTTCAGAAGCAGCGGGACAGTGAACAGCACGGGTATAAGCAGGAGAGGGGATAGAATGGCTCCATACATTACCAGCCCAGCTAGCAGGATTTTGCAGGGGAAGAGTGGGTGGCTAGACCATAGGGCTGTTGTTCCAATGACTGACTGCTTCTCGGCAAGACAACGAGAGGTGGGAGCTGCAAGCAGGCATGGGGCCACAGCTGTCCAGAGAGAGAACCAGAACATCCCATGTGTCTGTGAAGAAGAGAAAATGCCTTCAATTGTTGCACCCCCAAGTATCCCATGTGGGCTCCTGCACCCTCAGGTTGAGTGGTTAAAGATTTTGCACGGAGGAAGAGACACAGGTTGTTCTTCAGCCACTAAGTCATGCTGTGCTGTTTGCTCTAAACTTACATTCAAAACAGAGATGGACTTTTGAACTGCAGGCCCCTGGGGACACAGAGCTATGCACCATTACTAAATTTAGATGCTTCTGAAGTGGAAAATGGTAAAATGTTTTGCAAATAGCAGACTTTTCAGGATGTAACACATAACAGTTGTTCCACACAGGCTGGCTGTTACAAACAAATGATTGGAAAACAGGCAATCATTAATTTCTTTCTGGAAAGACATATAGATTCCTGAACTGTTCACAGATTACTTCAGATATATCCAGAAAGAAAGGCTTGATTTTTCGTCCTGGTTGCAGTCACACTGAGCATTTCACACTGGCACTTCTGCCTAGGAATTGCTGTTCCCTGAGGAAGTATTTCAACCCTCTGCAGAAACAGATGAGTCTATGTAAACACTGCTGCATTTCTTTACAATATTCTTGAAGGGGGTTTCTTACACTATATTGTGATCTTTTTTCTTTTTTAAAGCTATAATCTACTACATCAGATAATTATGTTATTTATGGCCTTTATCACCTTCAGTTCAGAGCATTTAATTGTATTTTGAATATGACTTTTCTGTACAATCTTCAAAGTCATCATTCCAACAGCCAAATAGTTATTATCTCTTAATACTGGGATACATAGGTTTAATTAGGATATCTTACTACTTCATCCGTCTTGTTGTGGCTTGTTTATAAAGATCTGTAGGAAATCTGGCTTTGGATTTCTTGAGTTTTCTGTGAGAGTTCATCCACTGCATTGCATCACAACATCTGCTTCATGTAAACTTCTTGAAGGTCACTGGGACTCAGCATAGCATGCAGTAACTAGGGGTTAGCTTGGCTGGTGGAAGCAAGCGAAGGTTCCTCTGCAGAACCTTTCTGACAAGGACTGCAGTCACTACAACTGATCTGTGTATTACCATGGATATTCAAAACAGTAAATCCAAATGACTCTTGGGATCTAAAAACTGGAATACATAAAGAGGAACAGAAAAAGCCCAGAGCTATGCTTCCTCCTTTAGTTTTCATTCATTAACAATAGAGAAGTCAGACACAATGAAATAAAATGTATGTACTTAGCCCAGATTGCTTTACTATTTAGATAACAGAGTTATTTAATAACAAGAGGTAAAATCCTATAAATTAGCATTTTGTCTCTCTGATGCAGATTAACGGTTCTGTGTAAAACTCAAATAATACAGCTGCATGAATTATGAGACAATTTAATTTAAGACAAAATGTAATTACATTGCAAGACCATCTCTTGGTTTAAGTTGCACAGCAGGACAAGGGTTTCCTAAGACAAATTTGATAACCACCTGAGAGGTTGTTTTTTTTTTTTAGTTGTCTAGTTACAGAGTTTTTAAGTATTTATTACAAGGTTAGCCCATTTGTGAGGCATCCTAAATACGTTACATCTGAAACTATAGCCTTGGCAATGTACCAGAGACCCAAAGGCTTCTTACAGTAGTCTCTGATATGCATCAGGTTCTAAAAAAACCTACAGATTAAGATAATTTTTGGCATACAAAAAGGTCCAGTCTAGGCCCAGACAGACAAAGACCCAGTGTTTCTCCATGAGTTAGTCATTAAGCTTCTTTGTGATTCAATCCCCTTAATATGCAAAAGAAAAGTACATTTCCCTCATTTCTATAAAGAATTTTAAAATCTACAAGTAAAAGAGTTGTACAGCAGAGTTAATTACTATTACTGTTACTACTATCCTAAGAAACTCAATTGCTGAATCTCAAATCTATCTATCTATCTATCTTCTATGATTCATAGATTTCCTCTCTTTTTACTGGTACTTTATATGGGTTTGTACTTTTTGAAAACATTTTCAGTATTTTCTGCTGACATGCTGCAGAATTTGCAAGGATTCCCTTTTTGGGACTCTGGTTTAGAGCCCAAATTGCTCTGATACCTGCTCCTCTCCTGAAGGTCACAAAGGTAACCTTGGCATCATCATCTGGTGCAGTAATGCCTTCTGTGGCTGCAAGCAGTCTGTGTTAGCACAATGGCCTGCCTGATCTTACTCCAGGTGACCAGAAAGCCTCGTGTGCAGGAGGCAGAACCAGGCAGACCAAGGGCCATCTGGAAAGCTGGGACCAGACCAGTTCCAGCATGCAGCTGTTGAAGTTGCCTAAAAGTGATCTCTTTCCTTTGAAAAAATTGAAGGGAAAGAAGGTGCTGAATAAACCAAGCCAAGTCCTGAGGAGCAGATCCTAACCAAATGAGAGGTGTAATGTAATAAACTCTTCCTCTAATATAACCTTTGTTGAGAAAAATCACCAGTTACTTTCACTGTAAATGTCATCAAAAGTCAGGTGTCAATTGGCCATCACTAATTATCATTATTCATCCTGCTCTTGTTAATTCCTGAGACAGCTCTGCACAAGCCCAGTTCAGGTCTAGAGGCAGTGTGGGCCCTTCAGAGGGAACTGTGCCCACCTGTAGGCATAACGCTAGCTCAGTTTTCTCTTATTGTATGTCTTTAAACCATAATTTAGATACCATATTGCTCTTTTGGTTTTTTCCTCAAGACAAGCATTGACCTCTGTCTTCCCTGCTTGCATTTTGGTAGGTAATTAGCAGCTGCATGAACCATACTGATGGGATGAAGGTGGACATGGAGAACCAGGAGCAAAGACTAAGGCCCCATTCTTTCACCTCAGAAACTTCATTTTGTTTCAGAAGAGCCCATCAGAGTTGCCACGGCATTCAGGGATTGTTTTTGTGCATTGAGTTCAACTGTGTGGCAACTTACATAGAGCTTCTTATAATTTCCTGACGTTTTCACTGATGGGGCTAAACTATGAATTCTTAGATCCCTGAACTTTGCTCCTATTTTGTGGTTTGAGCTCATTTTATTGACTGATAATGATTTTATAATAAGAGAATTGTTTCTCATTAGCAGTCCAGTGACTGCTGAAGGTCTGTGCCTAGATTACTTACTCCTGCATGACCAGGTACTTAAATCAACTGGGCATTTTAGCTGTTTCAAATGAAGGCTGTTTTACTGAACTAGTTTCCATTAATTTTCACTGCTCTCTGACAGCTGCTGCATCAGAGTTTCCTTTCTGTAATTAGTTACTGCAAATTTATATATAGGAGCAGTGTTTAAATATGAAAGGTAGCTGACACTGGTGGTCTTTTTACGGGTGCTGCCAAAGTGATTAGGAAAATGAGCAGGGAGGAATATGGAAGACTCACAGAAGTGAACCCCTGCAATATGAAATGCTGTGTGATGATTTTGATGAGAGCCATGCAGCAATCACACGGTGTGCAACACCTCCCAGGTGAGTAACACCTGGTCCAGCACAACCAACCAACACTCCTCAGGAGCAGCTCCCTCACACTCTCCTGGCCCCCTCTCTCACAAGGCTAACTTTGCTGCCATACACATGGCAGACCAGATATACCATTTTTGTAATGAGTAGTGGACCTAAAGTGCCAATTGCAGAGTAAGGCCATGGAGGAGTGAGGCTGCCAGGCCAGACTAGCCATTAGAGCTCTCCCTATTGATACACCTCCAGTGGACAAGTCACCATTGTCAGCAAGTGGCCAGCTTTTCCACTGGCAGTGACACCTCAACCAGGTCTCACCATTTCTTTCAGGCACTTATTTGTGGCTCCACAAGACTCTCCCAGCAATTCAGTTAAACTCCGTGTGGCTGCTCTGTGACCACCAGATTGAACAACCAACATGGACCAACAGTTCTCCTTGATTTCCCGACATAATTCCCTGTGTCCCTCAACAACAGCTTCACCAGCACCAGTCATACAACAGTGCAGAGGAGGGAGAAGGCAGGAAGACAAAAGAGCTGCATTTTAATTAAAGCCATAGCTGACAGCAAAGAAAACATCTGTAGAGCCACCACGTCCACACTGACTGCAGAACAACTGAACCTCCCCTGGTACTTGTTTCTCTCTGCAAACTACTTTATAGAGCCTAGGAAAGCTCCTCAGGCTGAACATCTAACTTTTGACATGGTTAAAGTCAGATTAAAAAACCCTATCCAAAACATCTCTGAGACTTTGCTGTGAAGATACCACATCCTGGCATCTTGTTTGCTAACCAGGTTATCAGACGCTTCATTTCTGATCACGCATCTCTCTTGGTGCCCCTTCACTACCTACTTTTTTTTCCCCTATCCTTTCAAAATGTATTTTGACCTTTTCATTTGCTCTTGCTTCTATTGTACTTGTTTTCTCCTTTCTTTCATGTTTTTTGCCTTCTATTTTTTCCCTCTGCTGGTTTCAGCTTTACATTTCCATACTTTGTTTTCAGCACGCCTCGTGGGTTGTCACAGTAACACCTTGTAATTAGTCCTGTACTCCTCACCATCCTGTGGGGTAGAGAGCTAATTGGCTCTCAATTTCCCTGCTACAAGTCCATGGCCAGACCAACGACAAAGCCTTGGCTGTCCCTTCCTCATCCTGCTAGCAGTCACCATTGTCCTCCTAAACCTTTCTTCTCCCTTACATCCACATGTCTTCAGTGAGGAAGGCCGGAAAGCAGCTGATGTAGCCTCAGAGCCAGCCAGCTTCCTGCTTTGGTAACTTGTCAAAAATTTGCATTCCTCAAAACCTAATTTGGAGCTGGCACGTCTGAAGCCAAACTTCAGCAGTTGTGTGCACATGTGATTTCAGGCTAGTGCTGCTGACTTCAGGGAGCTGCACACACCAGAACCACCCTTGGGCCCACAGGACCAAAATCTCTGAAAGATGGAAACAGAAATAATTCTGAGAAGTGAAATAAGGGGTGGCTGGAAAGGAGGCAGGAGGAGAAACAGACATGCTCCTCAGTGTTTGCCAAGAGACAGCTTGCTGTTCAATCTGGTTTGTAACCATTAGCCTGTAAAGAGGTACTTCCCAGCTCTGCTGTGCAGTAGTAGCACTGAGGATTCAGTGCTCCCCACGTTGCAAAGGGTCTATGCACAGCCTGTTGTAACCAGTGTGTTTGGTTGATGGTATGTTTCCTCCAGGTACTACCACACATAAAAAATATCTCAGATTATTTAGCCCCCATTAAAGAAAGCAATTACTGTCTTCCTTCAGCTGTACTGGCAGGCCAGAAGCACTGTAAAGGAAATTCATCTCCAGGATGTCCAAATGACAGAGCTGGCCCCTGTACAATACAGCTTACTGCAGCAGCATTAGCTGCAGTACCTTTCGTTACATTCTGCTTACACCATACAATATTGGGTAACTTGATATTCCTCCAAGTGACATTTAGATTTAAGTCCAGAAGAAAGCTTTGATTGTCATCTTTTGTGAAAGCATTACATGAGAATTTTAGGCCTCTATGTCACTTGATGTAAATCAGCTCTGTCTATAAAAAGCTACTAAACTACCCTCAGACCTTGTAAGGGCTATGATTTTTGCATCTTTTTGGTGTGATTATTGTTCAGCCATTTATGTGTGACTATGATAAACATACTTCTTTGGAATTAGTCCACTTAAAAACACATTCCCATGATCAGCTTGTCCTTTTTAGCCCTTCTCAACCCTTCTCACTTGGTAATTTCTCCTAAGTTATTTTAATAATGTTTATCATTACAAGGGTTCTTAATAAGATAGTCTAGCTTTCCCTTCTCATTCCATGAAACACTGCTGCTGGAGTTTGATTTGCATGACCTAAATGATTTCTGCAATCACTGCTCTCCAGTTGTTTGTCCTGGAGGGACAGTGAAGGATTATACTCTTTTAAAAGCATTTCTATTTAGCAAATGCCTCATTTGCAATAAGACGTCAGCATTTGCCACATTCACAAAGCAGCTAATAAATTTCATTTCTGTTTCAATTTTCTTGCTTCACAGAAGACCAGAGAAAAAGATTGCATAATTGAGATCCAAGAGCAGGTAATAATTCCTTATCATTAGCCCTCCAACTGCAGACACGTAAGCCTGCTCAAAACAGTCAGTCAGCATCTTGCACTATCCATCCTATCACATGAGGACCTCCATATCCCACTGCAGAAAAATGAAGGGAAGACCGGTCTACTGAAGCCTTGAACTTCTGTTCCTCATGCTACTGTTCCTTTCTGCCTCAGTTTCCCTTCATTTAAAAGTGAAATAAAAATCAAACCCAGGAATTTAGCACCACAAATATTTTAAATTTGAAGATGATATTTCTTCTATTTGAGAGACTGATCAAATCAATAGGAATCTCATTACAGAATTAAACTGCTCCTAGTTCAAGCCCATATTTTGGGAATGAGGAACACAAAAATGGGGTGAGGTGAAGGGGTGTTGTTCAAGCCTTTTCCAGCTGATCTCCCAGATGGGCAATTCTCAGTACCACCAACTAATGGAGGTAATACTCTCTGGGCCAGGAGCTATTAAGTCACTGCACAGAGGCACTGAGGAAGAGTTTGCTGAGAGGAGGAAGGGTCTGAAGTTCCCCATCAAGCTGCAGCTATTATAATACAAGAGGCATAATTCTCCTCGTAACAGTAAGCTAAAAGAAACTTTGAGTTGATTAATGATCATGGCAGAAAAAGAACCAGCAGTGAAAGCATTTATAAGTCGCTGTATAGCTTCCAGTCTGGAAAGGGATTCTGAAATAAACATCATTGCAGTGGTTGCTGTTAAAGGAAGGCATTCACATTGCATTATTGACTGTTTATTCATACAGGTCTTCACAATAACCACTGTATTATGTCCTATCAAAAGCAGCAATAATGGATTTCCACATCTTCTTGAAACAGCCTGTGTCTTTCTTAAAACAAGGTATGTCTCTTCCATGTTTCTGTAATGCCTAGGACATTGATTTTGGACTTATTCCACCCCATCATAGTAGAAGGAGTAATTATTTTATAATGCTTATAAGTACAATATAACTGAATAAAAATTATTTCCTTATCTCAGCTTCCATATCTCATGATGCAACAGCATCCAGCTCCATGGCAGACAGTTCTTTTATTAAACAGATCTGTTTCTGGCAAAGAGAAGGAATTTCTTTGGAGAACATTTGGTTTTTTTATCTGTCATTGAATGCAAGAGAACCTCTCCCTCAATACCACCAGCAGCCTAGAATATTTCTCCCTGGAGCACAGCACACTCTCCTCCACACTGCCGGCCTGCTTTTGCCATGGATAAAAAGGCAGCTGAGCCAGCAGACACTTGTTGCATTCTGAGCATTCTCCATCACCCACCACAAGCAGTGAGGGCAGCTTGGCTGCTGGCTGCAGCAGCAGCAGCACAGAAGGCCTATGAACAGAGCAGACTTTAAGGCATCTTATCAGTTACACACACACACACAAGTACACAGACACTCACAAGTGCACACACGCACACAGGAAAAGTAACAGTGGCCCAAGAGAGATAAAAATAATTTATAATGTTTCCACGTTGCAGTGTCACAGCAAATTCAAGGACAGACAGCTTACTAAAATGTGGCAAATGGCCATAATTGGAAGTCTCACTACTAGCAGACTGTTTCTCTGCTAAATTTGTATTAAAGAGGAAATCACAAGATCTGTTGTCAAGAAAGAAGAATCCCCTACACAGCCAACACTCTCAGAGCAGGTGAGGTTCACAGTAAATTGATACAGCTCATGCAACATCAGGCAATATGAGGTGTCATTTACAAAAAAAGTGTATATATATTTGGCAGATAACTTCGGGTCTGTTGGCTGAGGCAGAGAAAGCAATCAATACATGTTGGCAATATTTACCCACTTAGAGTGCTGCCAAATGTGAATTTGCAAGAACGTATCAGCTGCTTTGAACTGATCTTTGACTTTGTCTCTTCATAGACAAATGTGAATTGAAACTAGAGTGATCCACATTACAGAGAAAGAGATATGGCAGTAATGCACAGGGTCACCCCTATTATTTGTTCTTGCCGTAAGAGTCACTGCAGAAAAAATTAGGTCAGATACAGTTTCCAAAGGGATTAAGTGAGGTAAATCAAATTGATAACAGAATATGAGTCTGAAAAAACTCAGTGTGCCAGACTAGATCACCCTCTACCTGGAATAAAATATAGATTTCTTTTAAAATTGGAATAGAAATTTTGGATTTTACAAGAAAGAGACCACATCTGATACATTATCTGTCTCCTGCTCTCTCACTCTCCCTTCCTCTCCAGTGAGCCATGGCTTTTAGATGCACCGCTCCCCCCGCTGAAATACAGACTGAGGCTTCTATAGTTGTTATATGATGTGCTGTAAATGAAGAGTAAAAAACACCTACAAGACACAAACACATCCTGTGCCAATAAATACTAGGACAAACTTGACTTTTGGTTATTTGATTTGATTCCTGACAGTTATTACAATCCAAGTGCTATGAAAATTTCACTGAAAAACAATAACTATTTCAAATATCTGGTCCTAACTAAAAGCACCAGTAATGTCCCACCAAGTCAAACTAATGATACATCCTATTCAGTATTTTGTCTCCAATGGAAGATGTCTTCAGTGGAAGATGTTGCTCACGCGAGCATGTGAGTCTAGACACTTTCTGCATTCCATTCTTTTACATCTCCCAGCAAGAGAATTGCTGTTGTAGCACGTCTGATGGTGCATTGCCTGGTGCAGTTAGCATGTTTACTGACATTTTATCTGCAAATCTGACTCATCTCTTTTTTGTCCTGCTGATATATTCCACCTTCCCAACCTCTCATATCTCTTGCGTAACACAACAAAGCTTTCCCCGTCTCCATCATCTTTGCTAGGAAGGCTCAGCTGGCTCAGAGACTGACCTTGGGCCATGAATGACAGCATGTGGGTCCCTTCCCAGAGCAATGTCTTCCTTCTTGTTCTGCAACATTTCTTATTCTAAGAAATAGTTTGAAACTGAAGAACAGGTTTCTGTGGAAGAGTAAAGACAGGAGAGGAAAATTAGCCATTTGCAAGTTGCCAACAGAAACGGGGCTCTCCTGTGGTCATACAGAATTATTTAAAAATTAAGCAACAAGCTTGAGACATGGAATAAATCAAAGGAAAAACGAAGTTGTTCTAGGGCTTTTGCTAGCATTTCTAATCATGGAAAGAAATGAGAAAACTGTCAAATGGAATCTCTTTGATACGACTGCATTAAAAGATAATTTCCATTCCCCAGATGCATGATCTAACTCCTAATGAAAGGTGTGTCCTGAAGAACAGAATTTGGCCTTATGTAAATCTAATGAACCCAACATCTTTAGCAGGCCTCTCAATTAATCCTTTGTTCTGCAAAGTGTTTTACTGTACTGTTTACATGAAAGAAGCTGTACAAAAAAATGAGTCAGATTAAATTCTGTAGGGCCAGATTTCATCTGACCTCCCCGTGATACCCTAGTAAAAAATTAAAGGAAGGTCTTGCACAGGGTGTGTTTCTTTTTAGTGCATGAAGCAGCAGGTATGCTCCCTCACTGGGGAGGAAACAAGAACTCAGGTCTAACTTCCCTCAGCAATGGAGGAGATACTGAAAAGTTGAGACCATTGGCATTTTCTTCCACACAGCAAAACTAGGAGGAACACTGCCCAAGGTATAGGCTTATCTTTCAATAATATATAGCTTATAAAAGGATTGTGGCTTTCCCTGAAACTGCACCCGCCAGGGCAGAGCTGCATGCAGAGTGTGGGGCTGAAAGGCCTGTAGGGGTGGTTGATATAATTGTTTAAGTTGAAAACAAAATTCAAAATAAAATTAACATTTTAATAAATCACAAAGCTCTACTGTCCCACGTAGGTGATGAATTCTAAATAATTTCTCTTGCAATGGAGATTTATTTTTAATTTTTCCTGCAGTTGTACTGATATCACCTTCTACTGCATTTACTCTTAATGGCAAATCTGTTTGTATCCCTGGAGCACTAAGTTCAAGACAAACAAAGCAACAGGAGAACCTATAGGTGTCATGTAGCATTCTGGAAGACCTGCTCCTAGGTTTGAGCTCTGTTCAACAGAAGTGCAAAACAGATTGAGAGAATGACAGTAAAACAGACTTTAGAGGTGCTGTGTGATCCCTGGGGAACGGAAAGTATTCTGGATGTGATTTTTTTATTTGTTGCGAGAACCCTTTAAATGTGCATGGTTGAGAAGGAGATATGTTTTCAGCAGCTCAGTTAATAAAATAAGGCTCCAATTTACATAAACATTCATTATGAAGGACTGTTAACCAGTAGATATAGCCAGACTCTACTTAGTGGCAAACCTGAGAGAAACTGAAGTCAGAACTCTGTGGCTCCTCTGCTCCTGATCACTAACAGCCAGCTTTAAAGCAGTTTTAAAACCACTGACTCTAGCCCAGCTGCAGAGCAGCACAACCACAAGGCAAGGCAGAAGGGACTGCTGTTGCACAGACACTGCAGCTGTTAGATCTGATCTGGCTGAGCTACCTGAGCTGGCTCACACCCTTGTGCCTGGATTTGGGGTCCCACGCTGGGAAACTCTGCTGTGCTTTTCACTTCCATGGGCACGGAGGAAGGCAGTCAGATGGACTGTACAACAATGCCTCTGGACACACACCTCACACATTTCCCTGACCTTCCCTGGGGAGGTCCTGGTCTGATCTCTATCAGGAGAGCAGGTGCAAGGCTCCCAAGGCTCCCAAGCCTGATCTCACATAACTTTTCTACAAGTGAGGGATGAACGTATGGCACTAATGCTATAAATGCACTGAGGGCATTCAGAAAAGTTTGTGTCACACTTAGGCAAATGATTGTCAACGTGACCATAGTGGGCCGTAGTGCCAAGTTATCTTCTGGTCCAGAGGAATCTTTTCAGCAGATTGACATCTCTGATTGCAAGAGAAAACCTTGTGAGCACAATATTGAACACATGGACTGAAGAAACACAGAAAAACTATTCGATTACTGTAACATGGCAGGAGAAGGGGATAAAGTTTTCAGTATTTAAAATCCAACAGCCAGTTTCTTGCACCCATTTTGACTATCAATATAAATATGAACATTCCTGCTGTGCTCCAAAGAGTTGCTGGTTAATGTATATGCAGTTTTCATATAGGACTTTTTCCTTAGCATTGCTGAGTAGCTGCGATTCTCATACTTTACCAGCCAGTAGGAATGGAGCCAGCACCATTTTACACTTGGGCCGCAGGTTCCAGTGAGTAAAGAGAACTCATCATCTTCTACCATTGCACCCAGTAATTATGTTCAGGATAATTAGCATCTGTATCTTGGAGATCTCCATCAAGACTCTTGTTTCTATTGTGGATTATAACTATTAGCTTGGCTCTCAGTCTGGTATGAACTGGCATAGCACCCTTAATTAATATCTTTTGCTCTCCATCTGAGCTGGGAGGAAGCCTTAGGACTATATGTTGTTAAGGGATACTCAAGGCAGCTGTGAGCTGTAGGACTGAGTCTCCCAAAATGTGATTATACATTCCTTGTGCACTCTGAGCTCTGAAAGTTATAGCTTGGTTGTAAATATGTGATCAGACCCCTGACTTGTTTAAATAGAGAACTATGTGTTGCACAGAATGAAGGTATCATTAAACGGCTAAACTTTGCACTGATAGAAACTCTTTTTTTAAGACAGAACAAATGATTTTCAAACCTTAAAACTTCACAGACAGTATCTATGGTGCAAGAGTGCGTGGTCTGTATCCTTCCCATTTTAATCAGTATAATTATAGGGGATTACTTTGTATCATTTTAACAAGATCATGTATCATCATCTTGCAACCGAGATACCAGCAGCATTTCATGGATCTATGTCAGCTTGAGAGTTGATGAGGTTATTATTATTATTATTATCCCTTTTTCTCTGTTTGTTGTAGCTATGGCCTGTTTCATGTTTGCTGCTGAAACATGACTACAGCCTACTGTAGCAGCAGATCTGTGTGCAACCAGGGAGCTGGCAGTGGGAACAAGGAAATCAAGTCCCCACTTCCTTTCAGCGATAAAAGCCTCAGGATAAAATATCTGTAAAGCCGAGTGCTACTGAATGAGCCATTTGGAGGAGTGGAAGCAGGCTAGGATTGAAGTCTAGTATTTATCTCTTCTTATAGCAGATTTGTGAGTGTTTGCCCTGGAAAGGGGAGAGGCTTCAGAAGCCATCAGTGTTCACAAACCACAGTGTTAGAGCTGAGGTGTTAACGCCTTTCTGTGGTTCTGTGTTGTCTTTGTAAAAAGTACAGTAACTTCTGTCTGCAGATAAATGTTCACTACATCCATCTCAGGACTTGTGGGGAAGCTATTAGTAATAACAAGGAGGTTTCTGGATTTCTCTGGATTGAAGTAAGGTATACCAATTCCAGGACAACTACTTTTTCAGGCACACATAATCCACTTCAGTTATTTTAGTTCATTTTCTCCTTGTAAATAAATACCACTAGCAACAGCTAGGATGTTGATAGGATCCTTTTATGATTCTCATCACATACAATTTATACACAATTGAATTATTATTATTATTATCATTATTACATAGCCCTGTATAATAATTGCATACAGTATAGGTATGTGTTAGTATATGTATGATGTTGTTACAATAACATATTGTGTAACAATGTATTAATGTATATAAAGTGTTGTATAAATAAAGAATAAATATTAGTGGATATATATATTATTTGACACATATACGCATATGTTTGATACATACAAGGCAGTGATGGGTGCTTTGACACAGAGTATCACAGTTTGAGGCACATATGAATAAAAGTTTGAGAAATAAGAAAAAGGAGCTGTGGTAAAGATATTCTATCAATATCCAAATTGTTAATGATAAAGTATTTTTGATGACAAGTTAGGATAAAACTACCCCAAAAAAAGAAAATAGTAATCAACAATTAAGCTATATTTTCTTCCTCCCTTAGAATGACTGATTTTTACTGTATTCAGATAGATTCCAACATATTCAGGAACTGTCACCAGACCACTTGTCATTCATGGGGAAATATAACAGAACTTGTGTATCAGTAAATGAAACAGGACCATCTGATATTGCTAGTATAATATCAGCGCCTTCTATTTAATTTGGATGCAATTAATTTGGAAGGACAGCAAGGTCCCAAGAAACCAAATTTCCCTAGTTTTACACAGCAGAAATAGATGCAATTTACTGGAATAGTGGCCTCATTTCATGGGACAGACCTTCCAGTTGGAGTTTCCAAGCACTCCAACACTTTCATTTCACCAAGCTTCCTACAGGGTATATACATATCTGTTTTCTGTGCTGGAGTTACATGAGCTGTGAACTGCAGGTGTAGTGACACAGAGTGTGCACAGTACTGTGTAGTGCACAGACTCTGCACTTGAGCAAGGAGAATTGAAGGACATTTATGAGAAGATTGGAGTGACATATGCAGGAGGACAAGATGGTGGATGTGAAAAAAGGAACAGACAGTAAAAAACTGAAGATACTAGAGGCAAAGAAGGTCATCTTCAAAATACCCCTTGTCAACAACACGCAGAGAGGGCAACCACAAGGCCCCCAGCTCCAGTGGAGTTATCATCCAGTTTCGAATTTATGTCGTGGCTCTGAATGGCTTAGAAGTTCCTCACTCCCTGGATTTGTTCGCTGTAATGACTGCAAGCACAGGATGGTGGCTTTGCAAAGCTGCTCAACTGGGGAGTGCTGATACCTACCAGCATGCCTCTGTTGAGTGTTGCAACTTCCCAGTGCCACCCCCAGCTGCTGGCAGCTGTTGCTGGCACTAGTCAATACTCGGGCATAAATAAATGTCTTTTACTGTCTCTGCAGGAGGTATTCAAACACAAAAAAAGGGCAGGTAACTCCCTAGCCTATAAAACTGCTATGAATATATTGACATTTAACTATTGTGACTTAATCAAGATTTGTAAATGCATTAGAATGAGCAAGTGATACACTCAGTGTCAATTAAAACAAGAGAATGACACAGCACTGAGCTGATACTAGCCAAAGATATTTCTTGATGATCTGAAAACCACACCTATCTACTGCTGATGCTTGGGGCACATTATTTCCATAGGCTCAAACAATTAGAGATACACTTCTGAATGATGTTTATCTAACACTGCTTTCTTCACAGTAAAGATTGTTAATGCAGCAGTTGAGCAACTCCAGGAAGGCACAGTTATCCTGAGATAATCAGGAGCCTGAGGGCTCAGAGGCAGTCATCTGTGTTCTCTGCCCCAATTTCATCGGTATATTAAGTTTAAAAAAACCCTCTATGTTAATACATCATGAAGGTCAAACATTGCATTGCAAAGGGTGGAAATTCAAAAACAGGATTCCCAGAGCAATTCTAACTAAATGTTTACACGTATATAGGTACAGTGCATTATCTCAAATGTTGTTATGCTGTCACTGAAAACCCCTTAGACTGCAGACAAATTATTAGGAAACTGATGTATCAAAATTGTGCATTTGGTTTTTTTGCCTACATGTATATGTTTATGAAGTGTGTGGGTAAGCAAATAACCAAATCAATTTCACTCTGGAGATGTATTTAAAAATATTCTTTTACTAATTCTGTAATTTGCTTACATATTATGCTATTGCTTGTATGGGAAGGCAGAACTAAGGTTCATTTCTCCATCTTAAAAATTCCATGTAACTACATGGAACATGTTGTATGTGATACTGGTATGAAACCACAGGACACCGAGTATATAATATGTTTTTAATAATCATTTAGGGGAATTGTAATTTCTATATAGGTTCAGCTGGCAAGCTTTTTGCCACTGATGTACTTTGAAAGAAAATGGGGACGTTTATTAGTTGCATTTAGGATTCCTAATTATGGACTAAGCTACCTTGGACATATACTAGCAAAACTTGTTACAAGCTGACAGGCATCTGTATGACAGAATGGTTCATGACTCTGTTGTGCACAGGTAACTTTCACTAGGTGTGCCTCAAGAAATAAAAACAGACAATGGTCCAGCTGACACAGGAACAATGTAGCCACATTTTTAATGGATTGGGTTGTTTGTTCATCATACCTTTGGCATTCCATACTCTCCCACAAGGCAAGCGATCATTGAGAGAACCCATCACACTCTGAAATCCCTCTTGGATAGACAGATAAGGGGGTAGACAGAGGCAACGCCTCAGATGCATTTAGATAAAGCCTTATATGTTTTAAATTTTTTGAACAGCTCTTTTGCAGAACCAGATCCACCAATCATTATGTTAGTATTAAAAAATACATCTGCAGAGTGGAACTTGGACACGCTCAGCATTTCATCACAGGTATCATGTATGTGGCAAGGAATCATGACTGACTGCCCTCCCTTACATTGCCATCTAATCACACTTTGGCTAGATGAGCAAAAATCCTGTGTATGCAAAATTCTGAGAATTACTGACTCTGTGACTTGTTGACACTCAGTGTTCTCTGTACATTAAATACAGTGGGCAGTTGTGTTCACTTTCTACAGTCAATGTGCCTTCATGAACAGCCTAAGCCATGCACAGAATGTTTCTGGGAACTAAAATACAATGCTATGCCTAGAACAGGGCAGATACAGGGAGAGTAGGGAATGGGCTGACTTGGGCAAGCCTGAAGCACCTCAGAATTTCTTCTATAAAGGGAAGGATTACCCCCTGAGGACTTTTCCTCCATTACTGAATGCCAGAGACAGAAAAAAAAAATCACTTAATTGATAAAAAAGCTATTCGCAAGAACTGGTTATCTACAAGGCACTGCTCTTTCTCTGAATCTCCTGTTAGGTACCAGAATTGTTAAATAACAAGGTACTAATCTAAGAGTGTTTTCAGGCAAAAAAAGCTACAGTCCTCTTTTTATAACACTGAAGGAGCATTAAAAAATACAGTAAGAGTAAATGCTGATCTCTGAGCATAAATTTCAGTATTGTAGTGGATGAAAGGAAATTTAAATACCATTTTGAAGTTGATTATATCACACAACTCCACCCTAGAACTAACCTGAAGTCTTTAAACTACTGTCTTAAAGCAAAGAGACAAGATAAAAGATATAAAAAGAAGAAGGGGGAAAGGAAAACTTGCTATTTTATAAAATAATGGGATTATTTAGAATAAAGGATAGACACAATGATAAGAATTAGAGAAAGAGAGCATGAAACCCATTACTTGAATTCATTGTGGCCTCACTGGGGTCTGAAACTCATAATTTGATTTTTTTAAGGAAGAATGGAAAAGGAAAAATGTAGAAAACATAGGAAAAGCAGGGAAGAAAACTAATAATTCAGGTGGCAACACCATTAAAACAAATTAGGATTTTTATTTTATGTTGCATCATTAAAATCATGGCCCTATGTCTTCTTTGATTTGAATTGAATTTGGAAATGCCACACAGGGCACAAAACCAGTCTGCACAACTAGCATAGCCCATGGAGTATCATCTTAGCATGTGAAACACAGCACCAGGGCAACAGGAGGATCATTTTCGCTGAAGGAAATGCAACACCAGGGCAACAGCTTCCATTCTGTCCCTATCTTTGGTAGTGATTCACAGGCCTCCTCTTCATCAACCTCTGATTGTAGTTTCAGCAACAGTTTCCATGGCCAGAGGAAAGACATGGAAGAACAAGGCCACATGTACAGAGAAAGCTAAGAAGTTTCAAAACTAAAGTTATGAAATAAATTCTCCTTTCTGTGCTGTACATTTTGTTTTTCTAACCAAATTGAGTACCAAAACTAATGAACTACGAATGCAAATAATTATTTTCCCGTGAATGCTTTTGGCCCATTGTGTTAATTAAGGCTTGATTCTTAAGTGGACAGAAGCAAAAAAGAAGGAATGAAAAGTCACTTCCACATCTATATGTCAGTGTAAAATGCTGTATTAATTGGGATATAATTTGGCTGCTAGAGAAAGCAGGACAAAAACACTGAGTATTTTTAGGCCTGTCATTGTAAAATATATTTGTTCCTGTCTTAATATTGACATGAACCAGAAGTGAATATATATTTTAAATGCAAGTATTACTAAATGTTGCACATCCCTCAAGAGCTGAATTTAGGTCCTGGTATAAAGCTCATTAAAATCAACAGGAACTTTTCCTCCATCTCCAGCAGTCAGAATCTGGATATAAATGAGTATGCTAAAAACAAGTAGCAATGAAAAAAGGAAAAAAAAAATCAAAGAACAGAAGAAGGGTACGATAGTTAAAATGTTGTTACTGACATTCAGTTATAATTATGAACACGTTTTTAGCAAGTAAAAAGTCTGTACTTTCATGTTCTCGTAAAGCAGAGTGAAAAGCACCCACTTTCCCTGTACTTGATAGCACTACCACTATGGACCCAGTGCTATCTTTGATCAGGCTGTTCTATTTTGCTCAATGCATTATTCTAAAATATCTGGTAATGGGGTGAAGAAGGACATTCTTGGGAATAGTGCAGAATTATAAATGAGGAAATTGTTGGTTTACAGCTTTATACTGACACATTGTCATCAGTCATCACGGTGCCATTGCACCCAGCCCTTTTATGGAAGACTTTGAAGAACTATCCAGGTATCAATCACAGCAGCTGGTGATTCAGAAAGTAGTAACCCCCTTCCTGCATCACACCCTGCTAGAAGTGTTCTCCTGGAAAAGCAGGGAAGCAACACTTCTGAAGCTTTGAAACTGTGAAAATGTGTGTGTGGCTTTCGGCTTTTTTTGAGAGAAATAGTCAGGCATATCCTGGACAGATTTTCCTCCAGGTAATTACATTCATTCTCTAGTTTCAAGTAGGTACATTATTCTTTATTTACACTTTTAAAGCACTTATGTTGCTGTGACAATATCGTTCCTTATCTGATGAGCCGGTTGTCCAAAGCAATTTGAAAGATTTTTCCCGCAGAGGATAAAATAAAGTAGGCTTTTCTTTTTACCAAATGAATCTTAATTTTTAAGAGTTTAAATTCCAGAGCTCGGGACATTTTCTTGAATTCCTCTGCAATTCAGAGTACTGTGCTTTCACAACAGCTATGTTGTGAAACAGCTATTCCTTGCTTTATCAGAAGTAACTGCAGTGATATAAAAGTAGCCTCTCAAAAACAGAAGAAAATAGATTTAAAAAATTAGACCTCTGTAAATAAATGCTGACATTTACAATTTAAATTGGAGTAGTGTCCATTGCCTGTTCTTCCCCATCTTAAAAAAACAATGGCAAATTTTGCTCCCCAAAGCAGTTATCACAGGGTAGAGGAGGAGACAAATCACAAGATAAAGGGAGGACTATATTGTACGAGCAAATAATAGGATTTTGGCCAAGGATAAGGAAAAGGGTTAGTTCAGTAAGAGATTTTGGCAGATAAACTGAAGAGTCATGGAGCATCACTCAGAGATAAGAAAAAGCATTAACTCAAGATAGTTTGGAGGAGGAAGAGGAGTGAAGTGACAGAATTTTCCTCAACAATGAGGTAAAGTATGGAAAGTGAAAAAAAAGTTGAGAAAAAATCTTCATATTAAGTTTCAGTCAAGCTTGTGATTAAACCAATGTTTAAACAACTTTGATTAGCAAACAGCAATACATCAAGAAGACGTAATGAAGAGACATTAAGAAGTAGAACTGCATAATGGAAGCTATGTCTGAAGGGAAGATGATGAACAAGTAGAACTGATAATTATCAGGTGAATATCAGCCTATTTCAGGCTGAAGCTGTATCAACAGATATGAAGACACAGAGAAATTGCATTGAGTCTGGAGGGGAAGACACATCCCTGAAACATCTCAAGGTTCTATCCAGACAGACAGGTATTCCCACTCTGTGTGACTAAATCTTCTGAGTATGGAGAAATAAAAAATGAAAATCATGTTGAAGGATACAGAATGAAAAAAACCCTCACATATCTATGTCTCAAAAATATTTTTCTTTAGTGCTGAAGAAGTTTTCTCTTTATTGCTCTCATGATCCAAAGCACATTCTGATCTAATAACCATTCTTTGCTGGAACAGCTGAGTTGCAGAGCTAAGAATTGATCCCTTTCAGTCCATTCCCCTTAAAAGATGAGAAATTTGCTTCCCCTCTGAAAGCAAAGCATCATCTTAGGATTTACCAAATGGCATTTCTTTTCCCTTCAGGACAAATTTCTAGAAAAGCTCACAGCTATTTGGCATGCAGCCAGCACTGTATTCCCTGGCACCACATACCCTTTTAACTTCAGAGTTTGCTGGCACAAGCCAGCTCTGCATTCTGTCCCAGAGATGGCTGTGTTTCAGCAGTAATGAAACTGCAATACACATAGTGCCACATTCTTCACTCCAACAGCCATGCAGTCCCAGTGAAAACAATGCAGGCAAAGTTAGGAAAATTACATGGAGGTGACCAAAGCCCTGCCAAGCTTTTATCAAAGAATCATTTAAAAAATATTACTTTGTTTTCCCCAAATAATCTATTGACCCCCCCCC